>CM045764.1:111006923-111579185 GCA_025200525.1 Camellia lanceoleosa | reverse complement strand
TCACCATCCATTTCCAACCTGGCTAAGCAGTAAGCACCTGCATGAGACAACAAAATTATGTTAGCTTGAGTTGAGAGTGTGCATGGATTGTTGCTTCCACGTGAGTAATGTGTTGGGTGCAACCACCTCCATGAGCCTGCACCTCATGCTTGACCTCCCCATTGCACCTTTTTTACTCTAAATTCTATGGAGACTGGTTCAACCATGTCACCTCTTTTTTTTTTCTCCTTTTTGACTCCACCCTGCTCTGCCCTACATATGCAGACAATCAAATAAAAGTTGCAAGAAAATAATAAATAAATAGATAAAGAAAAGTCTCAGAAAAATTTTGATAATGAATGCCATTGCTCTTCACTTATAAATAGTGAAGAATGTCCTCACCCCCTTACATCATCATCACCTTAAAGTCTTGTTTTATTTCTTAGCTCAACATTCATTCCAATGGTGGTGGTATTTATTATTGTTCCCTACTGGCAAACAACCACCACCTCAGATGATTACTCCAAGTTGATTGCCAAATGAAGGAGGGGTCTCTAAACTAGCTTTCCTGTTTATATGAGAGGTGAGGCTTATGGTGATGATGACGATGACGATGATGATTCTGGTGTGGCGCCAGCCGCATAACTTTTTTTCAGTTTTGATTGTCTAAGGTTTTGAATATGTTAATGGTGAGCTACAAGATAGATGAGCTCATAATATTAAGTACTCTGACATTATAAATAACCTGTCTTGCTATTCATATTAATGTTCTATAATATGATAATCACTTCTCTCTCTCTCTCTGTATGTGTGTGTGCTATTGAGGTGTCTGCTTCCACTTTTGTATTAGGTAAATTTTTACTATAAGGGTGAAGGCATTCACACTTATCTAATTGTGCTTTGAATGTGACTTGTAGATTGTGAATTTGAAGAGATAAACTTTCTTTTTTTTTTTTTTGTTTTTGCTCTGATAAATTGCCCTCAAATCTTTTAATCCAAACAAAATTATGAGAGAATTCAAGGTGTGTGTTGTGGTGATACAAAGGAAGCATTTCAAACAGGAACAGATCTAAGATTCTAACATTGGGGTGAATAAATACACTAACAAAAAAATTTAAAAATAAATTATGGACTACAACTTCAATTTTTACCAGCATGACAAGTGAAAAATAAAAACAAAAACATATACAAATAATAATATTTTCTTATATCTACTTTCAATTACAAAACATATCAAATGTAAGACAATCTACCTACTAAAGTGAGACAGCTTGAATTGTGTTCTAAACTCTTCATTTTTGATGTCTTTCGCTCTAGAATTAACTGCAAGGAAAATGATTGAGACAACTAAAAATTTTTATTTTACATATAATGATGTGATATATTTACATTTCAATTTTTAATTAGTTACAAGTTCAACAGTTTTATTACAATTACAAATTAATTTATCAATTTTTCTATCAGCTACTCACGTGTGTAACCTACACATGTGGACTCCACCCACATAGGGTTGTTTTATAAACTAAATAAAGTGCATTTTTTGATTTTTTATGAAATATGGGCTCGTAATGATATGATAGAGATGATATGACTTAAATAAGATGATGTAACTTAAATAAGATAATGACTTTTTCACTTTTTAACTTTTTTTTTTGATTATGAAAACCAAAGTCTCATCACAAACACTGCTTATGTAACTAGAAAATTTATGTTATAGTCCTGGTTAAATTCATATGATAATATTTCAAAATCATCACCAAATAATCAAAGTAATTTAAACATAACTTTGGCCTTGTTTGTAGAGTATGATTTTAGCCAAAAATACTACCAATTATTATATCACTTTTTTTACTTTTTTAACCTGTCCTTTTATAAAAAAGATTAAAAAATTAATTAAAATAGTTAATTTTCAAAGGAGGCTTACTTAGAAGTTAAAAAGCACACGGACAAGAATGAATTGTAAACTTGAGTCACACCAGGCTCCTTTTTTTCTCTCCAGTCATCATCAGTTGGGCCTTTTTCTCTCCAATAATATCATACCATGATAATCTTATTATTTTATTTATTTATTTTAAGAAAATATAAGAACATTAATAAATACTAAGTGTTGAGACCCGTTAAATGAGTACAATAATAATACATCACACAATAATAAATTATAATATATTAATTATTATAAGATTATTCTTATATGCTGAATAAAATTTAATGATATATTTGCATAAAATTTAATGAAAAGCAGGGTCCTAAAAATTACTCAAGGATACAAAAATTATATGGTGATCTTTGGCAAATTTATATGGTGCCCAACTTCTTGTTGATTGGTTAAAGGTTATTTTTGTTAGTATTGTAAGTAATTAGTGGTGTAAAACAATATTCCAAGACTACCTAATCATATAAAAGCAATGTTAAACAATGTTTGGTTGAAAAATTTGATAAGGTAAATGAAACCAAAAAAAAAAATGCAATCCCACTTTTTTGAATTTTACTTGTCAAATTCTCTAACCAAACACAACACTCAACAAATTCTCAAACCAAACCCGACTTAAAAACTTAATAAAAATTATTAAAAATTCTATATAATATGTAGCCGATGTCGCTTTTTACTCCAATTACGAAGCAGTGCTTAATTATGAACGAATTACACTAACAATCTCTATAGTTTGGGATTCGTGTCACTTTGGTCCTTAATTTTTCAATTGTAACACATTTGATCTTAAATTTTAAATCTTATTCCAAATAAGGACAATTGATAATACCATTGTTCAATTTCAAGAGTAAAGTCGTCAATTTGATAAAATATAAATTAATTTGATAAAAATAATTGTCAAAAAATATTTTTGAATTTTAAAAAATTATTTCTACTGACCAAAGATAAAATTATGTAAAATTAATAAATCATTTACGCATTTATTTATTTTACCAAAATAATTTTTATTATGTGTTTGGATGATAATCATGTAATGTGTGGTTATTAGAATTTTAATATGTAATTAATATATTTAATATATGAAATATTTTTATTTTTGGATTTTTTGACTTAATAGATTGATTTAATAATGATATCAAAGTTATTGTCATATTTAAGTTTTGAAAAAATATAAACTAATTTAATGAAAATAAAAATAACTATCCATTACATGATCACATCCAAACACATAATAATTTTTAAAAATTCAAAAATCAGCTACTCACGTGTGTAAACCTACACATGTGGACTCCACCACATAGTTATGTAAATTGTAAGTCTCTTCACAACCATTGCTTATGTAACTGGAAAATTTATGAGATAGTCCTGGTTAAATTCATATGATAATATTTTAAAATTATCAAATAATTAAAGTAAACATAACTTAGGCCTTGTTTATAGAGTATGATTTTTAGCCAAAAAATACTACCAATTATCATATCACTTTCTTTACTTTTTTTTTTTTTTTTTAACATGTCCTTTTATAAAAAAAAGATTAAAAAATTAATTAAAATAGTTAATTTTCAAATGAGGCTTACATAGAAGTTAGAAAGCACATGGACAAGAATGAATTGTAAACTTGAGTCACACCAGGCTCCTTTTTTTCTCTCCAGTCATCAGCTGGGCTCTTTTTCTCTCCAATGATATCATACCATGATAATCTTATTATTTTATTTATTTATTTTAAGAAAATATAAGAACATTAATAAATATTATGTGTTGAGACCCGTTAGACCATCTCCAACGCTTCACCAAAGTTGATATCAAATTCAAATTTTGATGAAAAAGCTACTGCTCATCGCTTCCAACGGTTGCACCAAATCGATATCAGATTGAGATTTCATCAAACAATTCATCAAAGTGACAACAAGACATTGATTTCACCAAAACACTATTAGTGACCGTTGGAGGGAGGACCCAGTCGACCAACCGGTTATCTGCCGTTGACCAACCGTCGACCGATTTCTTTTAAAATAGGTAGGTTCAAACCGTCAAAAATATTCAAACAGTAAAAATATATATATATATATTTATTTTCTTAATGGCCGACCACGGCCAACCAACCGGTTAACCCACCAAAGCAAACATCTAAAATTGTTTACATCATGAAAACCCAATTAAAACCTGATATGTTGATGGAATATGACAAAGGAAATCTTCCTGCCAATGCCAATCCATTGGAATTAATGGAAGACTTTCTGGAGATGGAGAAAATGGCACATTCTGAAAATATTTCTGACAAGATCTCCATTTCCGCTAGCTTCAAACTATATGAGAACCTAAATCGCTAGCTATGATGTTTCATTGATGTCGCTACACGAGGAACCTCTTCGCCTAAAATACACCGTATGAATCCATCGAACATATCAGGTTTCCATCAACAATCATGAAAACCTCTTAAGTCTAATATTTACGTTTACCGGTCGACCCACCAGTCGACCAACCGGTTGACCCACGGGATTTGATACAAGATTTGATGCACCGTTGGAGCTTGTGATATCAAATTTGATGAAATGAGTCATTTTTTACTCAGATTTGGTGAAAAAAGAAGTTCACCGCTGGAGATGCTCTTAGATGAGTACAATAATAATACATCACACAATAATAAACTATAATATATGAATTATTATAAGATTATTCTTATATGCTGAATAAAATTTGCATAAAATTTAATGATATATTTGCATAAAATTTAATGAAAAGCAGGGTCCTAAAAATTACTCAAGGATACAAAAAAATTATATGGTGATCTTTGGCAAATTTACATGGTGCCCAACTTCTTGTTGATTGGTTAAAGGTTTGGGATCTAGTATTTTTTGTTAGGATTGTACGTAATTAGTGGTGTAAAACAAGACTCCAAGACTACCTAATCATATAAAAGTAATGTTAATTAGTGTTTGGTTGAAGAATTTGATAAGGTAAATCAAACGGAAAAAGAAAATACAATCCCACTTTTTTAATTTCACTTGTCAAATTCTCCAACTAAACACGTTGCTCGACAAATTCTCAAACCAAACCCAATTTAAAGACTTAAAATAAAAATTACTAAAAATTCTATATAATAGGTAGTGGATGTCGCTTTTTACTCCAATTATGAAGCGGTGCATAATTATGAACGAATTACACTAACAGTCCCTTTAATTTGAGATTCGTGTCACTTTAATTTCTGATTTTTTAATTGTGATACATTTGATCATAAATTTTAAATCTTGTTTCAAATAAGGACAATTGATGATACTATTACTCAATTTCAAAGGTAAAGTCGTCAATTTGATAAAATATAAATTAATTTGACAAAAATAATTGTTAAAAAAATATTTTTGAATTTTAAAAAATTATTTCTACCTACCAAAGATAAAATTATGTAAAATTGATAAATCATTTATGCATTTATTTATTTTACTAAATTAATTTTTATTATGTATTTGGATGATAATCATGTAATGTGTAATTGTTAGATTTTTAATGTGTAATTAATATATTTAATATATGAATGTTTTTAGTTTTGAATTTAATTAATATATCAAAGTTGTTGTCATATTTGAGTTTTGAAAAAATATAAACTAATTTAATGAAAATAAAAATAACCATCCATGACATGATCACATCCAAACACATAATAAAAATTAATTTGATAAAAAAAATTAATAAATGTGTAAAAGATTTATCAATTTTACATAATTTTATCTTTAGTAGATAGAAATAATTTTTAAAAATTCAAAAATATTTTTTTGACATTTGTTTTTGTCAAATTAATTTATATTTTATCATATCGATGACTTGCCCTTAAAATTGAGTAATGGTATCTTCAATTGTCTTTATTTGAAACAAAATTTAAAATTCTAGATCAAATATGTCACAATTAAAAAGTCAAAAACTAAAGTTATACAAATCCCTAACTACAGGGACCATTAATTTAATTTGCCCCATAATTATTTAACACTCAATAGGTTTTAATGTAATTTGCCCCCTAATTATTTAACATTAGCTAAAATTGAGTAATGGCATTATCCATTGTCCTCATTTTTGATCAGATTTTGATGATTTGAATCGTTATATTGTAAGGTTTGTCGAAGATATCATTTATATAAAAATCAAATTAATCGGATATCTCAGAACCCCATGATCACGTCCTAATTGTTTTAAAAAAATTATTAAAATCATGTTAACCGTTTATTTTTTGAAAAACAAATGTGCTCTTTTTATGAGACTACAAATGTCTAATTTACTTGATTTTTTATATGAATGATCTATTCGACGAACCTTACAATATGAACAATTAGAATCACCTAAAAGATTTGAGACACGCCCAATGGGCTCTCAGCAGCCTGTTGTGTCCCCCAAACGGTATCGCTTTGTTTAACAAATTATACTTCATACCACCCCCACCCACCCTCCCCACCCTCCCCCCGGCACAACAAACATGTGTTACATACACTAATTTAAAATCAACTTAAAGCCATCTAAAAAAATAATAATAATTAAGGCAATCTAAATCCATAAATAGATTTAAATAGCTTATATCTTGCAAATTCAATTAAAATGGATCAAACATGAGTATCTATTTAGACGTTTAAATAAATTCTACCACTGCCACCACCACAGCCATTCCACCACCATTTGTTAGAGAGAAAAATTAATAAAGCAAACAAATTGGTCAAATTTATATGTCCAACCCCTATCAATTCAACCTAACCCATTTAACCCTATATATTAAATGGGTCAGGTTTGAATTGAGCCAGTTGTTTTAAATGCATGACCCATTTTCAAATTTTGTAATACCTAATCAAGGTCAAAGAAACACGAAACACATAAACGAACAAATGCACAAAAAAAAAAAAAAACAAACAAATCACACACACACACACACACACACACACACACACACACACACACACGAAGAACACAAGGTGTGGTTCAACCCAAACTTGGGTTACATCTATGACTATTGCGATTTTTCACTTTGATAAAAAAAAGTTACAAGAGATTAGAAAAGATATATGCCTCCGCTAAACTATAAATACATATAAATTAAGACATGTTATAAATGTGAAATACCATAAATATCCTTACTCTAAAATTTGAGTGGTGTGTGTCTAATACTTGATGAAATCCGCACTACCCAAAAAAGGGGTTAATTAATGTGACAGAGGTTGACCCTTGTGAAAACAAAAGACGTCAAAAACAGCAAGCCCAAAAAGAAAGTAAG
Organism: Camellia lanceoleosa; assembly: GCA_025200525.1. NCBI lineage: Eukaryota > Viridiplantae > Streptophyta > Magnoliopsida > Ericales > Theaceae > Camellia > Camellia lanceoleosa. The sequence goes on along the minus strand of CM045764.1, from coordinate 111,572,028 downwards.
AAAACCTGTGATGATTTTTGTTAAAAATGTGAAGTCACAATTCACAACAACTACCAGCATGCATCGATATGCGATGGTTAAACAGTTTTCAAAAAGAGGACATGCACCACTTGCCCCCTATTTGACTGGTAGATGAACAGATCATCTAACCAAAAGAAAGCTATCGTTCTTCATTGTATTCATGACTTCTAGTTGCACTTCACTTAATATTTCCTTTATTTTTTATTTTATATCCTAACAAAAACAATAAAAAATATATCATTTTCACACACACAACAAAAATTTTAAAATAATAAAATAACAATAATAATAATAATAACTATATACAGTACCTATTTCATGTAATGCAGATTTATCACCATGGATGATGATGAGCCTCTTCTCTGCAAGACAACAGGAGGAGAAGAAGCATCAAACAAATCAACACCAAAGAGAGAATTCTCACCGGCTTTCATCGACATCACACCGTCTTGGCAACAATCAAATAACCAACTTATCAACAATGAATCTGCAATTCCAATCATCACAACGCCACATTCTTCGTCGTTGATGAACCTCCCAGCCAATTTGAACAGAAAGAGAAGGCTCACCCGGCGCCCAACTCCGCTCCTTGTGTCATAACTGATGTGAGGGAAGCTTTCCACGATTCCATAGACCCAAGACCTGCAAGAAAATCAACACTATCGATCGTCAGGCAAGCCTTCATTGGAGAAGTTATATATGCAATAATTGGCATGTCAGTATACCTATTGAAAAGCGGAGGTTTTAAGGGGACGCCACATTGAAGCCAGTGGACGCCTTTGTACTTCACTGTCGTCACTCTTTGCACCATTGGCTACGGTGACATTGTTCCGGACACAACATTCACAAAGCTATTTACTTGTGCTTTCATCTTAGTTGGTTTTGGTTTGGTAGATATATTGCTTAATGGGTTGGTCACTTATATTCTAGATAGGCAAGAGGCTGTTTTGTTGAGCACAGTGGACGAGAATCGATTCAATACGATGGTTCGAGCATATGTGATTGATCCAGCAAAGGGGAGGATGAGGATAAGGATGAAAGTGGGATTGGCTTTGGCAGTTGTTGTAGGTTGTATTGCTATAGGGACAGTTACGGTGCATTTATTGGAGGATATGAGTTGGGTTGATAGTTTTTATCTGTCTGTAACATCTGTTACGACAGTTGGTTATGGGGATTATGCCTTCACGACATTAACAGGCAGGTGTTTTGCTATAATTTGGCTTTTAGTCAGCACATTGGCTGTTGCCAGGGCATTTTTGTATCTCACTGAGCTCAGGATTGACAAGAGGAATCGTAGAATTGCCAAGTGGGTTCTTCAGAAGAAGATGACTCTTGGGGATTTAGTGGCTGCAGATCTAGACCACGATGGATCGATCAGGTAATTTTGAAAGAAAATTGTTTCTCTATATGTAAGTGTTGTTGAATTAACATACAAGTTCAGAAGAATTCTAGCACGCATATTGGGCTGAGACTCCTTTTAACATGAAGAAATTTAAAGATGTTCTCTGCACTAGATTTTCTACAAACAGAGTGGAACCTGTTGGCATAAAATTAGAATATCTAGAACCATGCAGAAAGTATATGGAGAACTACATATGAAAAAAACACATTAGACAGGCACAAATATGATTGACCACTTTCATATCCCAGATCCACCTTAGCATTTCAGAGAGAGAGAAATGACTTCAAAAGTCTCAACAATTACTAGCATACAATAGATGAATGTCATAATTTTGATGATTATGAACCTCAAAAGTCAATTCAACAAACACTGCGACCAACTCAATTTCAACAATATATTCAACTACTAATGAATCTAAGTAAAATCTAGCAAACACAATGGAGAGATGAGATTTTTAACATGGAAAAACCACGATTGAGGAACATAAAATTGGGATAAAAGACCATGGGCACTAGGCCACCAAATCAATCCATTAGATCAAATGAGCAATTACAAGAGTCTTACAATCACCTGTGAATCTACACCCAATAGACTTAAGCTCCTCTTTCTGAATCCACACTCATTGCTCTCTTGGGATCGATCTCCAATGCACGAAGTCTACGGCATGAAAACCTCTAGAATCCGCCAGATGTATTTCAAAATTGCCTTTGGAACCCACCAAAGGACTTCAACCAAGTGTAGAAAAGAGAATTGTAGACTTGGAGAAGATTGATTCAAGCTTGTTGATTGATAGATTTCATAGTTGATCTCCAAGGGTTGAAGAAACCTCTCCAAATCCAAATAACTCTGTAACTATTTCACACAAATAGAGAGAGAATGGGAGAGATCCAATCTGAAAATTAGTAGTTTCATGCTTTCATAACTGAATCTAACTCTAGTAACGTGACAAAGAGGATGAAACCATGGGACCACTACATTGGTGGAATTTGATAAGCTGGCCATTTGAGCAATGAATTCACATTCTCTGCATTTTCATAGCAGGCTTTGAGATCCAAAGAGGATGAAACCATGGGACCACCGCTCAAGTGGTGGATCCTCTGGATTTTGGAACGACTACTCAGACCTTTGTAGATGATGCCCAAACTTCCTTGCAACTTAAGTCCACGGATGTGATTCACACATGTAACTATAACGACTTACAAATCAAATGAATTTGAACTACAACGTAAGTGTTTACCATAGTGGGACTCTAGGTCCTAATAATCTCCCATTTTGGCAATTCTGTGACAAAACACTTCTAGACAAATCATATCCTAATCCCAACCCCAAAGAATAAACAAACTTGTATGGGCCAAGTTGATGAGCTAGCTCCAAGAAGCTTCTCAGCAAGAAACAATACCTTGGGAAGCACTAAACAAATAACATGATATTTATATTGACAATTGAGTTGACTTTGTTCAATTGAGTTGACTCCTTGAGATTAGGCCTCTTATTTTTCCCTTTCTTTTTATTTTTTTGAATTTCTTAGTGAAGAGTTCCATCAACTCAAGATCAAATTCAATTTCATCATCAAACTCCTCATCAACGTGAGAGCTATTAAAAGCAACACTTTTCAATTTATTGTTTGGCGCAAATTAACCTCATAAGTTTGAAGATTACTAATCAATTGCTCCACATTTAATTTATCTACGTCTTGAATCTTTTCAACTGTGGTATCATTTTATTGAAATCTTTCTGGCAATGATCTCAAAAAAAAAAAAAAGATTGACTACTTTGGACTCCAAATTTTCTCACAAAAGTTGGGGCTAGATTTGACAATGTCACTCAATTTAGCGTGAAACTCATCAAAGGACTCATTCTCTTCCATTCTCAAAGTTTCAAAACTAGTGAGCTTTTGAAGTTTTAAATGCTCGACTGTTTTGGTCCCTTATGAGTGTCTTGCAAGATATCCCATACCTCTTTTGCAATTTCACAAATACAAATAGGTCGAAATTCTTTTGATGTAACATTACAAGAAAGGGCATTGATAACCTTGCTATTCCTTACACAATTCTCAAAATCAACCTTGTCTAATTGTTAAATGGTCTAGGAGTAGTCATACCATCCTTTGTAACAATTGGCTCCTTCTAACCATGTCGATAGCCTAACTATTTTAGCAATTGACTTTCATATTCTCATTTCGGCTTTCTATTATGAACAGTTTTTTTTTAATATTTAATTATGAATAGTTGCAACCATCAAAGAGTACAATAATGGTTGAATTGCCTTGTCCAACTGAATCCATATCAATAAATCAACCAAATCTCGCCAGAGTTTTTTGGAAAACAAGGTTTAAAGCTTAATTCGCTCTAATATTAATTGAAATTCCCTTTGAGATGATTGACTTAGAATCATGAATCTCAAAGTCAAATCAACAAACACTATGTGAGCAACTGATGTAGCACAAGATTTTAAGAATTTCTATATTTTTAGTTTTAATATTTTTGATATATTATTTGATTGGATTCTTGTCATTTCGCTGTGAAATATTCTAGAATGAGGTTTCTTCATTTAGATTTATTTTGCTTTCCTAATATGTAGATTAGTTGTTTTCCAAGAATTAGACTAGTTGGATTGTTCCTTAACTTTAGATATCTTGGTGTCCAAGAATACTTGGTCTCTAAGGTTTAGATGAGTATGATTACCAATGTCCACGTTACAGCAAGGACAACTTTATCAGTAATATTTCAATTTTCTTCGAGAATTATACTTACTCCTTGTGGATTCAAGGTTTTCTTTCTGTGGATTTGGAATTCGGCTACTAGAACGATATTTAGTGCCTCTTGTATTCCACTGCATCAACAATCTTTTTTTCAAAATAATTTCAACAATATAATCAACTCCTAATGAAGCTATGAAAAGTAAAATCTACCTGAAAGACAATATTTTTTACACGGAAAAACCTCAATTTGGGAACCTCCAATAAGATCAAAAACCATAGGCCCAAGGTCACCAAATCAATCCACTAGATCGAATGAGCCATCATGAGAGAGACTCAACGTTCATTGCTCTCTCCGAATTGATCTCCAATGCACCGAGGACACCACCTCTGAAATCCGCCAGAGGTATTCACAAATTACCTTTGGAATTCACCAAACATCTTCAATTTCCTTTAGAATCCACCAAAGAAATTCAACCGAGTATAGGAGAAGAGAACTATGGACTTGGAGATAATCGACATAAGCTTGTTTATCCATAGTTCCCATAATTGATCTCCATGGGTTGAATAAATCTGTCTCTAGATCACTTTGTAACTGTTTCACACCAGTAGATAGAGAATGCGAGTCATCCAAATACAATATGAAAATGAACAGTTTCCATACTTTTATAACTGAATCTAACCAACATAGACCACTCAAGTGTTGAATTTATTCCATATCCCGCCAACGCGAACGGAAGCACATCAACGCACATACCAAAGAGAAAAATAATCACACACAAATTTACATGATTCGCCCAAATTGGCTACATCCACGGGCGAGAGTTTCCACTATGAATAAAATAGAAAATATATGTGAGATGGCCAAAATACTCAAAACCCACACCATTACCCGAAACCTCATGCTTAAGGGTAGTTGATCTCTATTTTTCCCTCACCTCAATCTCTCAATCTCTCTCACAAGAAACCCTATAGTACACATGACTATTTATAATAGTCTACCCATGAGAACCCTAACCCCATACAATTAGGTAAGCAAATCCTACATATATAAGGTTTCAGAGATTTGGACTCTACTATCCTAACCCAAATACATGTATAAACTACCCTAATAACTGTATGGGACCCACCTTTTATCACATGGGTGGACTAATCCTAACAGTAAGCTATTTCTTCACCGCTTGAGTAGCGAATTTCACATTCTTTGTATTTTGACAATATGCTCTAGGATCCAGAGAGGGTGGCTTCTGGACTGCTGAACTACGTCAACTTGTCAATGACTGCTCCGACCTCTATAGACTATGCCCTGGCTTGCTTACAACTTAATTCCATGGATGGGATTCACACATGTAAACATACAAGAACTTACAAATCAAATGAATTTGGATTACAACATAAATAAATGTTCATCATAAGGGATTTCCAAACTACAGCAGAGGGACTCTAGGTCCTAATAGAAGAAAACTTAAAATTAGATGAAAGCACTGAGAAACATGAAGATGTACATAAGAGAGGTAAAAGAAGAAAAATGCGGAGATAAAATGTTGACCTTTACAATAAAATATTGACAGGAAAGGAAGAAATCTATCAACCAATTCATAAAAATTATAAGCTACTGATGTGGAAATCAATATTTGGTTCACTCAGTGAGGTGTGGTGGTTTGTAGACGGGAGCCATTATACAAGTTCAGGATTTCACTCTCAATTAGAGATGAATGACAATGACAGGTGAAATGTAGAGTGTCACAGTTGATGATGGAAACAAGAAAAACAGGTTGTGACTTGAGCAAATAACGAATATGATCAATTCATACATGGGATGGGATACTAAAGTGTACCGCAGGTGGCAAAGAACAAGGCATCATAAGACCAACTGAGTTTTTTTTTTATAAAGATTTTGAGCGGCTCTTGGGTCACGGGAATAAAATATTGCTGTTCAGAAATGGTGGAAAACCCAATTTACATAAGTCCTAGCTTTTGATTTCTAGTACTTGGCTTTTCATGGAGCGTCCTTATTTGTTGTGAACCTGTGATGTTTGAACTGAATCTACTTGTGGAGGAAGGATTTTAAGCTATTCAACGTGTTGATAGCTCAAGAGTTCATCCTATGAAAGAGTAACCATCTAGATCAAATTTGCTGATAAATTGATTTGAATATGGGAACCTGATGTAGGAAATCAGACACAAAAGCAAAAGACAGCATATATAACCAAAATGAACATTCAGAATGTGATGTGGGGAAACGATTGAGAGAGAATTTGGAAACCTATTGCAAAATTCAACTGAACCATAATCAAAGCTTTTCGATGTTGGAGTAGTGTGATCCTCATAAGTACTGGACAATAACCACTCGATTTTGAATTTTGGAGTAAGGGTGTTTATGGTATTTTTTGCACTTGTAACATGTTGTCCTAATTTGTATGTATTTATAGTTAAGGAGAGCCGTCTATCCATTGTAATCTCTTGTAATAAGGATTAACCGCGTAAATCTTGTGTTCTTTGTTTGTGCATATGAATTATCTTTCTTGTACATTTATATGTCCTGATTAGGTGTTACAGATTCTGCATATGAAGGAGGGTCTATAATAATAAAATAAAATAAAAAAGGTGAAAGTTGTGTCATAGTCCTCCTAATCATTCAGCATTGTCATCATCTCTAATTTCTTCTTAATTGATGATTCAAATGGGTGCAGCAAATCAGAGTATATCATCTACAAGCTGAGGGAAATGGGGAAAATAGCAGAGAAAGACATCATGCAAATCTGCACCCAGTTTGATACATTAGATAACACCAACTGCGGCAGACTTACCATTGCCGATCTCATGGAGGAGAGTGACGCTGATTGATTCAGATCCACTGCTAAATTTCCCTATTTTAATGGAAATACAGCAACAGCAACATCATTTTCCGGATCATTCGCCTTTGGAGCAAATTTTCCTAGAATCCAAACAGAGCGAGGAGATCAAGCATTGCGTTTCATTTTTCTCTGTGCAGCACAGAAGACAGATCATGAAAGGATAAGCTGTCCATTCCTATTCATCTACTAACGGAGAATATGCATTGCATGTTCATAATTATAATTGTTAGATTAGAATTCTATTTATTTAATTTGTATTTGTCTATCAATGTTATGATTATTTTCCAAAATTCAAGTCTACTGAAGTTAGGAAATCAGCTGAGCTGCTCACCCCTACACTTACATATATGATAGGAGGTAGGAGCGAATTCGTATTTGATTAATGATTCATCGACTGAATTTGTTTAGTCTGAATTCGTCTGAATGAATTTCTTTTCGGGGAAGAAAACTCTTCTCAGAAAATGACTTGTTAATTTGGTGGATGTAGCAGTGTTGTTTAATGTATGCATTGATAATTTGTTTTTAATTATAAGATTATGTTATCTCATATTAAAATTGGTTTCAAAGTTTGGTCTTATTTGATAAATTAAATTAGTAATCTCTGTATTTATTTATTTTATTTTAGTTTTTGTAATTTTTATTGACTCGATTTTGATATTAAATTTATAATTTTCTCAATTTGATCCAATTAATAACTATGATTGTAGTTTTTGAAATAAAATTGTTAATAATTTGGTTAATATTAATTCATTGAGTTGAATAAATTTATAATTTTACCTATAAATCTTCTTCATGGGTTGCCAATATTCTTATGTGCACATTTTCTATAAAATATATATATTTCTTTTCGGGAATAAATTTATAATTCTAAACCCACTATTCACATGTCGCTTATGTATACATTTTTTATAAATATATATATATATATATATTAACAATTATAATTAATTGAATCAAATTAAGAAAAAATTATAAATTTAGAGTCAAATCAAATTAATTAAAATTATAGAGACCAAAATGATATAAAGACCAAAATATAGAGACTAAAAACGTAATTTGCTATTTTTATATCAAATAGGAATGTAAAAATAAATCAATTTTAGAATTAGATACAATTCTTATATAAAAATGATTATGTATAAGACTGTAACCAGTTTCTAATTATGTATTGTTCTAATTTTGTTATCGATTTTTATATACCAATAAATGTATATTAAAATTAATTTCTCCAAGTTTTATTGGAAGTGTACAATGACAAAAGCTAAAGAAGTTGCTTCAGTAATCACTTGAGTGGTCAAAAGTGCACTTGAAGAACACGGTACTTAGGACTCGTTTGGGATTAAATTTTTTTAATAATTTTTTGACTTTTTAATTAAAATATAATATAAAAATATTAATATATTTGTAATAATTTTTTAGTTTTTTATGAAAAGATGTGTAAAAAGTAAAAAATAAATAAAATTTTTGACTTTTTAATATAATTTATTGACTTTTTGAATTTTTTTACTAAAATCACCACTTGTCAAACGGGGCCTGAGTTTTAGTTGTTGAAAATAGGATTTCAAGTGACCAAAAAAAATTTTGGGTGTAATTAAAAGTTTGGAAGAGGGCATTTCGAATTTTGGAGGGGTTTCTAAATTAATTGGCTTAGGCTTGATTTGGGAATTGGGTTGACTTTTTGGATTTTTGATTTTTTTGGCTATTTTAGCCAAGGGCTTTTTAGGTTTTTTAACTTTTTTGTGAGAGAAATAATATAATGATTATGGAATGTAATGTTTTGTCTTATTGAATTAAAAGCTTATTTTGTTTTTTGTAACTATTTTAGCCAAAAAAATCCTCAAATCCAACTTTCCAAACATAGGCTTAGGCCTCGTTTGACAAGTGCTTGTTTTAGTCTAAAAACTAAAAAGTTATTAAAAAAATCAAAAAGTTTATAATTTATATTAAAAAGTCAAGAATCACATTTTCTTTCTACTTTTTGCATATCTTTTTGTAAAAAATTAAAAAAGTCATTATAAACATACTAATTTTTTTATATCTCATATTTTAATCAAAAAGTTACTAAAATAGACTGTTCCAAACGAGGCCTTAGGTTGTTCTGTTGTTTTAATTTCCTGAACAATCATCTGATAAGTATTTTAACTTAATTTGTAAAAGTTATTCAATTATAGTTGACATGCTTATAATTATATTTTTGATATTCAAATTGTCAAAAAGACAACACCTTTATATAAGTTGCCTAAGAAAAGAAAAAAACTTAAGATAACAAATTTTATTTTATTTTTTCTGCCCATTTTTGTAAGATGAACAACAATAGCAAGGGATCAATATTCCCTTGAGGGTGTTTATCACACACAAAGAGTTTGCCAAATCATCAGAAGAGAGAAGAACTGAAAATGAATTGCGAGTGAATAAATGGAATTCCACCACACCTATTTATATACATTGTTGGTGGCTCTTCTTAACGTTGGACAATTTTAAGAATAAATTTTATTTAAATACTAAATAATAAATAGAATACAAAAGAAATAAAGGAAAGAAGAGAGAATGTTTGATTGCAAAAATTAAATTAGAAATAAAATTAAATAAATAAAAACATATTTTATTTTGTTACAAAAATAAAATCAAAATCTGATTTAAATAAATAAAACAGAAAATTAGCAATTTACTTGATTAATTTTTTGAACAATATTTTGATCAAGTCCAGTGTTTGACACTGTGTCTTTGAGACAGATTCGTCCTCTCTACGGTACTAACAGAATGTGAACGTCTATCTCCAAGAATAAAATGATTAACAACAAATAAATACAACACTACAATTTATTCGTACAACAAACACACTAAGTGTATACACTCTTTCTCATAGAAATTTAATGCAACAAAATGTAGAGATTATTTGCAAAGGAGAATTACAAAAATTGTGAATGAAAACATCAAATGAGAGCTGCCTCTTTATAGATGGAGTAGTGGCTGTTTAATTTGAATTAAACAGGTGCAGATTTGAATGAACAGGTATGGTACCTGTTGGGTTTGATTTAAACAGCTACAAAGTCGCATATTGTAAGCACTGTTTGGTTTGAATTTAAAATTTCAACAGATTAAAAATTGTATTAAACAGATTCGAATTTGTACAGAAATTCGGAAGAGGTGCAGAAATAAATTTGAATTTGAAATTAAAATTTTGGATAGATTTTATTTTACTAAAAAATAAAATTAAATGCAAATATTTTTGGTCCAAAAGATAAGTATTGGTAGAACAAGCCTAACCCAACTTCACACCATGCACCTCGCTACCAAGCCCATGCCTGCACTCAAATACCGATCAAAGAACGGCAAGGCATACAGAGCAGATGGTGATTTTTTGGTCCAATGGGTTTAGCCCATAACCTCCCTCTCTACAAAACTTGGGTGCCCCTTGGGGCCTACCCCAAATTCCAATTCCAAACCTCATAAACCCACTCAAAATTTCCCACCAAATCAATGTGGGACAAGCTATTTTCCAAATCTTAAGGAATTTTCACCAAAAACTCCATTTCCATGGAACTCACTTTGGCTTCAATTTTTCATTCAGTCGATAATAGTTTTGAGTAACCAAATATACCACGTGAATCACAACGCAGAATAGAACCCGTTACCACTTAGACCCGCGAAATTCGGCGCATGGGTCCTATCTAAAAATTAGGCCAAAGTTTAGGAAAAAATTTGTTTTCCAGATTTTTTCAAAACCATTTCTAACAATCCCCCACATGAATGGAATTTGATGACAACGGAAATGCAACAATATGTAGAATTTGTCGAAATAGTGTAAATCGAAAATATCTTGCATCAAGATAGGTAGTTTTCGTCCTTGAACCTTCCCTAGTGATAATCTATCGGACTTACTAGCTAACCAATGGACGCGATGCCTTGAATTGTTCAGTCGTTTGTATAAGCCAAGACAATAGATTTCACACAAAATATCTTCTAACATATCGTGGTTCTCACTGTTGTGTTTATTTTGGCCTTGAACGCTCTTGGTTTTCATGAGTGCTTCTAGAGAATTTAACCTCTTCATTCTCATAGAACCGGCCCTAGTTCGACACTCATATAAGTGATTCTTATTGTGAGTATCTCCTTATACTGCCTTTGATTTTTATGCCTAAATCAAGATATAAGTAATCATTAAAAGCTAAGCTTATCCTTAGACCCCTGCATACAACATATGTTGCAGATATCACTCTCACCATAGGAATGGGTAGGGAATTTTAATCCCTTGGTGATTTCTAGCAAGGCACACATAACTTAGTTGTCCCTTTGAACTTAGTTCTTGGGATCTCCAGTCATATAAGTAGGGTTACCATTATGATGACTCTTATGTAATAAGCTTTAATCTCATCCCATTCGATGAACTATACACTTGCTCTTTTGTCAAACATTTTGTTAACGGATCCGCAATATTCTCTTTAAATTTTATATAATCTATTGAGATTATTCCACTTGACAACAATTGCCTTACGGTATTATGTCGACGACGAATATGTCGTGACTTACCGTTATACATATGATTCTGTGCCCTGCCTATTGCAAATTGACTATCACAATGAATGCAAATAGCTGGCACAGGTTTTGGCCACATTGGAATGTCTTCTAAGAAGTGACGAAGCCATTCTGCTTCTTCTCCTGCTTTGTCTAAAGCAATGAACTCAGATTCCATTGTGGATCATGCGATGCATGTTTGTTTCGTGGATTTCCAAAAACAGAAATAGCCTCGTGAGTAAAGACATATCCACTAATGGATTTTTAATCTTTAATATCCGATATCCAATTGGCATCACAACAACCTTCGAGTAATCGCCGATATCGAGTAGAGTTCAAACCATGATCACGTAAATCTTAAATATCTAAGAACCCTAATGATCGCTTTCCAATGGTCTTCTCCGGGGTTACTAATGTCCTTACTCAATTTACTGACTGCATAAGCTATGTCAGGACGAGTACAATTCATTAGGTATATTAGGCTTCCAATGATCTGGGAGTATTTTAACTGAGACATCGCATCACCCATATTTTTTGATAAATAAAGACTGATATCTATAGGTATTCTAGCTACATTCATATCATCCTTGATAAATTTACCAAGAATCTTCTCAATATAATGTGATTGAGATAACGATATCTTAGATGTTTTAGTAATTTCTATTCTTAATATAACATCTGTGGCCCTCTATCTTTCATATCAAATCTTCTATTAAGCATTTGCTTAGTTAATTTGATCATGTTTTAACTGTTTCCAATAATAAGCATGTCATCCACATAAAGACAAACTGTGACATATCCTTGGTCAGTATTTTTAACATAAACGCACTTGTCACATTCGTTTATCTTAAACCTATTAGTAAGTATAGCATGAGCAAATTTTTCATGCCACTGCTTAGGTACTTGTTTTAATCCATAAAGAGATTTTATAAGCCGACAAACTTCATTTTCTTGCCCCGGTACTACAAACGCTTCGGGTTGCTTCATATAGATCTCTTTATTTAGATCACCGTTTAAGAAAGCTATCCTAATATCTATTTGATGTATTTCTAAATTATACAATGTTGTTATGGCAATAAGCATGCTGATGAATGTTATTCTTGTAACAAGAGAATATGTGTCAAAATAGTCAAGACCTTCCTTTTGTCTGTAACCTTTTTACTATAAGTCTTGCTTTATACTTGTCTATTAAACCATCTGCTTTCATTTTTCTATTGAATATCCACTTATATCCAATAGGTTTAGAACCAAGTGGAAGATTCACCAATTCCCAAGTATGATTTTGCATAATGGATTCAATTTAATTATTAACAGCCTCTTTCCATAAAGGTACTTCAAGACTTGTCATTACTTCCTTAAAGCTTTGAGGTTCATTTTCTAACAAGTATGTCAAAAAATCTGGGCCAAAGGATTTTGATGTTCTTGCTCTCTTACTGGCCTTAGTTCATCATCAATTAAATCCTGTTGGTCGAGACCATTACTAATCTCTTATGTTTGATTGTCATTAGTCTCTTGACTTGTGTACAATCATAAGTTATTTTCTGTAAACTTAATTTCTGTCCTTTCTTGTAAAGAAAGACATGTTCAAAAAACACTACATTCATTGACTCTATAATATTGTTCACATTTATATCAGGTATTTCTAATTTATAAGTCAGAAACTGATATGCACTACTACTCTGAGCATAACCAATAAACACACAATCCATTATTTTTGGTCCTATCTTTGTCTTTTTCGGAACAGAAACTTCAACTTTTGCGAAACACCCACACTTTTAAGTATTTATAGGAAGGTGGTCGACCTTTCCATAATTCATAAGAAGTGATGTTTGATTTCTTGTGGAGTATTCTGTTAAGAACATAATTAGCAGACAATATTGCTTCCCCCCATAAGTTTTTGTAAGTCCGAACTTAGTAACATAGTATTTATCATTTATTTAAGGGTTCTATTTTTCCTTTCAGCAATTCCATTTTCCTGTGAAGAATAGAGTGCTGTAGTTTGGTGAATAATGTCATGTTGTGCACAAAATTCATTTAATGGTGCATAATATTCACCACCCTTATGACTTTTAATCATTTTAATGGTTTTACCAAGTTGATTTTCAACTTCAGTTTTGTAGAATTTAAACATTTTTAAGACTTCATATTTATTTATAAATAAGTATACATAACAATATCTTGTGTAATCATCGATAAATGTTATGAAATACTTTTTGCCTCCTCTAGTTTGAACAAATTTAAGATCACATACATCAATATGAATTAATTCTAGAGGTTCGATTTTTTTTTCAATCGATTTAAATGGAACCTTAGTTAGTTTCGCTTATTAGGATCAATTTCAAATTTTGGTATATAATCCAAACCAATTAATCTACACAAAGCATCAAAATTCACATGTCCTAATCTACCATGCCATAAATTCGACTCAAGAATATAAGCAAAATATGTGTTATTCTTATTAATAGCAACTTTTGGTACAATCGTCATTACATTTAATTTGAAGAGACCATCACTCATGTATCCCTTACCAACATACATACCACTATTTGTTAATACAAACTTATCAGACTCAAAGACAAGCTTAAAGTCATTTTTACTTAACAAAGAACTATAAACTAAGGCCTTGTTTGGGAACATGCTAATTTAGTAATTTTTTGGTTATTTTGCTAAAATATGAGCTAAAAAAAACTAGTATGTTTGGGATGACTTTTTGACTTTTTACGAAAATATGTGTAAAAAGTAGAGAGAAAATAAAATCTTTGACTTTTTGATATGAGTTGTTGGCTTTTTGGCTAATTTAGTAATTTTTTGACTTTTTGGCTAAAAAAGAGGGTTCCCAAACGAGGCCTAAATTCTTCCGAATGTTCGATACATGTAGTATGTTGTTGCGGGTCAGTTCATTCCCCGATGTCATCTTCAAGATCACCTTTCCTTGTTCAGCCACAGTAGAAGTAGAAGAATTTCTTGTTCACCATTTGCAGCGTCATTGTAGGTAGTGAACATATTCTTGTCCGCACAAATGTGACGAGTTGCCCCAGTGTCAACCCACCGCTCCTTGGGATTTCCACCAAAATTAGCCTTAGACACCACAATAGAGAGGTTGATGTCATTTAGTCCGTTAGAGATGTAATCTAATTCTATTGCATTGGCTTGATTGGTGGTCTTCTTGCTTGTATTTCCACGATCCTTCTTAGGGCGGCAGCAATCAGAAGCTCGATGTCCAGTCTTTCCACAGTTATAACATTTTCCTTTGAACTTCTTATTACCATTGTTGTCGCCTTGTTTAGGACCATCTCCAGTAAACTTCCTCTTTTTGTTATGTGGTTTGTGAACTTGTTCTACTACATTAGCCTTGGACTCAATGGGATTTTTCCCATTCCTCTTTTCTACTTTTCAGTTATCTCCCTCAATTCTCAATCTTACAATCAACTTATCCATGATCATCTCCTTGCGTTTATGTTTTAAATAATTTTTGAAATCTTTCCAAGTCGGTGGTAACTTTTCTACTAAAGCAGCAACTTGGAAAGACTCGCTAAGAGACATACCTTCAGAATGAATATCATGCAAAATTATTTAAAAATTTTAAACTTGAGAAATTACTGTTTGGGAGTCTACCATAACGAAATCCACAAATTTACCGACAATAAATTTCTTTGTACCGGGCATCCTCTGTCTTGTATTTTTTCTCCAAAGAATTCCATAATTCTTTTGTTGTTTTTAGAGGGTTATAAACATTATACAACATGCTATCAAGGCCATTGAGGATGTAGTTTCTGCATATAAATCTAAATGTTTCCAAGCATCTATAGCAATAACAACTTGCCGATCACTTTCACCCTCTTTAAGTACTAGAGCCTTTTTCACAGAGAAACCGGGCCAAATTTAGAGTTATAAGATAAAACAGTATTTTCTACTATCATCTCTTTAACTCAGTGCCATTAAATTTTTCCCGTTTTTCTCCATGGTTTATCAGAACTTGAACATGGTTCTGGATAGGGACCGGAGTCGTTATAACGATCGAATTTGGAGTACTACTTTCAGTAGCCATTATATCTGATTACAAAAATCAGAAAAAATCAAAACACAAATTAATTTTCTAATTACCAAAACTAGAAAATAAATTATAACACAAAATAATTTTATTTTCCTTATTACTAAAACTAGGAAAATAAAATAATATAATAATTTTCTGTAACACAAATTAATATTCTGTAATTGTTAATGATATTAGTATATTACTACTAGTTGTCAAAGAAAATAGACAGTATATTACTACTATCTGTCAAACAGTATATTGCTACTATTTGTTTTCCAATCAGAATATTACTTTGTGAAAACATAGAAAATTAAATACAATGAAGACATCAAAAATTAATCTGTTTTAAGATTGTTGGACAATCTTCACTGTATTTGAAAAAATAAATTCTGTTTGTGTACTAAACAACAAACAGAATACAAAAGAAATAAAGGAAATGAGGGGAGAATTTTTTATTACAAAAATCAAACTATAAATAAAATTAACTAAATAAAAATAGATTTCATTTTGTTATAAAAACAAAATCAAAATCTGATTTAAATAAATAAAACAGAAAATTAACAACTTACTTGATTAATTTCTTGAACAATATTCTGATCAAGTCCAGTGTTTGACACTGTATCTTTAAGATAGATTCGTCATCTCCACAGTGCTAACAGAATATGGATGTCTATCTCCTAGGATAAAATGAACAACAATGAATAAATGTAGCACTATAATTTATTCGCACAACGAACATACTAAGTGTATACACTCTTTCTCACAGAAATTTAATGCAACAAAATACAGAGATTATTTGCAAAGGAGAAGTACGAAAATTGTGAATAAAACCATCAAACGAAGGCTGTCTATTTATAGATGGAGTGGTGGCTATTTAATTTGAATTAAACAGGTGTAGATTTGAATGAACAGGTATGGTACTTGTTGGATTTGATTTAAACAGATACAAATCTGTTTACACAGGTAAGCACTATTTAGTTTGAATTTAAATTTCTAATGATTAAAATCAGATAAATGATTCAAATTTGTACAAAAATTCGAAAAGGTGCATAACAAATTTGAATTTGAAATTAGGGTAAATTACATCGACAATTCTCGAGGTTTATGTTTATCATAGTTTCCTCTCATCTTTTGGAAATTACATCTCCCCCTCAGTTTAAAGTTTCATTATAGATTTCACCCTCAAATAATTTAATTTTTTAAATACAAATGTTGCTCTCACTATATAAATTACGTTAACACCTCACATTTTAGAAATTACAATCCGCCTAAGGTTTAAAGTAGCATTACCAATTGCCCTTGGTTAGTATTGGTTGAAAAAATTAATTGACAAAAAATTTTGTCAAGAATTTTAAAATTTCGCTTAAAAACCAATATAAACTCATTTATTTAATTTACGTTTTTTCTCAAATTTATAACCGAGACAACAATTTATAAACAAAAAATTATCAAACAAGTTTTTATTACAATTTTAAAATTTTTGTAAATATAAATTGAAAACTGAAAACGAAATGGTTACCAAACAAGCCTCAGATGGTAAAAATGTCGTAAAATTAACAAATAATTAAATAAGTTAACAACGTAAGAAATGACTTATCAAAAGATTCTTAGGTCGTATGGTTTGATTTTAGAAATTTTTTAAAATTAAAAATTAATTTGGTTAAGAAATAAAAAATAAAAAATAATTATCATTTAAGCGTAAAAAATTATTATTATTTTAACTTTTGGACAGGTTATATACATACGTATAGTTATTTCAATTTAATTTGTAAAAAATTATTTCTAACCACTCGAAATATAAAAATTATATAAAAACGATAATTATTATTATTATTTATTTCTTAACCAAATTAATTTTTAATTTAAAAAAAATTATAAAAATCAAACCATACATAGCCTAAGAATATTTTAATAAGTCATTTCTTACGTTAATAACTTATTTAATTATTTGTTAATTTTATGACATTTTTACCATCTGAAACCTGTTTGGTAACCATTTCGTTTTCAGTTTTCAATTTATATTTACAAAAATTTTAAAAACTGTCATAAAAACTTGTTTGATAATTTTTTTAGTTTATAAATGGTTGTCTCAATTTTTAAATTTGAGGAAAAAACGTAAATTCAAAAAATAAGTTTACGTTGGTTTTTAAACAGAAATTTAAAAATTTTACTAACAAATTTTTTTTCCAATTAATTTTTTTTTTCAATTAATTTTTTTCTAACTAATACTAACTGAGGAGCAATTAGTAATGCTACTTTAAACCTTAGGGAGGGGATTGTAATTTCTAAAATGTGAGGGGTGTCAATGTAATTTACCTAGTGAGGGCAAAATTGGTATTTAAAAAAATTAAATTGTTAAGAGGGAAATCTGTAATGAAACTTTAAACCTTAGGAGGGAGATGTAATTTCTAAAAGGTGGGGGGAACTGTTAAAAACATAAATCTCGGGGGGTGTTAGTGTAATTTACTCTTGAAATTAAAATTTCGAACAGATTTTATTTTACTAAAAAATAAAATAAAATTCAAATATTTTTGGCTCAAAAAGATAAGTATTGGGCCGGACAAGTCCAACCCAATCTTATACCATGCACCCAGGCCTAGACCAGTGGCGGTGCGTGCACGTGTGGTGATTTTTTTGGGTCCAATGGGTCTAGTCCATAATCTCCCTTTTTACAAAAGTTGGGTGTCCCTTGGGGCCTACCCGAAGTTCCAATTCCAAACCTTATAAACCCACTCAAAATTTCCCACAAAATCAATATGGGACAAGCCATTTCCCAAATCTTAAGGAATTTTCACCAAAAACTCCATGTCTATGGGGCTTACTTTAGCTTCAATTTCTCATTCACCCGATAATGGTTTTGAGTAACCAAATATACCACATGAATCACAACGCGGTATAAAATGCGTTACCACTTAGACCCGCGAAATTCGGCGGATGAGTCCCACCTAAAAATTAAGCCAAAGTTTAGAAAAAAATATGTTTTCCAGATTTTCCCAAAACCATGGGTTCTAGTATTCATGAATCAACACATCCATTGAAATGTTGTGAGCAGTGGGTTTAGAATTCATATACTCTTTTTTGCATCTCTTTGTACGGGAAAAAAGTTTCTCACCCATGTGTTTAGGTATGATGCAAGAGGCTGTACCATTATTACGGTGTGATCACCTCTTGTTCCATCAATCAATTTAAAAATAAATGTGAGTTAACATAATATATTTTATATAAGTTATGTTTTATAACTTATATTTATATTTCAATTACGTTAATTATTTTATGAACTCTATTTGTTTAAATTAAAATTTATGAATATGTTTGTTTAAATTTTAATAATTATTTGACAGTGATTTTATAAACAATTATTTTCTGTAAGTACTACCACGGAGGTCCCATGCCTTTGGGGACTAAATAATTATTGACCCTTTAATTAGATACTTTGTGACTCTCTGTTTATCATGGATCCATAGACATTTTGATTTCTAGTATGGAGCCAAGTGTTGTATGGAGCTAAGTGTTACACTATTGTAGGAGCCACCTTTAGAGTTCGTACGAGCCACCTCTTGAATCCTATTCTGATGTGGAGTAAAGTGTTGTACGGAGCTAAGTGCTACACTATTGTAGGAATCATCTCTAGAGTTTGTATGAGCCACCTCTTGAGTCCATACATCTGTTATGTTTTGTACCGTAGTTATCATTATTCTATTTATATGATTTATGTATTATATGTCAAATGATTTACAGATATATATTATGTATTTTAATATCAAGTTCTTTAGTCCCATAATTATCCATGATGAATTTTATGCCCTTATGCTCTTATTATAATATTTCACTCGCTATGTGGTTATAACTGCTACCAATTTTAAGAAACAATGTAATTCGTAAATAACTTTTGGAGAGTCTTAGACGCTGCATGGAATAGGCACACACAACACTTTTATAGTATTTATAATTCTATTCTTCATATGTAAATATCAGATTTTTATTAATAAATTTTGTTATAAAAATAAAAGCTCAAATGATTATTTTGGTACCCTCACTTAAATATTTTTTCCGCTCGCGTTTAGTAATTTGTTTAAGAAGTTGTTGGAGGTAACTTCAGTTATTGGCTATTACGATACTTTTAATTCTTGGATACGGGGAGCGGGTTATGACATTAAAAAATTCACTAAATACCAAAAATACAAAAAAAAAAAAACGATAATTCAGTACATTTTACGTATTCTTGTGTATTTATTATTCTTTAAAATATTTTTTTATAAATATTTATTTTTTAAATACATCTAAGTAAGATGCATCTAAAAAAAAAAGTTGCTTAAAATTTTAAAATATTCACTCAAAACAAAAAAAACATGAAAAACAAAAAATTCAATTTTCAAAAAATTGAAACTAAACACATTGAATAGTAGTCCTGCAACATAAATAAATCAAAACATGATCTAATCACACGTCACAAGTGTAACACGGGCAAAACCAACCCAAATCAATGTCATTCATATATCTAGTAGGACACAAACAACCCACATAATGAAAAAAAATCCTAAACAAGTCTCAACCAAGAAATATGCACAAAATTGACATAGCTAGCTAAAATGAAAAAAATAAAAATGTAATTGATTCTAATAACACTGATTTGATAATTTTCAAATTTATACCTAAAGAGAACGATACTTCTGAAGTTATAGTTTTGTACTAGTTTCTTGGACAGATTTGAATGCATCAGTTTATATGGATTTTGACTTCCATAAATTATAAGAAAATTTTGGTATAAAATTCAATATGTAATTAATCTGCTGTAAAAATTTCACTTTGAAATTCATCTGTTTGATATGATTTATTGATTTTTGAAGTTTATGGTTTTGTACAAAAATTTTGAATTAAGAATTACACTCATTCTTTATACACAAATTAGCTCTTTAGATTTCTTGACAATATATATATATATATACACACACAAAATATACACAATTACAACCTCTACATGAATGAATTAAATAGTAAAGCAATAAGGACAAAAAACAAAGGAAGAATAGAAGAAAACCTATGAGGGATATCCTCTGATGATCACACACAACACAAAACACACATAGAGAAAACCTATGGCTAGATATATATATATATATATATATATTTGTGTGTTATACATAACATAAAAGATTCTAAATAATAATCCTTTATTTTATGGGTGTTTGGGAAAACAGTCCAATTTATTATTTTCATTACCCAATAGTCCAGGGAAAATTCTATTTCCAACACCCTGATAAACTCAGGACAAATCTTTTCTCAATACACATCCCTATTAATTTAATTATTAAGTAATTATCTCAACCCACATCCTTAAAATTACAAACAACCCCTTCACTCATATGTACACACACTTTACCTTCAAAATACACATTTGAATTTCCACCCACTCCCTTCAAGACCAAACTGTCCCCAATTTGCATCTGTACTTCAAACAAGAAGGAAGAAGAAGAAGTTCAAACAGAAAACCAAAAAATAAAATAAAATCTGCACTTTCCTCACCTCCATTGAAGATTTCAAGAGCTCCATTCAATATCGACTAAACACTGTTGAAAACCTTGTTTAAGGTAAGAAATCTTTCAATTTTATTATTACATTTATCATTTTATTGTTGGATTGACAATTTTCGGATCTCTCTTCACTCCATTGGCATGAAAGTAGGCTGGAGTCGCGACTGGAGGTGCTCGGCACTGGGTTGCCGAATATATGTTTTTCATTCGGCACTTGACTTCCGAATATTATGCATAATTTCGTCCATTGTATTCCGAAAAATATAGATAACTTCGTTGTTCAAATTCCGAATTTATTCTATATTTTTGGTTCTCTTAATCCGAATAAATGCAATAATTTCGGTAGTTTATTGATGAAATCTTTGTGTCATTTCGGTCCTGAAGTGCCAAATGGGTTTTTTTTTTTTGATATAGAACTAGGTTACATAGGCCACCAATATTTGTTTTACTTTAGGTTCAATTTTATTTTATGGGTATGTTTATGTATTTATTTTTTTCCCCCAAATTGAATGCATAACAATAGAAACAAAAAACTGTGCAATATTGGTATGTTCACGTGATATTGTTAGCTTAGTAGTTGGGTCTTCATAAATTTTGTTAACTAAATAGGTGAACAAAACAATTGCATTATATAGAGTATTAAAAGCTTGAGTTAATTTCACATCCAAATTGTGAATTTAATGGTCTATAACTGTGTATTAGATTTCATTAAGGTGGCATGGTTAGGCTACTTATTACCCGCATTGATGTGATCCTTTTAGAGTGCTTATTATGATTCATTATATTGGGTTGATAAGAACAACTTTTCTTATGCAGATGGATGTCGGTCCTAGTGAACGCGTCGATCGATGACTTCAAACAGAAGACTCGATGAATTAGAGAAACGTGGACGTGGACGTGGACGTGCTCGAGTGCATGATGATGACATGCACATTGCCATGGATGATGATCCTATACATGGGGCACCAGTTATGGATGATATTGCTATGGATGATGACCCTATTGGTGATGATGCTGACATTGTTGATGAAGATATCCTTACTCAGCCATTTCCGGGAGGCCCAATTGATCCATCAATCCTTAAAAGTTTTAAAAGTCATGTTGCCGCAACTATTTGGAATGGTGCTGATGAAAAGGGGCCCTTAAAGTGTCATAATTACTCATCTAAGATTCGTTCGTGGCCATGGTGGGAACAAGGAAACAACGGTATATTTGTAAACATTGTGGAGATGTCAGGACTTGCACAATTAGCTCGTTGCACATACCGCTTTGTCAATAAAATTGTAGTGTCTATGTCACGACCCAAACCCGGCCCTATGGGTTTAGCATCAGAATCGCCAAGAATCCGAGATTACAAGGCCTCTTGAATAAAGAATACGCTTAAACAGAGTATGTGGCTGGCGGAAGCCAATACAGTAAATAACTAGTGTCCATTAAGCTGTGTAAATCTATATGCCAAAAACATTTTCCATGCATTCATTCAGAACAGTCTATTCAGTCTATACAATCATTTACAATCAGTCAGAACAGGGATTAAATCCCTAGACAACAGTACAGTATAACAGTAGACAGTCTATACAAAAGTACAAAACAGTAAGGAGACCGATAGGGGACACAAAACACCCCAAGCCAAAGCATGGCAATTCGGAACCTCACAGTGAGGCACATAGGCTGGCTTGACAAAACTGGGGACCGACCCACGCTCCTAGCTCCCGTCAGCCGAGAACCTACATATATATATAAACATGAGCTAAAGCCCGTGAATAACATAATGTGTAAAGAGGTTATGAATGAATGTCCTTACAGTAATGAAATCAGTTCATTAAACAGTATTTCAGTCTTTCAGTATTTCAGTCAATCAGCCATATCTGGTACACCCATTAGCCTATAAACAGTAGGTCCAAAAGGACCGAGTGTTAACAGACTCCAACAAGAATGATGGCCATCAATCAATAATGATGGTTCCAAGGGAACCGGCGAGCTCAGATAAGAATACCAATGCTAAGGATGCCTGTCTGATTCGAGAATACAAGACATACATTCATTCAAGAAACAATATCGATTCGATAAACAATTGATTCAAGATTCAAAAGATAACCATTTTGAACATATCTTTACACAACTGTTACTCACAGAGATTGGGCTATAGCAGCTAGAGCGCGCCTCCGAGAGCCAACCCTAAACAATTAACAAATAGAACACACACTAAGTTCACAATCGGAAGGATGATAATTAAATCCCTAAATTTCCTCGGTGTGGTTCTATGTCTAAATCCTCATTAAGATGCCTTAAACTAGGCCTAAGAATGCTTAGGATGGGATGAGGATGCAAAGATGTGCACGTAAATCGCCAGAATTTTCAATGAAACAGGCCTCCGCAAGCGTTTCGCCGAGCAGACAAGCCCACAAAGGTCCCCGCTCGAGCGTATATTCCACCGCTCGAGTGGACTGATGAATGGTCCAAGATCTTTGGATGCTCGATTTCTCCGCTGAAGCGTGAAACACTCCGCCGAGCGGATCAGAAACAAGTCGAAGAAAATATCGAGCTTGTTTCCCGCCGGCGGCACTTCTCCGGCCGAAGGACAGCCAAAATCTGGGAAATCCAGATTCAACCTCCAAGTTCCAAACCAAGTTTTGATGCTCCAAATTCGATTTTCTTGGGCCCATTTTCTGGGAAACATTTGCAAACTCATATAACAACATGATTTGAAGCTCAATTTAAGAAATCAAGGCCCAAGGGTGTTTCAATTAACTCAATTTCAAACCCAATTTACATGAACATGCATGAACAACATTCAAACATGACATGCATGCATTCAAACCAATTTAAAACTCCCATGTGATGCTCTAATGAGCTCAATACTTTGAAAACATGATGGTTTCATGAACCTTAACAAGAACTTGTACATGCATGCAACAATTAGCTATGAATTCCACTTTAAACTCAACAAAGAACACATGCATGCAAATGTTAAGCTTCAATTCAATACTTGAACTTAAAACATGGCTTAGCTCTACAATGATGCATGAAACATGCAAGATTTAGCTCAAGACAACAAGAAGAATATGATTTCCTTACCTAGAGTGTCAATTTCAAGGTGTGGGAGCTAGATTATGCCAATTATACTTCAATTCTAGGCAATCTCCAAGCAAATTCAACAATTGAGCTAAATGCTCCCTTCTGCTTCACTCTGTCTAAGTTTGGTGGGTTGGAAAGCAAGATGGGAGCTGATCAATTGATATGGAAAGTGTAATAAGGCTCTAGGAAATCAATAAATAAAGGGGCCACTCACATGGCAAAGTCGTAATTACGGCAACCTCTTTAATTGACTTAATTTAATCTAATTTAATCATTCCTAATCGGTTTCGAGATAAATATACCATTAAATCACAAATATTCTCGACTACAAAACACTAAACGGTTTCTAATTCGTCACGATAAGGCCTTCAATTAGCGTTTAAACACATACACTCAAGCAGATAGAAATGCAATATAACAGATAAACTTATTCAATTTGATTTGATTTCAATCATCCATTCGATGCCGGTTAATTCAATTATCGGTCATTATCGATTCGGTTTAGCGATTATTGACGTAATTCGGTTGGTTCCAGAATCAAGACGAGGTTGTTCTGATCTAGTTTTGTTGAGAGATGGCAGCCGGAGACAAACACCTTCCATTTGACTGTTGGAGAGATGACTATCACATTGGACGATGTCGCCACTATCCTAGGGCTGCCCATTGTAGGCAAATCTATTAGTGTGCGTAAGTTGTCAGAAAGGCGAGCTGTTACATTAGTAGTTAATACCTTGGAAATTGATGAGCAATAAGTCAAACATGAGATGTCTACTGCTGGAGGCAATTCAGTGAGGCTTGAGTGGTTGAGGACACACTTTCATAATGTCACAGACAATGATTCAATGGAAAGAATTGCATGTGCAGGTAGAGCATACTTGCTATTTTTGTTGGGTTGTACACTTTTTAGTGACAAGACATGTACTAGGGTCCCCGTTGTTTATTTGAGTTTGTTGTCCGATTTGACGACTGTATCTTCATATGCTTGGGGTGCTGCTGCATTGGCATACTTATATAGACAGTTAGATGCGCTTAGCAAGTCCCAAGATTAAACAAATAGCCGGTTACATGACACTCATTGAGGGATGGATTTATGAGCACTTTCGTGGATTCCGACTACACTTAAATATGAATTACACTCGAGACATGCCACATATTTACCGTTGGACTTCTCGGAGAGAGTGTGGTGAAGAGACACAGTTGTAGGCTTTTCGAGAGAAGCTTGATAGGTTGGGTGTACATGATGTAAGTTGAAAAGTCCTTCAAAATTTGAAATTCTATATCATACAAAATTTACAATTGTCATATCTTACAGTTTTTATTGTTTGTAGGTTATTTGGGACCCGTACCAGAGTTGCAGAGATGTCCATCCATGTCATCCAGTTACGTTCTACCATGGTTGCCTAAAGTGTTTGGAAGTAGTTCAACCATATCACCCTGATAGAGTGTTGAGACAGTTTGGCAAAGTGCAGACAATCCCTAATTCACCACTTGGCCCTATGCGTGCTTCTCGAGGAGCCACAGCACCACGCTACAATGTTATGTATGCATACTTGGACATCATTTGGGAGGCATGGGACAACCATGTGTTATCTGATCGGAGGAGGAGTACACCGGTACGGCAACCTTGGGATTGTGCTCCTGGTTACATGGATTGGTACCAAACCATTACCCATATGTACGTACAAAACCCATCGCGTCGTTCTCAAGTGGATCCGAATATCCATCATTATCAGTATCCTAGCCAAGATGCACAGGTATCCTTTTTTTCTTTTACATTGCAAATTATTTATGTAAACTGTTACAAGTTTGTACATAATGTTATATTTGTTCTCGTAATGCAGCGTATGTCACAGATACATCAAATTACTCATCCTTTCATTGAGGCTGGCTATGAGGTCAGTGTTCAACATCCTGATAGGCTGTACTATGCAATTGATGCAATCGAACAACTTCTTCAAGATCAACACATTAGTGAAGCTGTGCCCAGAACATCCACTCAGGGTCGGTCTGCACCTAGCTCTTCCACTGCACATCGTTTTGGAGCACATTACACTCGCTGGTCACGTAGTTAGTAGTAGTTCATAATGTTAGCACAAGTAGTTTCTGATGATGTTGGTAGATATATAAGGGGACAAATATTATTATTATCTTCGAATTTTGTATCTTTTGGATTATGTACAAGCAGACATGTCGTTTGTGATGGTGCGGATGGATTGAACTACTATTTAGTATATATATATTTCATTTACATACTTGTTTAATCCAATGGCATTTTAACTGCAATTGCACTTGGTTAATATTATTATCATTACGTTTTGTGTTCAGACAATGTAAAAATAATATGACATCCATTCCAAAAATTGGAGAACTATAATATTCTATTTTGTAAAACAAAACTGACCATTACAAAATCCAATGGCAAAACGCTATCTACCTCAAGTATCGTATGCTAGTAAATCATAAAAACTAATGTCCTAACCCTCTCATTACTACTGTAATACCTCAATCTATGTCAACTACATCAAATGTGTCTCGAGTAGCTACATTAGGTCCTATGTTGTCTTTGAATTTTTGAACGCGGCGAACATATGCATTCTCCCATTCTGACGCACAAGGGTGATGGTGCACTCGCCAAAACACAGCAATGGGAGGAACTGGATGACCGACTTCCAAAAACACCTGCACATACATCCAAAAAATTACATATCTGTACCAAATACATAAAATTTGCAATTACAAAAATATTAGACAACAATGTTTGGTTATTTTCATAACTTACACCTGCACAAAATGATTTCCATTGACAAATCTAATGGCAATCTTGTGACGATCAGCTAGGGTTACCGGCGGTGATCTCAAAGGTAAGAAAGTGAGACACTGTTGCAATGACAAGTGGTACAATACTACATTATAAAATGATGCAATAAGATGGCCCATGTCAGGCATAGTTATCCAACGATCAAAGCTTGCGCTATTTTCAAAATATGAAAGGATGTGTGTCAGCTCCTTAACCCTCTCATGCAACCCATATAGTACGACGTATTCATCTCTGTGATTATTCAATTCAAGTAGCAGATCACGCCTAACTTGCACCCAGTCATTCTCTCAAAGACCAAGTAAACCTGCAATAGCTCGAAATTCACAATTCCCATCACCATCTACATCCTTCATCAACTTTATGAATGGTATTAACATAGGCGGGAAGTCAGCAGCATATGCACTCGGTAAACTTGTTCTTGTACGATATGTCTTTGTTTTCACATTCCGCTTCTTCTCATGCACTTTTGAAGCTTTTTTTTTGTTTGACTGACTGGAAGCTAATGTGCTTTGGCTATCATACTCATCATCAACCAACTCAAATGCACACGGGTTACGACGACAAGATATATCAATTTTCTTATGTCCTCGACGTGGATTAGGTTTCACATCAGGCTCAATAAGAAAAGTGCTGGCTGGATTTGCAATTTCCCTCAACTTCTTCAACATATCCAATTGCGTGGCAATATCAGATTCTTCGAACCGCTTTTAAATCAACTCAAGTTCTGGGATACAAGTCAATTCCAACTTCTGTTCCTTTGGATTATGCACACATATAATAAGGCGCGTCCAATGTACATGTATGCTACTGAGTGGAATAGGACGGCCTTGTCTTGTGTAATCTGCAATCTTGTGAGCACAAGGTAAACCATGTGTGCGCCTAAGAACACACCCACATGTTGCAACATCAATTCCAACTGAATTTGATCTCTTGCTCTCTGCTAACACATACTCCAACGCACAAATAGACACATTACCCCGGAGCTCTTTGAATTGAGAAGGTTTGAATTGATGTTACAAATTGTCAAACTCTTCTCGAATGATGCTTTAATTTGAATGTCTTGCAACTCAAGTAGACAATGTATTTTTTCAAATGAAACCTCAAATGTCGTTTGACTTGAACCTAATTGCCTCTTCAATCTAGCATGAGCACTCTCAACCCTGTTCATATGGATGTAAACCAAAATAGTCAAGCATAATAATTAAAAATAATAATATGATTTATTAAAAATAAAAAATAAAAAAAACAAATCTTACCGATTGGTTGTAACATTGCCAAAATGCATACACATGTCTGTATGTACCGCAATAAATTTTTCTTGATACGGATTCAACCAACTCACAGTAACATATTTGATTGCCTCCGGATAGTTACTGAGATCCTTATGTAGTGTTGCAAGGTGATCATTGTATTCCTCTTCAGCGGATGACAATGTCAAATAGTTCCATGCAGTGTTAAACTTGTCCCATTTTTCTTTTGTCTTAAACATTTTCTTGCATTTTGTCAATACATTCTTATTAATATGCCAACCACATAACAAATGTCCAGCATTCGAGAAGGTGTTGTCAATGGCATTCATCAAAGCAAGCTCTTCATGCGTGACAATGACTTGTGTAAAACACATCGTCCATAAGATCACGCAATGTTTGTAACGCCCATGCATAATTATCGACCCGCTCAGTTTGCAAGTATGCGATAGCCACGGAGAATGTCATATGAGTTGATGTTGCTCCCACAATTTCAAGAAGAGGAAGCCGATATCTATTCGTCTTATATGTGCAATCCATAATCAACACACGAGGGAATGTACGAAGCAAATCCAAACGCACTGGATGTACCCAAAACAAGTCCGTGACAGTCATAGAGCCTTCTTCACATTGATGACGCTCAATGTACTTATGTTTCGCTAATTCACCCAGTAGTTGTTGCATCTGGGATCGACCAGCTTTCTGTAGAACCCTACATTGATGTCGTAAATTGCAAACTGTCTTCATTGTGCTCATATTAAGGGCATCCCTCTGTTTGAGTGTAATGAGTATCTCTTTTGGTCTTATTAGGCTCTTTGACATATCAACTAATAGCAACTTTTCATTAGCTGATAATCTCCCTGCATATGAATGTCCTTGGAGATGCTCCGCCGCTGGATGATTATGCAGCTCGCAAACTACATTCAATGTCCATTCATCGTTTGTTTTCAACTTGAATGCCCTCAAATCAAATGGACATTCGCACTTCTTCGTACCAGTTTGTCTCAATAAGTCTTTTGGGCCAACTTTCAGCTTTTTACGCAATCTATACTTCCCACTCCGCTCACAAGCAAGATAAATTCTTGGTCTCTTACGACCGCCACCATAGTTCGACGCCCTTAGAATAATAACAAAGCCATTTATCCTTCCAATGTCTCGTACCCAAGTGAGTAATTCATCTTTGCTGTTGAAAACCTATATATGATGTCACATAACTTTCATAATAACAAACTAAACAAACTAACTAATGCAAATTTATGAACTTACAAATTTTATGTTAAAAATTACATGTTTAGCTGTAAAATGACTAGTACAATCCACCATAATATCCGATCGAATCTCAGGTTCTTCAGTGCATGCCATCTGAATAGGAGGGGAAAATTTTTAATTCGGTTCTACAGAGCCGAAATAAATAAAAAAATTCGAAACTGACATTCGAAAATAATAATAAAATTCGGCATCCAAGAATAGAATATATTGATTTTGTTCAACACAAAAATACCGAAACAAATTAAAAAAATCGGCATAGTACTGACGAAATACTTATATTATTTCAGAATCGGATTACCGAATTAATTTAATAAATTCGGCCCTGGATCACCGACTAAAAAACGAAAAAAATAAAAAAAATTACTCCACGATTTTACCTTTTCAACACTGATTTTGCTGTCACCATTGCTTGAGTTTGAACTGGCATAGGTTTGCAACTCTTCCATATCAAAATCAAATAAAAGATGTTGAACTAATAATTAAACAATGTTAATAATTGAGTATAAACTTAAAGATTAAAGCAATAGAGGAGATGTTTTGTTTGCAAATAAGAGAGAAGAGTACAGAGTGTATAACAAGCAAAGTGACTACAAAAAAAAAAATTAGGGTTTGATTTTTTTATTTCAAACAGTGTACATTGAGATATTTTTATTTTTAAAGGATGTGTACAGAGAATTTATATATATAATAATAGGAGTGTTGATCAATGACTATTATAGTAAATTTCAAGTAGGATATAATTGTCATTAATCTACTTTTTCATTAAGTGTGTTGACTGAGTGTATTAGGGTGTTGGAAATAGAATTTCCCATAGTCCAGCATTAATTTCTTATGTCCATAAGGACAAGGTTGTGTGAAATGACCAAAATACCCCTACATACATATATCATTACACACGGATGATTTCCATCACACACTCTCGTCAACCTCTTCAAACCACAAATCCCTAAATCCACTATATCTATCTCTCTCTCTCTCTCTCTCTCCTCATTTCTCTCTATTTTCCTTCTTTCTCTTCTCTCTGATCTATTAGGGCTACTATGATAGTTTGGTCCCTCTTTGTCTCTGGCATTGCTATTCTAGTGGTTTCATCATGGTGGTTTCGAGCTTTGTAAGACTACCTTAGTGTATTGATTGAGGCCGAATTGTACAGCATTGAGGCCAATAACTAAGATCTTTTCACCTTACTTGCTAGCCAAATTGTATATTTTATGTCTGTTTAATGCCAATTAGGTTGGATGCAGTAGGAGCATAAAATGAGCAAAAATTGGTATTTTTAGCAGAAAATGCTTCTCGTACACGCGGCCCATCTATCGCAGCCAAAGAGGGCCCAAGAAAATCGCACATGCAAAGGCCTATTCCCACACGTGTGCAACCCCGCTACATGTCTGCATTTCCCATATGTGCGGCCGTACCTAAAAAAACATGCCTGTTGTTTGGAATTGTTTGAAAGAGCTGGAGGTATAAAAAGATAGAAAAAGGCCAGATTAGGGTTTTGAAATTTTCTAAAGGGTAGGAGGGGCTAGGGTTTGAAAGGAAGGATTCCAAGCTTCAAGAAAATCTTCCATGGTGGTGCCTTTTTCCTCTACATTTTCTCACTCCCCCATGAGTGGCTAGGCTTCTATTTCGAGGGTTTTGATGAAACCCTAGCTAAGTAAATAGGGCTTTCTTTTTTATTTTTGATTATGTAATGGTTTGAACAAGTTATATAGTATTCAAGAAGTTTTTAAATAGATTTTCCATTATTTCTTCAAATATTCTTCTTTCTGTGATTGTTGAATGCTTTCCATGCATTGGTTTTTTGTTCTTTCATATTCAAAGTATGAGACGAATCATACTACGAGGGACAAGTCGTGTTGCTACACTAGTTTAGAGCAAACAACTCGTGCTACTTGAGATGGTTCATGCTTATACATTGAACATGATAATTCTCTTGATCAATGCTTCGAACTTCTTGTTGCGAAGTATTATTTGGTTCGGACCGTAACATAATTGATTTTCAAATTGAGACCTTATTTGTGTGACTAGTGGTGAATTCATTACCTTAGTTTTTTTTTTTTTTCAAAAATCAATAATCCCAGTTTCACTTGCTAGGTTAAATTCTTAGTGTATTTTAATTATTATTAGTTTATGAATCATCATCTTTTTAATCAAAAGTAAATTAGAAATTTTACAATTAAATTAGTTTAATTTCACATTTGTCTCTGTGGATCGATACCTAGACTTACTATTATTTTAAGGACTTGGGTACAGTTTAGTATTTATTTTTGATGTGTAAAATGACCCATCACGTATTGCTGCTACGCACGGCAGTGATCCATCGTGACCTAACATATAGCGATCCCGGTTTCCCTTCTTTATTTGTTGTATCCGGACTTAGGTTCCGTGGGGTTGGTTGTTGTGTATATCTCGTTTACGTCCTTTACTCTTTGTATTTAAGTCTTGGGTTGTGTTGGGCAGGTTTGAAATAGGTTGGTTGAGCTTAGAAACCAAAAGTAGTTGCTCAGATTTTTGCCTTCACGCTCGAGCAGAGCTTTTGACCCTCGAGCGGGCCCTTCGTTGTTGCTTCTCCGCTCGAGCAGGTGTTTTGACGCTCGAGCGTGATTTTTCATCTCCTAGTATTTTCCTCTGCAGTGTTGGACGCTCGAGCGGGGACTTGGTTCTGCAAAAGTTCTAGGAGCGTGTATCCGGCGCTTGAGCGGCGGTCTGTGAGTGACGCTCG
Organism: Camellia lanceoleosa; assembly: GCA_025200525.1. Taxonomy (NCBI): domain Eukaryota; kingdom Viridiplantae; phylum Streptophyta; class Magnoliopsida; order Ericales; family Theaceae; genus Camellia; species Camellia lanceoleosa. Next base: position 111,539,833 of record CM045764.1, on the reverse strand, counting down.
AGCGGGGCGACTGGTTTAAGTCTCCGAGTTTTGGCTTTTTAAAACACTTTTTCACATCTATTCTCTCTCTTACTTTTTCAATAAACACCATTAGAGAGCTTCTCTCTCTAAACCCTTCCCTTCTCTCTAGGTATTGATCTAGCAAGAGTTGTTTCCTCACCTTTGGCCTTTACAAAAAGGTTGTTGATCGTCGAGGGCTATCTTTTGATCCGAGAAATTTAGAATTTGGAGCATTTTCGTTTTCTTCATCTTCTTCGTTGGGTGTCATCTTTTGAGGTAGGGATTCCTATTACTCTTATGGGTTTTGACCTAGATTTTTGGGCACTTTGTTAAATGGTTTGATTTTGGGATCTAGGGTTTCAAAATGTATAAAAGGGGGTTTGTTATTTTGATTCAAAAATGTATATTTTGGATTTCAAATTAATGATATTGTGGTTGGTTGTTGATATTTGAACTCTTGGGTCTGTATTGGGAAATGGGGTAGAAAATCCTAATTTGTTGTATAAATTAATTGGTATAATTAATTTGGGAAAATTGTTGTTATTTGGAATTGAGTTGGAAATAATGAAATTGGCTCATTATATTGTAAAATTGTAGAGTTGGATTTATTAATCGCTCTCTTTTGAAAACATTGATATTTTATCTGTTGGAGCCTTTATTATCTGTTTAGAAATAATTGCTTTGGGCTACCGGTGGAGGGTAGTTTTGATTGTTGTAGACAATGCATAATGATTAGGCAAACTAAAACTAATCGATTGGATGTGTCATAGAGTATGACGGTTGATAGAATACATTAACGTTATGTATTGATTGATTGTGTATATGACCTATGTGTATATACGTTGTGTGTGTGTAGGAGGAGATAAGGGATGTACTCCACGGTTTAGGGGAAGATAGGGGATGGACCTCTAAACCGGATGTTGTTGGGAGGAGATAGAGGATGGACTCCGCTGATACAACTCATATGCTTATCAGTTAATGTATCGATATAGCTCATATGCTTATCTGTTGAAGTGTGGATACAGCTCATATACTTATTTGTTGGAATGTTGATATAGTTTGTATGCTTATCTATCGAGGTGTTGATATAGCTAGTGTGCTTATCTATTGTGAAATGGGAAATGTTTAGTATGAATTACTATTAAATTGTTGGCCAGGTTTTGAGCCATAGTCATGAATTGAGAATGTGATAAGAAATGGAAAATGAAAGGAAACATGGACACAGTTGTCATGTAATGAAAATGGTGTATGAATTGGCTTATGTGAGTCAAACGTTTATCAATTGCTAATGTCTTAGTTACTGTTCATGTTGTGTTTAGCATATCTCTACTGGGCGTTGGCTCACCTTTTATGGGACATCATTTTCAGGTACATGTAGCATGCCACCTCCAAGGACATAGCTTAGATGGTTCTGGGAGTTGAAGACTCTTTTTGATTATTTTGTTTGTATTACATGTAATTCAAGCCAAGGGCTTATTTTGTATAGAGTTAGTACTCTTTTCTTTGTAACCAAGTGTTGACTTGGAAAGCTGTAAGCTTTTAGGGCATTTGCTTTTGTTGTTAACATGTAATACTGATGTAAGAACTACTCTGATGAATAGAAAGGTGTTAATTTCTTTATATCATTGTATGTCTAAAATGATGGATTTTATGTATTATTTTGAGGGCGTTACAACTAACAAGTTCTACTTGTGCCGGGATAAGAGGGATTTACGACAAATCAAGATCTCCGCAGATCTCTTTCAAAGTGAGGTGGACGCATTGAGGTCAAGAGGAGGTTGGCGAGGCGGTGGTCATTGTCTCAAGTGGGGTTATAGCGGCGGAATGAAAAAGGGTTAGGGTTTTTTCAGAGCTAAATTTTATATAACATGTTAGCGTATTAAATCTTAGATTCTCGCGATCCCCTCTCTCTCTCTCTTTCTCTGTGTCAAGAACTTCAGTGACGAAGCTTGTGCTAAATGTCAGATCTAAAATTTTTGCGTGTGTGTTTGTATAGATATGTGTTTATATCTCAGATCTAGGGTTTTATATGTGTTATATATATATATGTGTGTGTGTATAGATTTAGATATGTAAAGATTTGAAAATATGTATTGAGGTCAAAATTTTCTCTCTCTATTGTTTTTATTGAAGGCTTAGATATGTATTCAAGGTTCATATCTGGAAAGTCTTTTTGATAATGATGATAAACGTTTTCTATAATTTTGAATAGATATCATTCATAAATTTAAGAGAGACATATTTATATGAGGAAGCCATTGCTACCTTAAGTTGTGTATTATTTATTAATATTAATATCATCTCAACCTGTCATGGATCTAATGTTTTCACAATTTTTTTTTATAGTCAATAACGTTGGCCAAGATCAATTCAAAAACATGTTTCTAGATAGAGGGTAGGGTAGAACAATTGAAAAGATAAAATTTTTTGGGATTAAAAATTGAACAGAGAAAAAATTCAACAAATAAAAAAATTAAACAGAAAAAAAAATTAACAAATAAAAAACTTGAATAGATAGGTCAGATCTTTGTATTTTTTTAAACAAATAGAGAGAGAAACTCACAAATTTAAACAGATAGAGAGAAACTCACAAATTTTGAACAAATATGAAAAAAATTCAATAGATAGATATAAATTTGAACAGATAATCAAAAAAATTGAATAGATAGCAAATAATGTGAATAGATAGATATAAATTTGAATAGATAGTCAAAAAAGCCAATAGATAAAAAAAGTTAACAAGCAAATTAAAGGGTACAATTGGAAACAAAATGTCTTTCAAAACCAACAAAATGACTTCTCACCAAACTATTTCACAAATGATGAACCTATAACCAACAAAAAATATCTATTGGACCTAATGTCTTATAACCTTCTTAGATTAGATTTATCACAAATTTACTCTAGTTTTATTTTATTTTCTCTCTCCATTAATTTAAATAAAATACAACTATTATTAGATCAAAATATACTTACTAGTTTGTCTTTTTTTAAAAAAAATAATAAATCTTGCCAGACTTTTACCAAAAAAATATTTTAGGTTTAAAATTAATTAAAAGACTCTCTAATAATATCTAATTTTCACTTTAAAATTTACAAGCACAATATTTGAGATTTTAAAATTATTATTATTTTTATTATTTATTGGGTTCGCACAGTATGCTTTAGATTTCAACTTTCCTGTAAATATTAACTACAACAATTTAGGCTCTCTTTCGTTTAGTTTTTGAATCATGATTTGTATTTAGAGTTTTGAATTTTTAAATGAGAAAATTTGTTTAGTTATAAATTTTGAAAATAAGTTCTATTTTGAAATTATTTTATATTTATTTTTTAAAAATATTTAAAATATTTCTTATTTTTATTTTTGTAGGGTAAACATTTTTTATTGTAAATATTTATTTTTTTAATATGCGCTGTATTGCTATATTTGTGCGCTATTATTTTTAAATATTCAAAAATTTTAATTTTTTATTTTAAATATATAATTTTTATTTTAAATAATTTTTTTATTTTTCTTCAAAATTTTTTAAAAATATATTTTTTGGAAAAAAATAATTTTAAAGAATAAAATAAAAAATATATTTTTTGAATTTTATTTAAAAATTAAGTTTTGAAAATAGTTTGGTTATGAGTTTTAAAAACTTTATTTGATAATGAGTTTTAATTTTTTTTTGATCTAAATCATAATTCTAATTTTTAACCAAACACTACCTTATTTGTTCTCAAAACCAATTACTGGAGTTATTATTGTTGCGATCAAGAGCTATTAAGAAGAATTAGTTATTGCATAAGATTCAGGCGGAGGAGATTCAAAAACTTGATTAAAATTTATGCCAAAAAAATCACCTGTCAATATTTAAAATTTGAAGGAAATTCAATACAATACGTCAAATTTTTGGGGTTTATTCACTCTATTAGTTTTGAGTTTTTAAAAATAATTTTTTGAGTTTTCAATATATATTCTTTTGTTTTTAGTCAATGTTTTTAATATTCTTATCAAATTCTTAATTCTTAATTTTTAAAATTTTAGATCTAATTTAGATACATTTAAAAAGTACAAGTTTTATGAATAAAATCACTAAATACAAAAAAAAAAAAAAAACAAAAAACACAAAAAAGACAAAAATTCAGTACCTTTTGTATTTATCAAAATTATTAAATTTTTTTAGTAAAAATTTTATTTTGTAAGTGTTGGGTCTAAAAAGTTAAAAAAAATAAAAAATTTATTTTTAAAATTTGAAAACCAAACAGAGAGTGATTGTGTTTTGTCTAAGCCTCTGCTTGAGAAGATGAGTTGAGTTGGGTTTGAAGTTATTTTAGTCATAAAAGATAAAGTAGGCTTTTTAGCTCAATATAAAATATCACATACAAGCCATAATTATTATATTCTTTCGCTCTCAAGAAGTCAAAAAATCTTTCCCAAACGAAGCTTTTTAGCCCCAAATAAATTGTTGTTTCGCATGTGCTAAAATAGCACATCATCTTATTTGAGTCACAATCATCTTATTTAGGTTACATCACTTCTTATTTGAGTCACATTACTTGTCTACAACATCACTTCAAATCTAATTCATATTTTATATTTTTTCATAAAAAATTAAATTTTATACTTTCCAAACAACTCTTAAAATAACTAAAAAATCAAAAAGACAACCTATTTCTCAAAGGAACCCCACCTTGAGGGAGGGAGGTTAGAGTGATTTACCTATTTTTAAAATTTATATTTTATTTTAATTATAAATGATGCATGCATAAGGAGAAAAAGCGTCCGGCACCGAGACTGGACTAGAAAAAGCGGTGCCTTTCTTTCACTTGTGTTTATAAATAAGAAAAAGTAAAGAAGGCAAGCAAGCACTACTGCCTTGCTTCGCAGCAAAGCAAAAGCACAAAAACCAACACAGTGTTTTCGCACTCCCACACAGAAAGTTGCCAAATCTCTTCTCATTCTTTACTTGCCATCGGAGAAACCAAAAGCGAAAGCGAAAGCCAAAGCGAAAGCTTCCATCTCTTGCCCCACCTCAGCAACAAAGAATCTGTGTCTGTATGTGTGTCTTTATATATATATATATATGGGTATAATAAATTTGAAAATGATTGTTGTTTACAAGGACTTTGAGAGTGAGAGAGAGAAGCAGAGATTGCTGTTTTGGCTTCGAAGCGAAAATGGCAAGTTCGAGCTCAAGCAAGAGATCGTTGTCGAGGCGGGTGACGATGGCTCAGACAATGGCTGACCCCAACGACGACGACAGCAGCGCCATTGACAGTGAGCTTGTGCCGTCCTCGCTTGCGGCCATCGCACCCATCCTCCGTGTTGCTAATGAGGTTGAAAAGGACAACCCTAGGGTTGCTTATATCTGTGAGAAAGCCCAAGCCCTCTTTTACACTCTGTCTCTCTGTCTTGATTTTGATATTGCTTTTTTAAGTGAATGTTGTTGTTAATCATATCAAATGTACATGCTGGTGATTCCAGTGATATTTATGATGTTTTGGAAAGTTTAGTTAACTGTATTTGGTTGTGCAAATTGAATTGTTTCATTTTTATTTAACCAATTCGGACCATGTCTGTCTGTTTTCCGGGTTAGATTAGATGGGATTATTATTATTACATTGGTATTGAGTGAGATTGGTATTGTTGGGTGAGCGAGGGGATTGTTAATGTGGTGGTATTGGATTGGAGATGTGAGATAAATTGTGTTTATTTGTGCAGTAGTATGGTGATATTAGTTTGTTTCGTTATTTTTGTAAAGTGGGATATAATGCTATTTTCCCCCTTAGACGGGATTGCTAATACCCCTTAGACAGGATGGACTGTTAGTCCCATGGCATTGTTCCAAAACAAACATAATTTATGCGGAACCCACCGCATTGATAGTCCAATCCAATCACCTTTGGATTAAAACAAAATGGGCCCAAAAGTCATTGAGTTGGTTGACTCACTTAATTCAAGATGTTGACAAATTGTATAGAGCTAAACCCGAGCACGCAAGCAACACGTTCCCTTGCGAGGTGGATAGTCACTTTGTGAGGTGTGCTACTCCAAAATTTGGCAGTGGAGTTCTAGGCAGTGTTTTAAAAGGCCCGCCCAAGCATGCGCTCTAGCGTGAGGCGCACTTGATGCACCTCAGATAGCTTGAGGCGAGGTGTTTTGGGATACCCCTTAGGCTTAGGTGTGAGGTGCATGCCTCATGCGTTTCATTTAAAATTTTGCACCATCCTTATTCTTTGTGTGTGTAGCCACAGGGAATCACTACCCCTTTAATATAAAATGTAGACACATGCTTTGAGCCCTAATTTTCATATAAGAAAAGCCCTAGGCGTCGAGCAAAAGCTTTGGGATTACAAGATGGATATATTACTTTGGGATTCCTTTCAATGTAGTGAATTATGACAGTTTCGGATCAATGATTAAAGCTATCAAGTAATTTGGTCCCGTTTTAAAATCAAAACCACTAAGGTAGGACTATATGGTGTGAGTGAATCGCGTCAATAAATTGATGAAGGAAAACAAATAGTATTGGGTAAAATAAGGTTGAATGTTAATTTTGAGAAGTTTTCAAAATGCTGAATGTTATTTTATGGTTTTTGGAATATTGAATGTTTGTTGAAATTCTAGAAATATTTGCTTATATAGTACCCAAAATGCCATAATTTGGCAAGAGAAATGTTGTGGTGACCAAACTTGCTCTTTCAAGTGATATAGCAAATGCCATATGCCATATTTGCTGTGGTGACCAAATGCCATATTTGCTGTTGAAAAACCCTTTTATAATTTTGGCAATTTCAAGTGATATAGCATACCATTGGGGATGCTCTTAGAGGGGGAGAAAGAAGGGTTACAATAAAGTTTTTTGGATAATAATGAGAGTGCAAACATTTACTAAGGAGGGATAGAAGATATATGGGGAAAAGATTTAAAATTATTATTATTTTTTTTTGTATGAGAAATTGATACATGGGAACTTGGTTACAGTGCTCTACTTTATGTGTGTATACATATCTATATAAAAAACCAAGGGATTGTAGCTTGTGTAGCTAGCCCTTTGCCACCAAATCTCTCCTAAGGGAGGTTATCGGTTCCACTTTTAGGAGTAGAATGGGAGGCAAAACTTACGAGTATGTTTGGTACGATAGAATGAAATGAAGTGGGAATAAAATGAGAATGAGAATGGAATACAAGGTTGAATGGAATTGAATATCCATTCCCATTCCATTGTTTAATTGTCAACATGGAATGACATAGGAATAGGATGATAATTCTCATTATCATATTTGGTTATGCCTATTGAACTCATGGAATGGAATAAGTTTTTATTATTATTTTTTTTTAAACAAGCTAATAACAAATAAATTAAAAATTTATATAGATCATGATATTGTTGATAGTTGTAGAAGTGATCGTGTGAGTCATAGTAGTGGTAGTGGTGGTGGCGGTGGAGGCATCGGTGGTGGTGATAGCAATGATAGTAGGATGGTGCTAGTGGTGGTGGTAGGTTGTTGTAGCGTTAGTGGTGGTGGTTGTGGTGGTAAGGTGGTGTTGTGGTTGTGATGGTGATGATGGTGGTGTGATGTTTATGAAGGTGGTAAGGTAGTGGTTGTGGCAGTAGAGGCAGTGGAGTGGTGGTAGTAGGGCAGTGGTTCTAACGATAGTGATAGTGATAGTGATAGTGATAGTGATAGTGGTGGTGGTGGTAGTGGTTGTGACAGTAGTGGTGGTGGTAGTAGTGGCGACATCTGTAGTACAGTACTGTGGTGGTTGTGGTGGCAATAGGGTGGTGGAGGTGGAATGGGTTGTAGGTGAAGGAAATGGTGGTGGTAGCTAAATGATAATATTTTTTTTAAGTGCCAACAAAAATAAAATAAAATTTTATGGTGAATGGAAAGGCCATTCCTTAGGTTGGAGGAAGGAATAGGCATTCACATTTTGTTGGAATAGCCATTCCAATGGAATGGTTATTCCCACTGAGATAAGGCGTACCAAACAAGGGAAAGGGAATGCAAAGTTAGAATGGACATTCCATTCCAGCCCATTCCATCGTACCAAACATTCTCTAAGTGCTTGCAAGGAGAGGGTGTGAGTTCAACTTCCATAGGTGTTAATCTAACAACTAACTACTAACTTTCGCCAATAAAAAAAGAAAAAAGAAATCTATCTAAAATAGGTATAATGGTTTACGAGATTCCCATCGCTATGTTGGTTAGAGTCATAACTTTATGGATGTAATTTTCCTTTCAATTAAATCGACAAAAAATGTTGACTAATCATTTTTTTACCCTTTTTTTCTTTAAATGTTGGAGACTTTTATGCATTTATATGTTGCTAGGTTGAATATTGGTATTTAGCATGAACATTAGACTGAACTAGGTGTTTTGTGGATATCGCTAACTGATATTTTCTTCTTGTTACGTTGGAAATTTATTTATTTTTTGGATTAGGTCGCTTCCATGCATTTGAGAAAGCTCATAAGATGGATCCAACATCGGTTGGACGGGGGGTTCGCCAATTTAAGACCTACCTGTTACATAGACTTGAAAAGGTAGACCTGATAATAATTGAAATTTGTGTCATTTTGTTTTTGCTTTTTGCTTTCCCCCCTTCCCCCTTCCCTCCCTTTTTGGCTTTTTTACTTTTTCTTATTGTTCATATGTTTGACTTCTATATATGTTTTGTTCCTAATATTCATGATATAATTTGTATCTTTCACAAATTGATGTATTAGAGGGTGTGTATTTTATGTAAGATACACCTGAGTTGGCTCGGTTTTTTTTTCTCTATTCTGCTATCAATAGTCAAGGAACCATGCTGAAATCGTTGACATACAGTGGTTAAAGTTGACATAAAGGAGTGGATAGGGGGTTTGATTCTCATCTTCTACTGTGAAAAAAGTCAAGAAACCATCAAATTAATGCTTAGGTTTTGTTCTTCGTACTTTATATTATTTTACTTCATTAGACAATATATGGGCATAACATAATCATGCTTTTGTGTTGCAAACATTAACAACTGATTATTCTAGAACGTAATGTACTTTATTGAGGACGTGTCAGGATTTAAAACACAGGATCCTGATGCAGGAGCGCACTACAAAATTTAGAAAAATGCTGTCTATAGTTGATTTTGTGGTGGGTAATTAACGGTTTTTTGGGTGTTGCACTATGATAATGGGAAGGATTGGAACTTACTTGCTCTTAATGATGACGTATTTCTGGATTCCAGAATTGTGTTGCTAAAAATTTTGCAACAACAGAATCTGGTATCTGTGAGTTTAACTGTAGGCTGAATGGTAGCTAAAATGATTTAAGGTTGATTAAGGCTTGTTGGGGTTAGCCTTGGGGCTAAAATAAGAACTCTTCACAGGTGGTGAATAGTAGTAACTAGTGAATAGTAAACTCTTCTATTTTTTCTAAATCACCTTAAATTCGTGGACACCCTGAAGTTTGGGTGCATCATAACTCACATAATCTCAAGTTCTCGTAACTTTTCTTTGAATTGAAAGGTTATGCAGATGTTTTTAGGTATGGAATCTCCAAATGATGTGGTATCCAAGTGTGCTGTGTGGCGGAAAGGTTTTTGTATTAACTTTTTGGATGATTCCACCTCCATTGATGTGCTGCTGAATCGAATTATGAATTGTACGATTCTAACAACCATGAATATGTACTGTTTAATACATCTCAAACTGTGCTGGTTGCAGGAAGAAGAGGAGACAAAACATAAGCTTACAAGAAATGATCCAAGAGAAATCCAGAAATATTATCAAAATTTCTATGAGAAAAACATCAGGGATGGCCAATATACAAAAACTCCGTAAGGCTTAAATTTAAATTGTTAATCTATCCAAATGTTGTTTGGAAATGATCTATTACTATTATGTTTAACTTGTTCGTTGCCTTCCATACCTCTTGAAGGGAGGAGATGGCTAAGTTTTATCAGATTGCAACGGTTTTGTATGATGTGCTGCTGACAGTTGTACCTGCTGAAAAAGTCGATGATGAGGTTTGATTTATATACTTTTGCTAGCCTCATACCATCTTTTAGAACATATGATGCAAATGAAAGTTATTTTACTTTAAATTTGGAAGCTCAATCAATATTGTAAATGCAGACAGCAAGATATGCCAAAGAAGTCGAGGAGAAAAAAAAACAGGGTGAACACTACAATATTCTTCCTTTATATGCTATTGGGGTCAAACCGGCAATTATGAAACTTCCTGAGGTTGTATACAAGCTGCATATGTAATCTTAGTTTGTTGGCTTCCAACTGTTAATTGATAGTTTTTCTAAGAAATGAATTCTAATGTGCTTGTTATTTTTTCCCATCCCAAAATTTGTTGAAAAATTAGATCATAGCAGCTATTCAAGCTCTGCGTAATGTGGACAATCTTCCTATGCCAATAATGCCTGAGGACAAGGATAAATCTGCCTTTGATATTCTTGATTGGCTTTCTTCTGTTTTTGGGTTTCAGGTAAATTTGTAGTCTAAATGCCATTATTTTTATTCCATTTCTGCATCATAAGTTACGTGTTATTTTTCCTTTCTTTTCTTTTCTTTTTATCTTCCATTAAATATTAGGCGAATCACATAGAATACAATGAAATCTTATTTCCTATTATTGCGTTAGGCATGGGGCTTTAAGTTAAATCCAATGAAGAAAAATGAGAAATAAGGAAAATTTTAGTCGAAGGAACCTTTACTATGGAAAATGCATCCACTCTAGAACTGCAATTTTGCAATTCAGAGCAAGAATCTAGTTAGAACCATATACCATTGAGAAATAACCATGTTCCCAACTAGAATGGAACCTCTCAAATATATGTGTCTCAAAAGAAACAAAAGAAAAGCTAGAGAATATGTAACAACCTTGAGATTGTAGGAAAATTCACAAATTTATTCTATTACTTTGTTTTTACATAATATATACAAAAGAACAATTTCCAGTTGACACAAATCTCCAATATTTGTTCATATTTAACATATATATTACCAAAAAAAAAAATAAATTATTTATATAATATAAAATATATAAATGTTCCCAACCTTAGATTCTTCTATGTTGCCTCGCTCCTCTGGCCCAACTCCTGTTCCTGTTCCTGTTACCTCCCCCGCCTTTGCTTCTGGTTCGTACATCTAAGGGGAAAATGTTAGATAAGATAGCTTGTCTCCATCATCTCTCCCAAACTCTTTATTTAATAATAATGCGAAATTTATAAATATCTTTTCTCCTAGCAACTTTTCTCCACGCGGCCCTATCAAAGGTCATTTCATTAGTCAAAATACAGTTTTGTTTGATGACTTTTGCTGAGACATGTATAGGTCCGAGACAAAGATATATCCTATATGTAATTGAACAACCATAAACAAAAATGGATACTCCACTTTTGGTACTAACAGGGATTATGTTATTACCTTGATTTTGATCACCATCAGTTTTATCTTGTTTTAGATTATATAAACTACTGATAAGAAAAATCAGTCCTTCAGACCATGTACTAATCTCTTATCTTTTGGTAATGAAGAGAGGAAATGTGGCAAACCAGCGGGAGCACTTAATATTGCTACTTGCTAATATTGATGTAAGAAACAAGCATAATGAAAGTTATGTCCAGGTAAATCTCCCTATTTGGCTGGGTAATGTTTATATGGTTATATATGTAAGAAAAAACATACATCTTAAAATTTGAAGATTGATAATAAACTTATTGCAGTTGGATGGTGCCACTGTACAACAACTGATGGATAAATTTTTCAAGAACTATTGCTCATGGTGTGACTATTTGCACTGTAAATCACATATTCGGTAAATTAACTTGTTGCTAGTTATTAAATCCTTTGAAGTATATTTCAATTGGATTCATAAGATACTATATTTTACAACTCAAACACCTAAAATTTTATATTCAGTTGTTATTTATGCTTCTGTTGCAGGATTCCACGGGGTTATGATAGTCAACAACTAGAGCTTATCTACATTGGACTTTATCTTCTTATCTGGGGTGAAGCTTCAAATATTCGATTTATGCCTGAGTGCCTTTGTTATATTTTCCACAATGTATGTTTCCTTATTCTTTAAGTTAAGCAATATAATGGATCTTGTTGCCTGTTGTATCTTGCATTTTTTGAAAATTTGCGTGTCTGTGTTGTGTCATGTCATGTGTCTCTGTTCTTCTTCTTAGTTGTCAGGCCTTAACAGGCTGCTTAGTCAACAATTTTTCTTGATGGGTAGCCTTTTGGTTATGGTTTTCAATTGGCCACAAGAATGTTATGGCATTGGAGGAGCTGCTAAATATTGTGGCTTGTATTACAGAAGCATTAATATCCCTGCAAAAAAATGCAATAAATGAATGCTTTAGGAGAAATAAAACAAGGGAAAAAAAATGTAAGAGAACTTTATTTTTTTAAAAGGGGGCTTTGAAACAAAGCATATGAGCTGTCGTGTGGTTCCAAGTAAGATTATTCGCATAACATTTCATCATAGACTGTGGCATTGGATACATTTTTGACTGTTGCCAAGATGAAGTCTATCTGAGTGGGGTCTTGATGTGTATTAAGAAGAAATTATTATGGAAAGAACAAGATGTATTACATGGACAAGAAATTTCAGAATACTATCACAATTGAGCTGGACAGTCACTACAGAAGAATGGAAAGCTTATCTTATTCTGTGATTATTAATCATGAATGGGCCACGAGACTAGTTATCCCACAAAGCAAGTAATTTAAAGAAGAAATTTACGTACAGAAGTTTTTACAAGCCTTGTGATTGTTGAAAATTGATTAATTCATCTATAAAAGGTTGTCGCGTATCTGTTATGCACCAAGTTCGTGTGATTGACTTGGACCAATAAAGAGTAATGTCTTTAGTGCACACACAAAAGACAACCGTTGTTTAAATATACAATTGATCTGACTTCTTCATTAGAAAAAATTTCTATAAAGGAAGTTCTTACTGGATGGGGTCAACCTAATTCTTCTAAGCCCATCACATTTAGATATGATAACATCATTCGTGGCTTAACACTTCTTACGTTTGCAAACTTTCATTCAGCTACAGCAGAGATGAATTTTAAACTGTGATTTTTGTCATTGTTTTGACTGTACGGAGTAGTCTTGTCGCATGGGTAAATTAGGTTATTTTGTTTTCATTTTGGACCTGCAATAATGTTTGTGGAGAGAGCAACAGTTGATAACAGCAATGTAGAAACCATAGTAATGCCAAAATCTTATGCTCAGGATTTGTTTATGAATCTTCCTCACTCTTACAAATTTTCATAGCTGGTTAAATAATTTTGTTTTATGGTTTTCTTTTTGTATGAAAATAACTTTTTTTTTTTTCCCCTTCAAATACATAAGATGGCAAACGTGATTCATGAGATTTTATTTAGCAATGGCCATCTTGTCACTGGAGGCACATATCAAACAGCACCGCATGGTGAAGAGTCATTTTTGCAGGATGTTATAACCCCTATTTATGAGGTCATGCTCAAGGTAGCTAATATATTTCTTGATTGCTGCTCTATTCATGTTTGTATCTTTATGCAAATTTGTCTCTTAATTGATCTTTGTTTGGTGAAAAAGGAAGCTAGGAGAAACAAAGAGGGCAAAGCAAGTCATTCATCATGGAGGAACTATGATGATTTAAATGAATATTTCTGGTAATTTTTTTGAATGTAATTTTTTAATGCTGAAAAGGATTATTAGTTGCTGAGGCATCTGTCTTTTTTCCAGGTCCAAGAAATGTTTTAAATTGGGTTGGCCGATGGACCGCAAAGCAGATTTTTTTGTGAATTCCGATGAGAAACAACCTTCAAATGTGGTATTTAAATTCATGCACACAGAATCTGGAATTCTGATTTAGTCCTCGTAGTTTTGTTTCAATCAATGTTTTCAATGTGGTTATTGTATTTAACAGGGAAAATATTTTGCTGAGCTGTATGCAGATATGTTTATTTAGCTTGCAGTCTTGTTTATAATGCAAGTACAGAGAAGAAAGTAAAAGAAGAGAGCAAATCTGAAGAGTTTAAAGTTTTCTTTATGTCAGGAAGGAACAGAATTGATGCTGAAATTTAATACCAGTGAACTTAAACGGAATGAAAATGATGAAGATCTTAATGTGGATGCTAGTCCATAATTTACCTGAAGACAGCTCTTAATAAATATTAATTGATAGTCCTAGATATTGGATATTTTGGATGAATATACCTAGATGTGAATTGAAATTAAGATTTTCTAGTACTATGACTGGTAGATGAAATAGCGAAAAAGAAAAGATAAAATAATATAGAACAGGATGTGAATAACCATTTTAATGCAGACCTCTAATCATGAATTATTTTAATATATCAATTTCTCCCTTAGTCTCTCAAATATGTAGGAGCATGGATTTAAGACATCTTAATTTATTGTCCTATATTGATCTCTATAGATTATCAAAGAGATGCAATAAACTATGTCAATGAGTTTTAAAATCACAACTTAGTGTGGATATTACAATTATCATGATAATTGATAAATAACATATCACATCATTTTTTATAAAAAGGTCTTCACATTTATGAAACATATGATATATTAAGTAATATATCAAATCAAAGAGATTGCAAGATATCACAATCACGTCCTTCACAACAAAATGTTTTAATTTTGTGTACGTCTTGAAGGCCTTTTATTATTATATATGAACCTTGTTAAGCATTGGTGCAACTGGAGTAATTGTTTTCTTCTTTATGTACTTGGTGATATACATCCGCTAGTACCCCATGCACTATGAATTTTCTAAATGTAATTTATTTGCAATATTTAATTCGAAATCAGCATTGATATCTCTATTAACAGTTCTTAACACCTCATTTTATCTTTTTTTTTTTTTTTTTTTGTTATTTATATCTCAATTTATCTTTATGACATGCCCAATGATACATCTTTATTTTCAATATTGTGATTGTTTTTTTATCCTCTTCATCAATAGCTTATTCCTTATCTCAGAGAAAGGATATGATTGTTAACATTCATATGAAAGTTTTGAAATAATTCTCGAAACAAATTCGCTATGCTCAATGTCAAAGGAAATCACTGGTGTGCATTCCCTTTAAATGACTAAGCTGGGAGGGATTGTTTGTGTACATAGTTAATCAGAGCATTATTTGGATAAATTGACGGCCCAAGACACAGACTCTTATTCTTGTACCCAGTACTCATACACTAATTTGACCATTTGTTGTTATGCTAACAATATTAATGCTATTTTCTTAATGTTCCAAAACACTTACCAATGTCATTGTCCTTTTCTCTTTGCCAAGTTGCTTTAAGTAAATCAGAATGTATCCTTTAAAAGAACTTCCAAATTTGGAGGGTTTTTTTTGGGGGTGGGATCAAATTCTGAGGACTTGATAATGTCTCACTTCTTTGCAACATATAATAAACTTTGATGTTTATTTACTAAATGCCTTTTACTTTGGACATGACAATAAAATTTGATTAGTATTCGCATGGAGTAAAATATTTTGATGTCAATAATATAGCATCAATACTTTGGCATTTTAACCTTACTATAAAATCTTCAATTAGGATTGGTAATTGTAATTTCTTATGTATAAGTCATCTTGTAAATGATTTGGATGACATTATGTTGATGTTGTTAGCCTAATGAAATCGGTTGGGAGTTTGAATCTGCATATGGTAGGTTGCCTTAAAACTTGATGTTGGTGGTATATCTTAGTTGAATCCAAGCGATGCTGTGGTCATAATTTTACGGGAGTTTTTCTGCCTCTTGATTCTCATTTCTATTAAAGTCCTTTTCAATAATCTCGCTGAGCGTAGAGCTCTTGGGGAAGGACTCCTTTTATCTTTCTAACTGTATTTGTTCATTAGAGGTGGAGTGTGTGAGATAGTTGTGAGTTGTGTTTTTGGTTCTGCGAATGTGAATACTTCATGATCTGTTCTCGATTGACTTGATTGATTCTGAATGTGGGAGAGGGGGTGTGTTTTAGCTATTCAGCATGCTTAAAGAGAAGTTAACTCTTTGCCTGATTTCTCTGTATTTCTTGGTGTTTATACTTCTGTGATTATTTAACTGTCCTGAAAATTCTAGAGAGCTCTCTCATGATGATCTGGGCCTTAGTTGATTTGTCTTGTTTTCAGTATTTAACATATAAGCCATTTGGTTGTCGTTTAAGGAGTTACTATTTAGTTCCCTGATATTATAAGTTTCTTCCATGCAAAAAATTGTTACTACAAATGTTCAAAGGATATATGAGCATAGTATGACGAGAGAAAATTGAGAATAGAATCAGTTTAATTCAGTTTAGTTTTTATTTTTAGTTTTTATTTTTCTTTATTTAAATGCTCAGATTAGCTCTCTCTCTCTCTCTCTCAATCAAATTTTGTGTTAATATCTCAATTGATATATTCATATTTGTGGACCTCGAATTCTTTCCACATCAATACATTTTACTTGCTTCTATTTTAAGTTCAATGTAATCTCCTCTTTGAATTTTCTTTGGTAAAATTGCTCATATTAAATCATGTAAATGATTTGTGTCCGGAAATGCCCGATTTTGAATTTGTGTATTCTATGAAACCTCTAGAGTCTAGAGAAAAATATAATTTATACCTGTGTAATATATGATCCACGATAACCATTGCTATTTGAAAGTAGAAAACAAAATTACCGCCAGGTAGGTCGAAAACATATAAGCTCCCCTTAAAGCGGTTAAGATTTCCAAGTGTGAAGAAATGTAAGAAATCGACAAAATTGTTGAACTATTTGCCCGTGAATGAAATCACATGCATAATCTAGAGTTTCGTAATAATTATATACCATGTTCATTCCTCACTTGGATTGTGATATTTTGGTCATTGTACTTAATAAAAAACAATAAAAGATCTTTCAATCATGGTAAGATTTGTAGGGCACCATCAATTCTCAATGCAATCTCCTAAAAGTTTGCAGTAATGTCAGCATGTATTTGCAGGGACAAAATCAGAGGACTACAGAGAAGAGGAATCCTAAGACGAATTTTGTTGAAGCCCGCACGTTTTGTCACCTTTATAGAAGTTTTGACCGATTGTGGATATTCTATATATTGGCTTTCCAGGTACCATTAATGTCTGCAAACTTGGTCTTTTTCACTGTAATGAATTAACATCAATAGTGATTTTGTTGGTTTCAGGCTATGTTAATTGTTGCATGGAGTGGATCTCTTAGTAATCTTTTTAATGAGGATGTCTCCAAAAATGTGTTGAGCATTTTCATTACTTCTGCTTTTCTGAATTTTTTGCAAGGTAGTTGTTGTATTCTCAGTTTATGTTCTTGTAGCATGTAAAATTTCATTGACTATAGCAACTGTAGTTCTTGTACTATGTGGAAATTTCGGCTGACTGGGAGATAGTTTCTTGATTTTATTGCTTTTGGGATTGTAAATCTATTCACCTACTCAATGTAGCAGTTAGTTGTGTTAATAGATTCTTCTACTTCTCCAATATACTCATGTCCACCGGTATGACTAGGAAAAGGGTGCGGGATAGGTGTCCAGCCTCCCGTACGTAATTTAGGTGCTTGAATCCTCTAATTTCATATGATATTTGAAGAAGACACCCACATTTGCTAGTGATAGTGAAGAAACTTTTTTAGCTTATCTCACACGAATGGGAGATATAAATTCCATGTTTTTCCTAAATCCCATTAATTGGATGTACATTTCTAAATTGGTTACAACACCTTTTTTATCGAAAAATATTATGTAGTATGCAATATATACAAGAGTTTAAGACGTGTCGCCATACCTATAACCAACTTTTGGATGCTTATCCAAATACCCTAAGATTTAGGTTTAGGAAGATCTAACACTTGGGCATGTACCCGCACCCCATACTTGTACCCGAGTTCATGCAACATAACTTTTGCACCTTTTGTATTCTGTTTGAGTTTGCATGACTTTTCTGTAATATTTAATATTCTCTACCATCTGTTATGCAGCTACTCTGGATATAATCCTTAGTTGGTATGCCTGGAGAAGCTTGGGATTTAGTCAGATACTTCGCTACCTCCTGAAGTTTGTAGTTGCAGCTTTTTGGCTTGTAGTCCTGCCAATAGCTTATTCCAAATCTGTGCAGAATCCAACAGGATTAGTGAAATTCTTCAGTCAATGGACAGGAGATTGGCGGGCCCAGTCATTTTATAACTATTGTGTTGCTATATATTTGATACCGAATATATTGGCTGCCTTGCTATTTTTACTTCCATTTTTACGGAGATTTTTGGAGCGTTCAAACTGGCATATTGTTGTTCTTATGATGTGGTGGGCTCAGGTAAGCACATCTAGCATTTGTCACTTTCTATAGAAGCTATTGTCACTTTGTATGATCTTATCTCTTGTTTATTGTACTGCAGCCGAAGCTGTATGTTGGAAGAGGAATGCACGAAGGCATGTTTGCACTTCTGAAGTAAGAAAGCAAATTTGGTTTTTTTTCTCTCTACTTTTTTGTTTTTTTTTTGGGTCCTATTAACAAAATAAATTTCATGTGCTCAGGTATACACTGTTTTGGATCATGCTGCTAATAAGCAAGTTAGCTTTCAGCTACTATGTGGAGGTAATCTAGTTCTCCATTAATATTAATTTTGTGAATTTTCTAGTTTTGTGGATTCAAAGAAGTAAGAATTGCGACCAACATGATATACATGTATAAATAAATATATGAATACGTGATATATGCACTCACATGTGTATGCATATATTTATTCTTATTACAATATCGACTTTAAACTGTAACTTAGGATTTCTAAATTTAGTTTCAATTTATTTTTTCTTACAAAATACTGCATTCTATCTGTTTCAATTATATAGCCCAGCATATGCCATAAAGGGTAGAACCTGTTAATTTATGGATGACATAAACCGAGAGGCATTAGGCTTAGATCTGTTGGTCTCATTGCAGACTCATATATGCTTACATATGTACACACACACACACACACACACACACACACACGTGTGTATCTAGAAAGACTCGGAAGATTTTGTGATCTTCAATAAATATGAAGGTAATAGAATTATGCACATGCGTGTGAGTGTGCATGCGATTCAATAATTTCATGAGGGCAATGTAACAAGGACATAGACAATGTTGCCACTATACAAAACATTGTAATATGACCTGAAAAATCATGAGTTTAGATATAGGAAAATTAAGTAATTTAACACGTGGCATTCAGCTCAAGAGTTGACCATAAAGATGGTTCATCATTGACTAGCTATGAGGCACCGACACTTCAAAATAGGTGTCATCGCTGTGTTAGACAATTTATGGGACACGGACACGACGGGACACACCACGGGTTGTCCATTTTTTAAATATTTATTTTATGAGACATGGTGGACACACTCCAGGACACAACGGGGTCTTATTTTATTTTTCGAAGCTAATTTTGGTGGTCATATTATAATATTTTTGGAAACATGAGAGTTGGGTTTATAAGATATATGGAACTCATATCAAATCAATGTAACACATATATAACCACAGTTGTGAAGTTGAGAGACTGATGTCTAATGATCCCTGGAGCCTAACACAACATAGATCTAGTCTTTTGCTGATTTATTTTTAGTTAGTTTCTTTTGGAAAACACTGACCATTTGTTTTTGCATTACCCTATTACTTCGTCATTATGCTGGATGGTGTTTTGGATAGCAGAGTCAGATTGGGTGGTATCTCCTTGTGTTCAAACATTTTGCAATTGATTTTAGAGGCTTTGGGTTGAATGATAAGGCAAGGGCTTTTTGGAGTTGTGTGGGATGCACTGTTCTTTTGGTTGTTTGGTTAGGTAGGAGTTTTTTAAAGATAAAAGTGAAGATTTAGGGGGATTGTGGGATAAAATTTGTTATTTGGTTTCGGCATCTCCTTTTAAGGGTTTTTTTTTTTTAAAAAAAAAAAATATAAAATGTTTCTACAGGATTGGAGATTTGTATTTAGATAGTTTTACTTCTTCTATTTTCCTTTGTTTTTTCGGTGGACATTGTATTCCCCTAGTTCTCTGAACTCCTTTTGCACTTCTTTTTTATTAATATAATATTTTTGTGGTTTCCGATGAAAAAAAAAGTGCACAATTGTTTTCTTAAGATTTATTTTGCCTAGTTTTTAAGTTTTAATCCTGTTTTTTTTTTTTTTTTTTTTTCTTTTTTTTTGTGTGTGTGTGTGTGTAAATAGATATTGCCGTTAGTTAAACCGACAAAGGTAATCATGGGGGTCAAAGTCACCAACTATGATTGGCACGAGTTTTTCCCGAATGGTAACATTTCAATTGCTGGCTAATTATCTCCTGATTTTTTTTGTTTCTGTTACACTATGGCCTGAATTAAGTTACATTCTGAAACTGATGCAGCAACTCGAAATATTGGTGTTGTTATTGCTATATGGGCTCCAATTGTTCTGGTATGTGATTGGAGAACATGCAATAGACTGACAATTTTATTTCCCTTTTCTTTATTATGAAAAATATTAAAAATCTGTTGGTGCATAGGTTTATTTCATGGATACACAAATATGGTATGCTATATTCTCTACAATTGTCGGTGGCATTTATGGAGCCTTCAGCCACCTGGGTGAGGTTGGTGGCAATTTTGTTGTCAAATCATGGGATTGCAATATAGAATTGATATGATTGTTCTTGACTTTTGTATTTGCTTTTTCTTAGATACGGACACTTGGAATGTTACGGTCCAGATTTGATTCTGTCCATTTAGCTTTCAGTGACTGTCTTGTGCCATCAACAGAAGGGAAAAGCAAAAGGCATCGCATGGTAGATTATCTTTGTTTGCATTCTCTTAAATCTCTAATTCTCTTTAGATGTTAATCCAAGTATACATGCAAGAGATTAAAATATGACTTGGAGGCTTTCATATCATTATCTACTGCTTTGGCTAAAGTGAACAATTGCTATAGCAGGCTGGTTCATCGGAAAGAAAGAACATTGCACAATTTTCTCAGATGTGGAATGAATTCATATTTTCTATACGGATGGAGGACTTGATCAGCGATAGGTTGAGGATGCTTACTTCTTAAACCTGTATGCTACATATTGCAGGCATCAAATTGAAATTCATATGTTCTTTCTGTTTTGGCTTCTAATTTTCCAGAGAAAGAGATCTACTGCTTGTACCAGATTCATCAAGTGAAGTCACTGTTGTCCAGTGGCCTCCTTTCTTGCTTGCTAGCAAGGTGGGTGCTTTGACAGTTCTATACTGTTCATATAAATTTATTGCACTTCCTGTATTAACTCTCTTATTTTGTTGTTTATTCACATAAGATTCCTATAGCATTAGACATGGCAAAAGACTTCAAGGAAAAGGAGGACACTGAGTTGATTAAGAAGATTAAGAATGATGAGTATATGTATGCAGCAGTAATTGAATGCTATGAGACATTGAAGGATATATTAACCAGTCTTCTGCAGGAAGAAGGGGATAAGATGTAAGGCTAATCCAATCTCACTTCTGATGCTGCAGAACCTTAGTGAACATTTTTCTTCCACTATATCTTTCTTTGAAGCCTTGTGACAGTTTGGGTTTTGTTCTGTCCTGTGCAGGATCATTGACCTGATATGTGATGAAGTAGAAGATAGTATCCGACAGGCAAAGTTTCTCCGTCAATTCCGGATGAGTGGGATGTCATTGCTCAGTGATAAATTGGAGAAGTTTCTAAAAAATTTGGTAATTGATTTTCTTTTGTTTCTTTAGTAGTTGGACTGCTAGCTCTGAATTCAGGATTCTGAGAGCATAATTTGGAGCTTTGACAGCTAGACGAAGATGAAAAGAAAGCTGTTCAAAAAAGAATTTTGGAAGATGAAAATATCGACCTAGAAGAGATACACAAATCCCAAGTCATCAATGTACTCCAGGACATTGTGGAGATTATCCTTAAGGATATTATGATTAATGGGCATGTGTAAGTATGGGAAAAAAGTCTATTTTGGATGTATTTAAAATTGCTTGAAGGACTTCTATTACAGGATGAACATGCATATTGCATATTATCTGGGTTTCCCTTTCCTTGTAGTATCCTGGATAGATCTCTCCAACGCAATCTGGATAGTCGGAATGAGAAAAAAGAGCAGTTTTTTGAAAAGATAGATATTGAACTCACAAAAAGCAGAAGTTGGAAGGATAAGGTAATTTTGTCCTCAAATTTTTGTTTGGAATAAAATGTTAAAATTTGTTGAATCATCTTTTCCCTTCTCTTTTTATTTTGTGGTGTAGGTTCGTAGGCTTCAGTTGCTTTTGACTGAAAAGGAATCTGCCATAAATGTGCCAATGAATCTGGAAGCTCGTCGCCGTATGACTTTCTTTACGAACTCCTTATTTATGAATATGCCAAAAGCTCCAAAAGTACGTGACATGCTCTCTTTTAGGTCAGTTTCTTTCACAGCAATTAGAATCCTAGATTCTTTTCTAGGTAAATTGAAAAGTCCACTTAAGATTCTTGGTATTTTGGTCTATGGTGAAGTTATGATTAATGACGATCAAAATATTATGCTCTTTTGTACTAATTCAAGCATTGAGAGATATCTTTGAAATGTGTGAAAAATTAAATCCCAGCTGAGGATATTCTAAAATTGAGGACTAATATTTATTTGTTAGCTGTTTGATATAAACCACTGTCTACTGGTCACATCTTTTTATGTAGACTTTGACTTCATATGAGTATGGAACCTTTTCTATATTCTCACTTGTATTCAAATCTGTCATTTATTGACAAAACTAAGCGATAGTGTACTTTGAATAATTAGGCAACCATTGTGTCTTTTGCCCATAATTGGACCCGAGGAATGTTTTAATTTCTTTCTTTCTTTTTTTTTTTTTTTGGTTCAAAATTTCTGTTGACTGATATAATGTAGTTGTAATGTTGTAATTTCCATTACAACATCGATATAATCATTGATATATAGGGATAGAAAAATATATATATATATATATATATTTATCATGGATAACAGAGGCTGACAAATTCATAATAATGCAGGAATACAGTAATATTTGCATATAAGACTCTTAATAACAAATGTAGTCAAAATTAGGTTCTAAAGGTTACTATGTTGCTTGGGACATTCTTTTAGAAGGTTATTACTTGAGATTTGGAGCCAATATATAGCCTCATTATGGAAAACGAGAATAGAAGTTTTTGATTGATTAGCTATATGTAAGAGAGTCCTTTCTGCCAATTATTGCCAATTATTGTATTGGAAATGATTTCTCTCTCTCTCTCTGGGGCCAGTTTAGGGCTTCGATCAGCCCTCTTGGGCTTTTATTTTCGATTGCCGGATTATTTCTTTGTGATTTATGTTCCCTTTTCTTCTTTTTTGTTATGATCCTTGTGTTTCCTTGTCGCATTTTTTTGTTTGTTTGTTTTTTTTTTTGTTTTGATTTAGGGTTAGGTTTAGTTCTTTCTCTGCCACGTCGTTTCATCAGTTTTTTGTTTTTGTGTCGTCTTCTTCAATTTTGTTCTTGAATTTTCTTATTTTTTCTGACTTGCTAAGAGGTTTCCTTTGTCTTTCATCTACTTCAATTTCATTTTCAACTTGTTGAGGTTGATATTTGGCACGCATAATGGATTTTTATTCATAAGGGGAAGACAATGAGAAGATCTGTTAAGATAGGTTGGACATTTAATTTTATTTGTGTTGGCAAGGATGGGGGATGACTGTAGGTGGTCGAATGTGGGAGGGGATTGCAGAGGTCTGTAACTCTTTTGTGGTTTGAGATTAAATGGTTCAGTGAATTGCTAATGAGGGCTTTGTCGTGAGTGATGTGCTGGAATTTCCAGAATAGAGGGGAGAGGTTCATGGACATTAGGGTTAGTCATCTGCGAAGGAGAGATAATGTGTGTTATCTTGAGTTGGTTATGGGTGTAATTGTTTTGGGGTGGCGGCGATATTGATGGATTATGGATTAGATGGTGGTTCGAAATGGGGTCTGAAGTTAAAGGGGATTGGGCTAGTGTCTCTCGGTATGGCATCAAAATTGCATGATTGGTGGTTAGACTGACTATTAACAGGGATGGATGCGATGGAGATGGTGATGGGATTTTTTATTTTTGTAAAAAGGGATGAAGTTTCTAGGGTGGGTTTTGATGGGCTTTCTGAGGGAGTTGGAGGCTTCGGTGAAGAAGGCCACTGAAGTGATGGAATGGATTGATCAGATTGTTACTTTGTGGTCCAATGGTGGTGAAGATAGCCTTATAGAGCCAATTAACAGAGAAAGGGATGGGATTTTTTATTTTCGTTAAAAAGGGATGAAGTTTCTAGGGTGGATTTTGATGGGCTGACTGAGGGAGTTGGAGGCTTCTGTGAAAAGGCCACTGAAGTGATGGATTGGATTGATCAGATTGTTACTTTGTGCTCAAATGGTGGTGAAGATAGCCCTATAGAGCCAATTAACAGAGAAAGGGTATCAGAGATGGAGATGATGCGAGTGACAGCTAGTAAGCACGTGGATAGGTGTGATCATGGGAGTGCAAAGGATGGCTTTATAGATGCTCAGTTTGATGCAGTTGATTGTGGGAGTACTTCTATGATCCAGAGTGCATTACATAGTGGAAGCTTTGGGAAGCGAGATTGTTGGGTTTTTGAACTGGGTTCGGATCAGAGGGTGCTTGAGATATCCTAGGAGGAGGATAAGAAATTGGGTTGGCCTAGTTGTGGCCTTTATGAGGATATTATTAATGGTAGTTGTTCCGGTCAGTCTAGGCCCATTATATAGCATTTAAAGACAGTTATAGCTTAATCAATCATTCATCACTTGAGGGAGGAACAATACTATTTGATTGCTACAAGTATGGATTCTTGAAAATAATGAGATGACCAGAGGAAGTTTCTCTTCCAGGCAGCAATAAGACCTATTCCAGGTCCGACTAATCGTTTAAACAGATAATAGAGAATAATATTTAGTTCAATCCCATTTCTTGTGATCATGGGCCCCAATCTTAGCCTAGGTCATCTTCTAAGTAGATAGATAGTTCAGTTTAATCATCAATCCAAGCCTACGCCTTTTTCTCCATCATCGTCAAAGATGAAGACTCGAGGCTTTTCCTTTTACAAAAGGCTTGGACTAACAGATATTAAAATTATAGACAACTGGGGTACACTGAAAATGATAGGGATAGACAAAAATGAAGATGAAGATGGAAGAACAAAGCCAATAGAGACAACATTCATAGGAGAATCTTCCTCAGTGTCGTCCCCATTTAAAGGGGTCCCGCTATTTTTGATATCCAATAATTGGAAATTGTGTTAAACATAGATTTTGTTTTATGCTTTGTTTTGGGTTGGTGCTGATCTCTGTGTTTTATGTATAATCTTAAGAGAACCTATTGTCCTCTGTGTACTTATTTTATTCTTATTTAATAAAATTATTTTTCTTACCGATCAAAAGATAAATGAAAAAAAGAGGGAGAACAACAATCGCTAAGAATGGACGAATTTGACACCATATGATGAGAATAACCAAAATCGAACATCCAAGTGGTGGAGAAAATACTTGCAATATAAGAACCATGTAAACTTGAGCGTGGAGCAGTCATAGTAGAAGCATGGGCTGAGTCATAGAAGATGTTGATGCAAGCATGGATCGTAATTTTGTTAAATGCACAAGAGTAAACTGCACTATGGCAGGTGAGATGCTGCTGGGAATGGGTGGGATGACAGCTGTGGGAGGCCAAGAGCTATTAGTAGAATTAGAAGATGGCTAAAAGGATGATCGGGAATAAGATTGAGAAGAGATATGTCTCTTCTGATGTGTAGGTTTTGGGCCCACCATCTTCCAATAGCCCTTTTGACAACAACTGCACTTATCTGAAGCACCATTAGGTTTTGTTTTCGCTATGACCTAAAGGAGAGGAGTAGATGGAGTAGGTAATAATGGAGGTTGAGCAGAAGAAGCTACAAACACAGACTGAGAAGGAGAGGCACTCTAAAGGCAATGAAAACTAAACATCTCTGCTTCTCTCTATAATGCATATAACTGTCCAATATCTGTAAATCTAGTGATTCCACAAGTGCCAACTGATCCCAATAATTTGTTATCACATTATAGAACTCCTGAATGTATTAATCCTTTTGTGCTACACTCCAAATGGACATATCTAACTTATTGCTTGGGAAAATTTGACTCTTACATACTCTCTACATAACCCCAAACCTTTTTTTGCTGTGTCATAATTTGAGTTCATACGAATACTTGGTTCTGCATATTTGTGTAACCACAAAAGAATCCGTGCATTCTTTATATCCCATGTGTCAATAGTTTTTTGATATCCCTCAACCTTGGAATCAGCAGACCTACTGTTGAGCCTGTCACATAACTCCATTGCCCTTTTCCAAGAAGTAAGTTTTTCACAAAAATTAGACCAATAATAAGAATAGTTGTCACCATCGAGCCGGATACTAATAGCCTACAATTTTCCCTTTGCCTTGCCCTTTTCCATGATGAAAGTTTTCATAACATTAGACTACTAAGAATAGTTATTGAAAATTTAGAGAAGAGAAAAAGTTTGGGAATGAGTGAGACCTCACCCCCTTTTATATTAATAATAAAGCTTAATTACAGGAGTGCCATTAGGCATGAATTACAGGCTAGCCCATTACAGCCCATTTCATCAATCAAGGAACAAAAACAAATAAGAATAAAATATGTGAATCTAATTTCCTATTCTAACACTCTCCCTCGAGTTAGTGCGAAGATATCTTCCATGCCCAGCTTGTTGAGAATGTCATGAAATGGTTTGCTCTCTATTTCTTTGGTGAGAACATTTGCTAGTTGGTTTCCATTCTTCACAAATGGAGTACATATGGTGCCACTAATGAGTTTTTCCTTGATGAAGTGCCTATCAATCTTCACATGCTTGGTTCTGTCATGTTGAACTGGATTATGAGCTATGTTGATCGCCGCCTTGTTGTCATAGTACAATCTCATAGAATCAATCTGATGGATCCCCAAGTCTCCCAACAATAGTCTAATCCATAACAATTCACATATACCCTGGGCCATAGCCCTGAATTCTGCCTCAACCCTAGATCTGGCAACTACATTTTGTTTCTTACTACGCCATGTGACAAGGTTGCTCCCAACAAATGTGCAATATCCAGAAGTGGATCTTCTGTCAATGATTGATCTAGCCTAATCCGCATCAGTAAATGTCTTCACACCGAGATGTCCATGTTTCGAGAAATAGGGACCTTTTCCAGGAGAAGACTTCATGTACCTCAAGATTCTTATAACTGCTTCTAAATGGAAAGTTCTAGGAGCATGCATAAACTGGCTAACCATACTCACTTCAATGGCAATGTTTGGACGCGAGTGGGATAAGTATATGGGCTTACCCACTAGCCTCTGGTATCTCCTCCTATCCACTGGCTCTCCCCCTTGATCCTCACTTAGTTTCTGGTCCAGTTCTAGAGGTGTATCACGAGGTCTACCTCCAAGCATCCCAGTTTTCTTTAGTAAGTCAAGTACATACTTTTTTTGGCATATAAAGATGCCATTCTTGGACCGAGTTACTTCAATGCCTAAGAAATACTTCAAATTACCCAAGGCTTTGATTTCAAACTCCTTGGCTAAATATTCCTTCAACCGAGGGATCTCCTTAGCATCTTCCCCTGTCAAAACAATATTATCAACATAAACAATAAGAGTTGTGGTCTTGCCATGTGAGGACTGTTTCACAAATAAGGTGTGATCAGCTTGAACCCATATCTCAGCATAGCTTGAGCAAACCTTTCAAACCAAGCACTAGGAGATTGCTTTAGCCCATAAAGTGACTTCCGGAGCTGCACACTTTAGCTTTGGACTTAGCATCTACAAAACCAGGGGGAATATCCATATAGACCTCTTTTTCTAGGTCTCCATGAAGGAATGCATTCTTCATATCAAACTGATGAAGTGACCAATCCAAATTTGCTGCAAGGGAGAGTGGTATTTTCACAGAGTTCATCTTAGCAACCGGTGCAAATATCTCCTAGTAATCTACCCCATAAGTCTGAGTGAAGCCCTTAGTAACCAGTCTTGCTTTGTTCCGTTCTATGGAACCGCTTGCTTTGTGTTTTACAGTGTACACCCACTTACACCCAACTAGATTTTTGCCTCTAGGTAACTCCACTAACTCCTAAGTGCCATTTTTGCTGAGAGCTCCTCCATCATGGCATGTTTCCATTCAGGAATAGAAAGAGTATTCTGAAAATTGTTAGGCAGACTCACAAAAGAAATCTTAGACAAAAAGGTTTTATATGAGTGAGACAGATTAGAATACGAAACATGATTAGTAATAGAATGCTGAGTACATGACCTAACCTCCTTCCTATTAGCAATGAGAACATTAAGATCTGAAAACTCAGAAATAGGAGCATTAGGATCAGAATTACTTGGACTCTCGTGGAGAAGGGAGGACTCGACACTCATCTGGAGAAGTTGGCAGTAGAGGAGGGAAAGTAGTCTCTTGTATCCAGGTGACTTTCTGTCTATCCTTGTCATTGACATAAACTTTTCTTGCTTCCTTTGCCACAACAATTGCGGGCTCATCATCCTCTATTTGTTCAACCACTGGCGGTAGTGGAACAGGAATCTTTTCACACCAAAGGCTCCTCCTGAAGGGATGATTGTGACACTAGGAAGGTTAGAAAGTAAGACTGAGACTCAATTGGAGACCAACTATTTGCAAGTTGGAGGATGATAACACTTATAACCCTTTTAGGTGGCAGAGTAACCCAGAAAAACACACTTAAGAAACCTAGGATCCAATTTACCAAGAGCGGGTGAATGATTATAGACAAAACAAACACATCCATAGGTGTCTTAGAGGGAATGGAGAATCCAGAAGAGGGAGACCCGAACAAAACTTGAAAAGGTGTTTGTTTGTAAAGGACTTGGGTAGGAAGACGATTAATGAAATAAGCTGCAGTGAGAACCGCTTCCCCCCAATAGGATTGAGGAACATGCATTTCAAAGGATAGACAACGGGCCACATCAAGGAGATGGCGATTTTTTTTGTTCGGCAACACCATTTTGTTGAGGGGTATTAGTGCATGAAGTTTGATGAATAATGCCATGAGTGGCGAAATAACTAGCAAGACCAGAGTCAATATATTCCCCCCCATTATCAGAACGCAAAATTTTTACAACCACCCTAAATTAAGTGCAAACCATTTAATGTAAGTTTTGAAACACAAAAAACATCTCACGTTTATCTTTCATCAGATAAACCCACGTGGCCCTAGAACAGTCATCTATGAAAGTAACAAACCATTTTGACCTTTTAAAGACACAACACGTGAGGGACCCCATACATCAGAATGAATCAAAGAAAATGGAACAAAACTTTTATTAATAGAGGGAGCAAAAGAAGCTCTGTGTTATTTTCCAAGTTGACAAGACTCATAGTGAAAATCAGACACATTATTTGTCTAAAAAACAGTAGGAAATAAATACGTAAGTAGTAAAAGAGAGGGATATTCTAAATGACGGTGCTACAGCCAAAGGTCTTCCTTGGTGGATGGTAATTGAATAGATGAATGAGCCAGCTTGTCTGTCTGATCTAGAATGTAGAGACCATGTTCCTCTCTACCACTGCTAATCCTCTTCCTCGTGATAAGGTCCTGAAAAAGACAATGATTAGGAAAAAATGTCACGTTACAATTCAAATCACGAGCCATACGACTCAAAGATTAACTCTAAAATTAGAAACATGGAGTATAGAGGATAAAGGAAGGGAAGAGGTGGCATGAATTAAACATTTTCCTGGCACAGACAAAATAGTACCATCAGCAATACGCATTTTTTCCTGACCTGAGGAGGGGTTATATTCTGAGAACAAATAAGAGGAACCAAACATATGGTCGGAAGCACCAGAATCAATAATCCATGGCACAATCGTATGAGATAGCAATGCACATGTGGAAGAAGCCAAGTTACTTGAACGGGCAAAGGAAGAAGAGGATGCACCTGTAGCAGAAGTGGAGACTCAACAGTCTAAGAAGTGGCGAAGAGCAATCTCAAAATCTGAGGCAGATAACCTCAAAACATTAGTAGCCGGTGAGACAACAGGAGATAAAGGTGATGGCTCAACCGTGTTTGAAAGATGTGCTCAAGCATTGGCCCCTCGGCCTCTAGACTGACAAGACCTACCCTCAAGACTGTGATGCTCTTCATGCCACCAGAAGAAGTTTCATGCAGCTTCCAACAAGTTTCTCATGTGTGTTGAGGTCTACGACAGTAGTCACAGAAAAGATTATCCTTCTTAGAGAAAGGACAAGAACCACGAGGCACACGCTCTCCATCTCGAGGTGGTGCAGAAACCAAGGTAAAGCGATCAGTAGTGGCAAAAGGAAGCATAGCAAAACAACGTCTCTCCTCATTTTGCACGAAAGCAAAGGCTTCCTGTAGAGAAGGAAGTACGTCCATGCAAAGTACTTTGCTCCGAACTGGATCATACTCCATATTCAGGCCTTTCAAGAATTTGAAGACCTGCTCTTGCTCCACAAGCTTCTGGTAACCAGCAGAATCAATGGGACAGGCAGCCTTATAATCCTGAAGGTGATCAAGTCGCTTTCACCCATTGCTAAGGAAGGTAAAATATTGAAGAATAGTCATCTGACCTTTAATCGACCTTTCAATGGAGCGACGAACTCAAAAAGCCTGTGAGAAGTTCCTTGGAGTAGGCAATAGTTATGGCCTCGCAAATATATTGGGCAGTGTCTATAGATAAGTTGCCCTCTCCAATCTCCGATACCATAGAATGTATTAACCAATCCATAATCAGAGAATTAGTGATCTCCCACTGATCATAACGAGGGTCTGTAGTACTAGGTGCCTGTATTCTCTCATCAACATATCCCATCTTCCCTCTCGCTTTCAAGAAAATAGTCGATCATGACCACGCTAGATGATTCTGATCATTGAATAGAGAGGTAGTGATTTTAAGGTTAGGGTTGAGGTTATCAGTCATAGTAGAAGAGATAATAGAACTCTCACCCTTAGATGGCTGAGAAGTAATAGACTCACTAGTTAAATCCTCCATGGAAAATCTACTAATTACTCCTCAAACACAATGCCAATCACAAACTTAGAAGATGATAGTGGAAGAGCTCGCACAACGGTCACTATGACAGCATAAAGAATTAAGAACCCAATAAAGTACTTTTTTTTTTTTTTTTGGGTTGCTTTACATCACCAGAGTAGCTTTGAAGAGAATAAAAGAGCCTAGGCTACCCTAGAAGGGCTGCCGACCTTGACCAAACCAGCAAAGAGGCTGGTTGGCCACTTGGGGACCCTCAACAATGGCTGGAGGGGCCTGCCGAGGGAGAGGGAAGGCTAGGTAATGGATGTCGAGAGGAGAGGACGCTGGGTCAAGGACTGGGTGGGGCTAGAAGAGGCTGTCAAGGTGAGGGGAAGAAGGAGAGAGGTTGGTGGTGGCTGGGAGAAGGTGGTCGGTGGCTTAGAAGAGTATTTCGTATAGGAGGAGAGAGAAAGAAAGCAACGGGTAGAGATGGGTGGCAGAGAAGGAGAATGGCTAGGTCATGGCTCTGATACCATGAAAGTTTAGAGAAGAGAGAGTTCGGGAATGAGTGAGGCCTCACCCCCTTTTATATTAATAATAAAGCTTAATTATAGGAGTGCCATAAGGCATGAATTACGGGTCAACTCATTACAACACATTACATCAATCAAGGAATAAAAATAAATTAGCATAAAATATGCGAATATAATTTCTTATTCTAATAGTTATCATTCTTCAGCCATGGCGAAAAAAAATTAAATAGAAATAAATTAGAACTTTGAAAAAATGAAAAATATAACAAATGAATTTTTGGATAATGTTTCAAAAGTGTTGGCTTGGGTCGGGTTAATATGTTTGTCATGTAACAGAAGTAGATATAAGATAGATGTGTTGTGTCAAAGCGAGTAGCATACAAGGGTCGGGTCTATACCTGGTCTCAATGATCAAAGCATTGATCGCTAATGAGAAAAGAGGAGTGGACACAACACACTATCGGCAGAATTAACTCTAAGCTAAATATAAAATAACAAAATAACTAAAAGGAAAATACATGCCTTCATAACATTAAAAATTGCATAAAATGTTGTTCAAACAATCAAACAAATAACTTTTGGGCACAAATTGAGGCACCACATAGCTCAGCAATAGGTCAAAACCAACAAATAACAGAGACCAAAACCAACAAATAACAAGGGTCCAAACCAACCCGTTCTTTATGAAACCGATACCAGTAACAACAACAAATTGGGTATTTTATATAAAAACTCTATAAAAAAAAATTTAAAAAAATTAATGGCTTTGAGGCTCTTTAGTGAGCACAAAAAAAGAAAAGAAAAAAAAAAAAAAAACCATTGGAAGAGAAGAGAGAGAATGCAAACTGTAGAGGCATCAATCGAAAATTTTTAAAAAAAAAAAAAAAAAAATAGAGAATGTTGAACAAAATAACTTAAGCCAAGCCAAGCTTTAAGGCTGGATGGTTTTTTTATGGCAGTTTTTTAAGATTGTTGGGAGGTGGTGAAAGGTGATCTGGTGAGAGTCTTCGTAGAATTCTATGAAAAGGGGATAGCTAATTTGAGCACAAATGCGTTGTTTATGTGTTTGATCCCCAAAAAGAAGTTTTCAGTGAAGATAAGTGATTTCAGACCCATTAGCTTAGTCTCGTCTCTCTATAAGATTTTGGGGAAGGTGTTGTCAAAAAGGCTAAGGGCAACTTTGGGGGTCACCGATTATTTGGTTTAAGGAGCTTTTGTTAAGGGCCGTCAGATTTTGGATGTAGTTTTGGTAGCAAAGGAAGTGGTGGAGAAGTATTGAGTTTTGAAGAAGGAAGGTGTCATTTTCAAAGCTGATTTTGAGAAAGTCTATGATCATGTGGATTTGCGTTTTTTGGACATTGTAATGTCTAGAAAGGGTTTGGGGTTGTTTGTCAACATATAATATGTCAATCATTGTTAATGGGAAACTTGGAAATTCTTTGAAGGCCACAAAAGGGGCTTAAGGTAGGGTGATTCATTATCTTTTTTCCTTTTTATCCTGATAATGGATGTGTTGGGTAGGTTGGTTGATAGGGCGAGAGAGTTAGATCTAGTAGATGGTTTCGTGGTTGGGGGAGATACAATATGTATTTCCCGTCTTCAATTTGCAGATGACATCATGTTTTTTTCATTAGGGGAGGAGAGTAAGGTGAGATGCATTTAATCTCTATTAAGGGTATTTGAGGTTGTTTCGGGTTTAAGGTTAATTTGAGCAAGAGTAGTATTATGGGCATTAATTTGCGATAGAGTCGAGTCCAAAGCTTGGCAGAAATTCTAGGGTGTTCCATAGAGAAGCTCCCCATGAAATATTCACTTCTAGGGGTAATCCTAGAAGTGAATCCTTTTGGATGCTGGTTAAGGTTGCAAAATCAATTGAGGGTTTAATGAGGGATTTGTTATGGGAAGGAAAGGATGAGGGCAAAAAGATGCACTTGATTATATGGGAGACTATTTCGTTGTCTAAGGATAAAGGGGGGCTTGCATTAGGGAACATTGTAGCAAGAAATCTTGCTCTTCTCGGAAAGTGACTATGGAGATTCCCTTTGGGAAGTGACTCATTATGGCATTCTATTATTAGAAGCAAGTATGGGGTTCATGATGATGGTAGGTCTGTTCTTGTGATTTTGAGGTGTAATTGTCAATCTCCTTGGAAGTTGATATCTCATATTTTTCCTATTTTCTCTAGATTTCTTTCTCTAGGGGTGGGAAATGTGCAGTTGATTCAGTTTTGGGAGGATATTTGGGTTAGAAATTCTTCTTTTTCCAGGGATTTCCTGGGTCTTTATAGGGTTGCAAGTTCTCCCATTGCGTCGTTGGCTTGTTCTGGTTTGGCTCCAATTGCATGGAATCTTAGATTCACTAGAAATCTCACTAATAGGGAGGCTGGTGATTTAGCTTCCTTGTTGTCTCGCATTAATAATTTGTCATTGGATTCTTCCTCCAGTGATAAACTAGTTTGGCTGTTCCTTACTTCCGATGTCTTTTTCGCAAATCCTTTTTGAAAAAATCATTGAGAAGCTGAATGTTCTGTTTTTTCCTCTTTACAAAAGAATATGGAAGTCTTTTGTGCCTCTCAAAGTGAAGTTTTTTTTATATGGCCTTTTGTTCATGGAAGCATTTTGACCAATGATGTCCTTCAAAACAGGAGGCCTAATTGTTTTCTTTTTCCTCATTGGTGCATTATGTGTAAGGGAGAGGGACAGACTCTGAATCATCTTTTTTTTCACTGCCCAGTGGCAAGGAGTTTGTGGCAGCAGTTTTTTTCATGGGGTGACCTTGCTTGGGTGGCAACCGAATCAAGTAGTTCAATTGATTTTCGTTTTTTGGGCTTAAATAAAAAGCGAAGGTGTTCAGGCTTTGTGCAGTTTTTGCTTTATTCTAGGTCATATGGTTGGAAAGGAATGCGAGGATCTTTGAGGATAAAAGTGTTGATTTCTTATCGATGCGGAAGAAAATCAGATTCTTGGCATCTTTTTGGACTTCGGTGGTTCCCCTGTTTGGGGGGATTCCAATTTTTTTGATTTCTAGCGATTGGAACTCCGCCTGAGACTCTTAGAATTTTTGGTTTTCGCTTTTGAGGACGTATTGTCCTCCTTTGTATATCTTTCTTTCTCTCTTTGCCATTTTAATAAAATTCTTTTTTTGTTGCTGATAAAAAAAATAAATAAACAACTAACAGTAACGAAGAGAGTGAGGGTTATGTATGGAGACAGATATGAGGGAACTAAAAAATAAATAAAAAATAGACATCAGGGGAAAAAATAGAGATTTAGATCAAAATCGAACTAAACAACCTAGGAACCGACAATTGAAGAAAATATAGCGAACAACACAAAAAAGCCAAAAGAAGAAGGAAATAAAAACAGCCAAAAGAACAAAATCAAATTAAAACTTCTACAGAACTCATGAGACACCTTACTGCTGGAAATTTGATTATTATTGCATTAATATTATGTTAGTGGATGTACATAATATGTTAGTGATGTATATAATATGTTAGTGGCTGTTAGTGGACATATAGTGGCAAGATATAATGCAGCACCATCTTCTCCACTACCCCAATGGCCAACCCATTAGAGAGTGGAATGGGTTTGGTGACAACCAATCACCTCCTCCCTCAATTGTGTATAAATTGAGGTGAGGAGGAGGGGTAGAGAGATCAAGAAACAACAACAACACATCAGTGAGAGATTGTGAGAGTTTGAGAGTTCTATAGAGAGTGAAGGTGAGGTGTGAGTGTAATCTCCCTCCGAGAAAAATTCTATAGTGATAGCTCTCCGTGGACGTAGGCAATTGCCGAACCACGTAAATATTGTTGTGTTCTTGTTCCACATATTTTTCGACGGTATCGAGCAACAAAACACAGCAGCCCTAAAACCATCATAGCTATGTCAAGTCATGTCCGAAACCACTTCAACCCCGCCACGCCATTCCGGTGAAAACGGCCAACAAGGCGCAAATTACCAAATAAGCAGTTTGATGATAAGCCACGGTCCGTGTGATTTTTGCAACAAGCCTCGCCATACACGCTAAACGTGTTGGAAGATCCATGGCAATCATTAACCGGAAAAGAAAGAAACAAGGAGAGAAGAATTGTGGCTTTCCTACTGCTAATGAAGCCGATTCAGGTCTCTTCAACAAAGAGCAGATTGATCAACTCTTAAAGCTGATAAAATCCAACTCCTCATCTGGTACTCCTAGTGTTTTTTTGGCACAAACAGGTAGAAATCCTAAAGCCTTCTCTTGCCTAAACTTCTCCGTGGATCATAGATTCGTGCCTCCGATCACATGACTAGTTTTTCCCATTTATTTAGTACTTATTTCCTTGTTCGTCATGACAAAATCGTAATAGCCGATGGTAGTTTTTCACCTATTGCAGAAAAGGATTTATTAAACTAATCGAGAAAATTAATCTCAATGTCGTTCTTCACGCCCCCAACTTAGCCTCAGAACCTTTTGTCTGTCAAGAACTATCTAAGGATTCTAATTGTCGTGTTACATTTTTTGAATCCCATTGTGAATTTCAAGACCGTAACTCGGGGATGATGATTGGGCGTGTAGGATGCTTGAAGGTCTTTACTACTTTGATGAAGTAATGTTAGTAATAAAAAGCTCGAGCTTTAATAGTACTAGTTCAATCTCTCGAGAAAAAATAATGCTATGGCACTCTAGGCTAGGACATCCTAGTTTTCTTTTATTTGAAACATTTATTTTAATTATTTAAAGGATTGATTGTTCTTCTTTTCATTGTGAAAGTTGCATTTTTGCAAAATCTCATCGCTCTACTTATTTGCCAAAACCTTACCAGGCTTCCAAACCTTTTTATTTGATTCATAGTGATGTTTGGGGCCCTTCGGAAATCACTACCCTTTCTGGTAAAAGATGGTTTGTTACTTTTATTGATGACCATACCCGCTTATGTTGGATTTATTTGATGAATAAAAATCGACGTGAAAAATTTATTCACAAATTTTTACAATATGATTGAAAACCAATTTCAAACCAAAATTGGTATTTTACATTCTCGATAATGGAACGTAATATTTCAATGAGCAATGGGTGAGTTTTTGGAAAAAAAGGGGATTTTTCATCAATCTACATGTCGGGATACCCCTCAACAAAATGGCATTGCAGAACGAAAAAATAAACATTTACTTGAAGTAGCACGTGCTATAATGTTTTACATGCATGTTCCTAAATATTTATGGAGTGAAGCAATTTTAACAGCCTCTTATTTGATAAACAGGATGCCTACAAAGGTGTTAACATACAAAACACCTTTTGATTGTCTCAAACATTTTTTTCCTGACACGAGATTGTTTTCTGATTTATCTACCAAAGTTTTTGGATGTATCGCTTATGTTCATGTTCCCACCAATTTCGCTCAAAACTTGACCCCAGGTCAGAAAATGTGTTTTTTTGGGTTATTCCTCAAACAAAAAGGGGTATAAGTGTTTCGATCCTCAAACCAAGAAATTTCATGCGAGTATGGATGTGTCATTTGTGGAAACAAAATCCTATTTCCCCAACACTTCTCTTCAGGGAGAGACAAGTGGAGTAGAAGACAATTTTTGGGATATTTCTATCCCGCTCCCCAATGTCATTTATCCTACACAAAAACCACATCTGTCTGATAATGATCACTTAGGAGAACCAAGTTCTATGGTGCCTAGTCAAGAAGATTCTTGTTTAGGGGGAGAAGTACTACAAAATGATCTAAATTCGAGCTTGTGTTTATACTAGGAAGCGATTTCATCCGAGGAATAATGACCAATGTCCATCCTAATGACCAATGTCCACCCAAGTTCGCATCGAAATTTTAGGTAATCCTATTCCTTCTATTTCCGACCTTGATGTTCCTATAGCAATTAGGAAAGGTGTCCAAATTGCATTAAACATCCTATTGCAAATTACCTCTCCTATCAAAGACCTGCCTAAAAACCATAAAGCTTTCACATCTAGGATTTCACACTTGTTTGTTCCAAGGAATATACAGAAGCATTGATGATCCGACTGGAAATTAGCAACATGGAGGAGATGAATGCTTTAAGGAGAAGTGGTACTTGGGAGATAGTTGATCTACCCAAAGACAAGAAAACAGCTTGGGTGTAAATGGGTGTTTACGATAAAATGTAACGCAGATGGAAGCGCTGAGAGATACAAGGCGAGATCGGTGGCTAAAGGCTTCACTCAAACTTATGGATTGACTATCGAGAGACGCTTGTTCTGTTGCTAAAATAAATTCCATTAGAGTACTGTTATCTCTTGCAGTAAATTCAGATTGGCCTCTACATCAACTTGACATTAAAAATGCATTTCTCAATGGTGATCTTGAAGAGGAGGTGTTTATGAGCCTACCGCCGGGATTTGAGTAGAGACTTGGTAGCGACAAAGTATGCAGATTGAACAAGTCATTATACGGACTCAAACAATCACCAAGAGCGTGGTTTGAACGCTTTGGGAAGGCACTTATCCAGGCTTCTCGCAGAGTCAAGAGATCACACAATATTTTATAAACATTCAAAAGACAAGAAATTGCAATTTTGATTGTTTATGTTGATGACATCATTTTATCGTAATGATGAAGCAGAGTTAGCGTTTCTCAAAGAGAAACTCGCAAAAGAATTTCACATTAAGGATCCGGGAGCCCTCAAGTATTTTCTAAGAATGAAATTTACAAGAAACAAGAAAGGTATATTCGTTAATCAGAGAAAATATGTTCTTGATCTCCTTGGAGAAACAGTATGCTTGGTTGTAAGATAGTGGAGACTCGACGAGCCTAACTTGAAGTTACAAGTCGCTAAGGTCAAGAAGTCAAAGAGAGGAACAATATCAACGACTTGTAGGAAATTGATTTACTTGTCTCATACGCTGCCGATATTGCCTTTGCAACAAGATGGTAAGTCAGTTCCTGCACTCACCAGGGGCAGAGCACTTTGAGGCCGTTTATAAGATCTTAAGATATTTGAAAGGAACTCGAGGGAGAGGCTTACTGTTCAAGAAACATGGACATCTTCAAGTTGAAGTATATACAGATGCATCAACCGGTGAAGTGTTACGCATGTGAGATTAACATCCGGATATCGCTTCCTTTGTAGGTGGGAACCTAGTTACATGGCGGAGTAAAAAATGTAATGTGGTAGCTAGAAGTAGTGCGTATGTAGTTGAGTCATGTCTATGTAACTGTGAAGTGATGTGGATTAAAAGAATTCTTGAAGAATTAAAGCTTTCACCCGACACCTATGAAGGTCTATTAGACAACAAAGCAGCTATATCTATAGCTCATAATCCAGCTTCTACATGATCGCACAAAACATATAGAAGTGGATAAACATTTCATCAAGGAGAAAATCAATGCCGCATAATCAGATGACCTACTTTCCAACAGTGAACAATTAGCGATGTGCTAACGAAGGACTACACAAGAAGCAATTTGATAAGTCGACTAGCAAGCGGCTATGGAAGATATCTTCAAACCAAATTTTGAGGGGGAGTGCTGGAAATTTGATTATTATTGCATTAATATTATGTTAGTGGATGTACATAATATGTTAGTGATGTATATAATATGTTAGTGGCTGTTAGTGGACATATAGTGGCAAGATATAATGCAGCACCATCTTCTCCACTACCCCAATGGCCAACCCACTAGAGAGTGGAATGGGTTTGGTGACAACCAATCACCTCCTCCCTCAATTGTGTATAAATTGAGGTGAGGAGGAGGGGTAGAGAGATCAAGAAACAACAACAACATATCAGTGAGAGATTGTGAGAGTTTGAGAGTTCTATAGAGAGTGAAGGTGAGGTGTGAGTGTAATCTCCCTCCGGAAAAAATTCTATAGTGATAGCTCTCCGTGGACGTAGGCAATTGCCGAACCACGTAAATATTGTTGTGTTCTTGTTCCACATATTTTTCTGATTCTTACCAGCGATGATTGACTAAGACAGAGTGAGGGGCAAGGTTTGAGAAAGAGAGGATCACGGGTCACAGGCTTACAGCCATAACTGCAGCATCTCATCCTCATGGAAGGGAGGTTTAGAGTTTGAGAGGTAGGAGAGAGTGAGAGGTAAGGGACACTTGTTGGGATGAATCAGATGATTGAGAGATAAAAGAGAGTGAAAAGGGTTGAGACAAAAGAGAGTGAGAAATGGGATATTAGGGTTGCAGATGATATTATATTTATGGGATTATCATTCATTATCTATGTTATGGTGGTGCCCAATCAAAATATAAATTATATATATTATATTTTTATTTGACTTGGATCGGTTATGAACCGGAACAATACACAACAAACCTTTAACCGAACCGAACTTTACGCTCCCCGCATTTTTGTGGACCAAACTAGCCCTAGGACCCCATATCTAGAGACATGTAGGCATTGCTGAATTCATATATTTTATTATTATTATTTTTATTTCTTATAGTAAAATGGTGTCTTCATCTAACATATTGGGTCCAATGTGGTCACCTTACTCATTTTAAGTCAACAATTTATTAAAAGGAACTTACATGGAAATTTTTGTACAACTATATAGTAAATGTGAACTACCGGATATTGTATGTTCCACCATCCACACTGTTTAAGTATCTGATACGGTCACGTAAGATTTTTGCATCTGAGATGGATACTTTATGCATTAGAAATGGTCCATGTAACATAGACCAAGAAATCCAAAAAGTTCATATTTAGACTCACCTAGACTAGAAGAAACCAAGAACCCATAAACCAAATTTACAGATATATCTTGAACTCAAACTAGGTTTTGTTGCTTGGTGCAATAGTACAATCTTAGGCTTTAAAGTATGGGACATGGGTTTTAATATCAGACAACCACTTCATTTGAATATTGCCAGAGGTTAGATCAATACCTTGTTCTGGACCTCCCAGCACCCTGCAAAAGTCTGTACCCTGTCTCCCCCTCAGAAACCTGCATCGATGAGACTTGCACTAGGAAACAAGTCTTGGTGCAAATAGAGAGCATTGGCATAAATATATTGTCCATAAGTGTGCTAAATGGAAACAATATAAAGGCAGAAATGTTGGGTAAATCAAATGACAACAGGCTGAAGTGCAAACTGACAAATAGTTTTGAATGAATAAACTCGTTGTGTTATATCTAGATATATTCTTGTAACAAAATTGAAATACAACTGTTTGTTTATTTTTATCATTTTAAAAACAAGAGAATGTGGGACAATAGTATTTTATTTTTGTTGAAAATGGATGCAGACGTCAGTCATTCTACAACTCAAAAATGTTTAGTTGCATATATGTCATAGTTATCTATTTGCTGGTCATGATGATGAGAACATGAAACTAAACAATACATGTCATCTTTGTTGGCTGGAATTTTTCTTTAAAAATGGTTGAATATGTTTGTGAATGGAAAGAATCCTATTGTTTTAATGACTTGTAATTCTGTTCTTATTTGTACTGGTTAATTAATTTCCACAACAATTTCTGACTGGTCGCTGCAATTGATGAAAAGTGAATCATTTGTATGGTGTTTTGAGGGGCCGGTGGAGGGGAAAGGTAGTCAGTCACACACTGGGTTACTGGGTTGGTGGAAGAGGTTCCTAGGAAGGTGGAGGATGTAGGGGGAAGAAGAGGTAGAAGTGATCTCAGGAAGGAGTACCGCACAAAATTCCTATTTGCACGAGGTGGAGTGGAGGCAGGGGTTTGAGATGGGGTCTCGTAATGGGTGGGTTTAACTTCAAGGGGTTTACTTCAATTTGAAATTTCATTCAAAATTGATGCCAAAAGCTTTTTTAATCGCAAGAAGGTAGGCAAGAACACTAGTAAATTAGGTCACCTGAGTCGAGAACAATTTGAAGTAGTTAGGAAGGTGAAAAAGTTGGCTGAAAAAGACGAAAAGTTGGAAGAGGAGACCAATGATTGTACCAACCTTCAG
This sequence comes from Camellia lanceoleosa, assembly GCA_025200525.1. Taxonomy (NCBI): domain Eukaryota; kingdom Viridiplantae; phylum Streptophyta; class Magnoliopsida; order Ericales; family Theaceae; genus Camellia; species Camellia lanceoleosa. The sequence continues at coordinate 111,498,348 of CM045764.1, read as the reverse complement.
AAAATTAAAATGAAGAAATTAAGAAAATTTGTGAGGGAGGAGATTCTTAAGGTTAAGAACAAAAAGGGAAGGGGAAAACATCCTTTATTCTCTGCTTGTTTCACCTAATTTTTTATTTGTTTGGTATTGAATTGCAATTTTTTTGCAGAGAACTTTTTTATGCTTAATTGTTTGAATAAAATGTAAAAGTAAAGTAATTTTTGTTAGAATAATATATTATTATTTGGGTTATTATTTTGTAATTATTCTATGCCTTAGGGCTCCATTGTAATTATTGATCTTCATTAATATAAATGGGGGATGATATCCTAATCATTCTCTAATCTTGGTATTTTCTAAATTTATCATAGTATCAGAGCCTAACCCTAAAACCTAAACCTATCTATCCATACAGTTCCTGTTACTCATTGGAGCCATCAACCATTAGCCGAAGACATCCTCCGCCACCAGTGACTACCCTTCAGCAACCGACTCCACCCCGAGGGGTTTTGGCTCACATTGAGAAAGACCCAGGTGGTTTTGGGTCTGGGTTGATGTCTGTCTAGGGTTTGAACCTTACCTGGGTTAGTCGACATCTTCACCGCAAGCATCAACGTCCCTTGTTGGTCTTTGCTGACAGGCCTTGTGGCCTTGTCTTGCCTTGTCGACTGCCATGAATAGCTTTTTCGCCCAAACCGACAAATTTCTATGTCGTCAAGCTGGCCTCATGCGGAACTCTTTCTCATGCGACAACCCCTCTCTTTTCCCTGTCAATGTTCTTCGGCCACACTGATAACTTGGTCTGTTGTATTCTTCAACATTCTGCTTGACTGTGTTCTCTCCTTCGCCTTCAGAGACTTGTAACCTAATACTAGCACCCTAGTTTTCTTTTTACATAAAAAAAAAAAAAAAAACTCTCTGAGTTGTTAATTTTTTTTATGCTGTCATAGTGGTCGTTGTGTCTTTCCTTCCACCACCACCTTCCAGGTTTGTGATTGGTACTAGTTTTGTTGAGGGTTCGGTCTTATAGTTTCCATGGTAGATTCCCCCAGTGTGTCCACTACTTCTCAGACACTTAAGAGTGAGAGTTCCATTCTACCTATTACTATAACTGAGAATCTCAACCCTAGTCTTAAAATCACCACCTCTCTATTTAATGGTCAGAACTATCTAGCGTGGTCGCAGAGTTTGACTATGTTTTTGAAGAGCAGAGGGAAGATGGGATATGTTGATAGTAGGATACAAGCACCCAATGTCACGGACCCAAGTTATGACCAATGGAAGATTACCAACTTTTTGATTATGGGTTGGTTTATTCATTCGATGGTACCAGACATTGGCGAGGGCTACTTGTCTATGGAAACTGCCCAGGATGTTTAGGATGCTGTGGCTGCTATTTATTCCCGCAAAGGGAATTTCTCTCAGGCATTTGAGTTACGTTGCTCTATTGAGAGCTTTGTTCATGGAGATTAGATGGTTCTTCAGTACTTCACCTTCCTCACAAACGGCTGGAAACGCCTTGATCACCTGCAGGACTATAAGCCTGTTTGCACTGCTGATTCAGTCAGGTACAGGAAGTTTATTGCACAGAAAAGGGTCTTCAAGTTTCTGGCAGGGCTCAATGTGGAGTATGATTCGGTTCGGAATCGAGTTCTGAGTATGGACACTTTTCCTTCATTTCAGGAGGCATTTGCCTATATACAGAATGAGGAGAGTCGCCAGTCTGCTATTATGTCCCCTATCTCTACTGACTGCTTCGCATTACTGTCTATTCCTAGAGATGGCCTTAGCCTAACTCTTATCCCTCCATCTGCCGCCAAGGAATCTGTATTTTGTGATTATTGTAAAAAATCGCGGCATACTCATGATACATGTTGGAAGCTTCATGGGACTCCATCTGGGGGTCGAGGTGATCGGTCTAGTTTTAGAGGTCGGTCAGGCCAGTCTAGAGGACGAGGTTCTCATCCAGGGGCTCATCAGTCTAGTACCATTGATACACTTGATTCTACTTCCGTTTCTGTTGGCCAGCTTTCTGATGGTCTCTTTGTCATGGCTACTCCTGAGTTTGAGGATGTTCTACGTCACTTGCTGGACCGCCGGTCTTCTATCGCTTCTCAAGACATCTTCCTCGCTGCTTGCCTGCTTAGGTAACTTATCTCTTCTCCTTGTGTTTTCTTGTCTCATAAGTCTTTACCCTGGATTATTGATTCTGGTGCATCAGATCACATGTCTGGCTCCTTTGACCTTTTCTCTGCCTATAAGCCCTCTTCAGGTCAGGACAAAGTTATGATTGCAAATGGTACTGTTTCTTCCATTTCTGGGAAAGGTTTAGTCTATGTAACTCTTACCATACCTCTATCTTCTATTCTCCATATTCCTAATTTTTTTGTTAACCTGTTATCCTAGAGTCGTGCTACATAGGATTTGAATTGTAGTGTGACGTTTTTTCCTGATCATTATCTTTTTGAGGATCTTGTCACGAGGAGGACAATTGGTAGTGATAGTGTAGAAAATGGTCTCTACATCCTGGATCAACCGGATAAGCTTGCTCATTCTTCCACCACGAGTCCTACTACCCAAGATGATTTATGGCTGTGGCATCGTCGTGTTGGGCATCCTTCTTTTTATTTACTTAAGCATTTATTTCCATTTGGTTTTGCAAACAATAATGTGTCTTGAGTTTCTTTGTAAGTTTTGTCAACTTAGAAAACAACACTGAGCTTCTTTTGCTCTCAGTTTTAATAAAAGTTTAGTTCCTTTTTCATTAATACATTCTGATGTCTGGTGTCCATCTTATGTTATGTCTATGAAATGTCATCGATGGTTTATTAAATTTATTGATGATTTTTCTCGTACTGCTTGGGTGTATCTCATAAAAGACAAGAGTGAGGTTTTCTCTGTGTTCCGCAATTTTCATAAGATGATTTGTACTCAATTTGGGGCCACTGTCAAAATCTTTCGTTCTGATAATGGGGGGAAATACATAGATTCTGGGTGAGGGTAATATTTTTTTGCTCATGGCATTATCCATCAGACCTCTTGCACCAATACCCCTTAACAAAATGGGGATGGCAGAACGCAAGAATCGTTATCTTCTTGATATAGCTCGGTGCATGTGTTTTTCTAAGAGTGTGCCTCGGTCTTACTAGGGCGGCGCTATTCTCACCATTGCCCATCTTATTAATCGTCTTTCGACACAGGCCTTGCACAAACAAGCTCCCCTTCAAATCCTCTTCGGTTCTAAGTCCTTGTTTTCTATTCCTCCAAAAATATTTGGTCAGATCTATTTTGTCCACAATCACTCTTCTACTGTGGTAAGTTGATCCTCGCTCCCTCAAATGTGTTTTCCTTGGGTACTCTCTTACTCAAAAAGGGTATATGTGTTATCACCCTTCTTCTCGTAAGTGGTTTGTGTCCATGGATGTCATATTCTTTGAGTCCCAATCCTATTTCTTGTCCTCTCCGGTGTCATAGTCCTCCCTTCAGGGGGAGCCTTAGTGTGAAGTGATTCCTATAGTGGAACCAGTTGTTCTTGCACCACCACCTTCTACTAGGACTACAAAACCCAATGTCACCAAGGATAGGGAAGGGCAAGTTTATGTCAAGGACAAAGACATATAGAAAGTTAATTAGATCCAAGAGACCACTTCTGCTCCTCCACTGCCGTCTCCTGCTTCTGATGAGAGTCCAGGTAACTTTGAATCTCTTTAGTCCATTGATTTTGATGTTCTTATTGCCAAGAGAAAGGGTGTGAGATTCAGACTCAACGTCCTATCTCAAATTGTGTCCTACTCTCATTTTTTGTTCTCATATAGACCGTTTGTGTCAAATATTTCCTCTGTTAGCATTCCTAACAATTTTCAGGATGCTCTTGCTACCTTTGAGTGGAAACTTGCCATGATTGAGGAAATGAAAGCACTTAGGAAGAATGACACTTGGGAATTGACTGAGTTACCTAAGGGCAAACGACTTGTGGGATGCAAATGGGTGTATACTGTGAAACACAAAGTGGATAGGTCTATTGAGCGTTACAAAGCTAGACTTGTGGCAAAAGGGTTCACTCAGACATATGGCGTTGACTATCAGGAAACCTTTGCACTAATGGGTAAGATGAATTCAGTCATAGTACTTCTCTCTTTAGCAGCTAATCTAAACTGGCCACTTCATCAGTTTGATGTAAAGAATGCCTTTCTCCATGATGACCTCGAAGAAGAGGTATATGTGGACATTCCTTCTAATTTTGAGGATCATCAGACAGAAAGCAAAGTATGCAGGCTTCGAAAGTCATTATATGGTCTCAAACAGTCTCCAAGGGCTTGGTTTGAGAGATTCACTCAGGCTATGCTTAAATATGTCTTCAAACAGAGTCAGGCAGATCACACCTTGTTTGTGAAACATTCCTCATGTGGTAAGACTGCAACACTCATTGTTTATGTAGATGACATAGTTCTTACAGGCGATGATAGTGAGGAAATACCTCTGTTGAAGAAATATTTAGCTAGTGAGTTTGAAATCAAAGACTTCGGGAGCTTGAAGTATTTTCTGGGAATTAAAGTTGCTCGCTCCAAGAATGGGATATTTATCTCACATAGGAAGTATGTGCTTGACTTGTTGAAGGAAACTGAGATGCTTGGTTACAAGGCCTGTGACTCTCGATTGGAACCCAATCAGAAACTGGGAGATGATGAAGGGGGAGCAACTGTTGATAGGGGGAACTATTAGCGATTAGTGGGTAAGCTCATTTACCTATCTCACTCCCGTCCTGATATTACTGTTGCATATTACTGTTGCTGTCAGTGTGGTTAGCCAGTTTATGCATGCTTCTCATCAGATTCACTTTGAGGCTGTCATGAGAATTTTGAGGTATTTGAAATCTGTTCCTGATAAGGGTCTTTATTTTTCAAAGTATGATTATCTTCGTGTGGAAGCCTATACAGATGTTGACTGGGCTGGATCAGTAATTGATAGGAGATCGACTTCAGGATATTACACTTTTGTTGGAGGCAACCTAGTTACTTGGAGGAGTTAGAAACAGAGTGTGGTTGTCAGGTCAAGTGCAGAATCTAAGTTTAGAGCTATGGTACAAAGAGTGTTTGAACTCTTATGGATTAAGTTATTGTTGAGTGATCTAGGTATTGATTAGACAGGCTCCATGCGGTTATGTTGTAATAATAAGGCTGCTATTAACATTGCTCACAATCCGGTTCAACATGACAAGACAAAGCATCTTGAGATTGGTCGGCACTTTATTAATGAGAAACTCACTGGTGGCACAATATGTACTCACTTTGTGCAGTCTGGTGAACAACTTGCTAACATCCTCACCAAGGGAGTTGGGAGTAAGTCCTTTCATGGCATCTTAGGCAAGCTGGGCATGAGAGATATTTTCGCAGCAATTTGAGGAGGAGTGTTAGAATAATATATTATTATTTGGGCTATTATTTTGTAGTTATTCTATGCTTTAGGGCTCCCTTGTAATTATTGATCTTCATTAATATAAATAGGAGGTGATATCCTAATCATTCCTTAATCTTGGTATTTTCTAAATTTATCAATTTCTACAGAACATGACATTATGGCATATCAGATAAGGGCAAGAGTGAGGAAGAGATTGAGCTTTTTTTTTTTTTTTTTTCAAACATTATCATTATCTTGATTACAGAAAACAACTTTCAGCTCAAAATCTTAGACGTTGCTTTCTATTATTTTTCTACTTGAAAATATTTTTCTAGCAAAACAATCATGCACAATTTGTTGTTTTCCTAAAATTATTTAATTTGTCCACTATTCTACAGTGAAACAAACAGAGCCATAGGAAGGAAAGGGAACTTAACAATTTATTGAAAATTATGATGGTTAATAATATCTTTGTGATTGTGATTTATTATTCTGCTTAGTTGTCATTAGTTGTAGTTTCCTTTTGTGCCTTGAGGCTTCTATTGTATGTTTCATATTATTAATATATAAGGGAGTGATGGTCTCATCATTCCCTAAGTTCGATTTCTCCTAAAATAAACATGATATCAAAGCTATGTTCATCATCCACCCTTACCCAACCACCATAGTACCACCACGCTACACTGCTGAACCACCACACACCACCAGGACCAGTCAACAGCCACCGAAGGCCTAGACGACAGCCACCCAGGCCCAGGCGACACCACCAGAGCCTATTTCGGCCTTCTGTAGCCTCGCCTAGGGCTCACGACTTGGATAGGACAATTTCAGCACCTCCTTTGATAATTGATTAGGGTTTCGACAGCCTTTCTTTGTTCCATCTAGTTTATGTTTTGATTGACCCATGTGGTTCTTTGTTTCTCCCTTACTACAAGTCTTCACTTTATTACTGAGAGTATTTCAGTCCCTGTTTTGATTGACGGTACATTCTCACTATTTTTTGTTTAATTTTTTGGGTCAATATATGGCCCTAATCCTCAGCCTTGACTAATTGTATCTCTCCATAGTTTGTGGTTGATTATATGTGCCTTGATTCTAGTCATTTTTTCCTCTTCCAATAGTAATGATTGTTGCAGGTTGTCGTTTAGATAGTAGCATACTGAACTTACCAGCGAAACCACCACTAGTTCCCAGCCACCTAAAAGGGAGAGTCCTATTATGACTATTGCATCACAAAACCTCAACCCTAGCTTGAAAATTACCACCTCTTTGTTTAATGGGTAGAATTATCTTGCATGGTCACAGTGTCTAACACTCTTCTTGAAAATTCGAGGAAAAATGGGTTATATTGATCGGAGAATCCAAGCACCTAGTGCTACTGATCCTAGTTATGACCAATGAAAGATTACAAATTCTCTGATTATGGGATGGCTCATTCACTCATTGGTTCCTGATATTGGTGAGGGCTATTTATCTATAGATAAAGTTCAGGGCATTTGGGATGCTGTGGCTGCTTCCTATTCTCGGAAGGAGAATTTTTCATAGGCCTTTGAGTTGCGCTGCTCAATTGAGCGCTCAATACAGGGCGAGATAACCATCCTTCAGTACTTCACTTTCCTTAGTAATGGCTGGAAACGTCTGGATTATCTTTAGGACCACAAACTAGTTTGCTTGACCGATTCTGTGGGGTACCACAAATTTATTGAGCAGGAGAGGGTCTTCAAATTTCTGGAGGGTTTTAATTTGGAGTTTGATCCTGTTTGAAGTCGTGTTCTTGGTATGGATGTTATCCCTTCCCTTCAGGAAGTGTTTGCTTATGTTTAGAATAAGGAGAGTCGCCGCTCAACTATGTTTCCTCTTGCTTCCATAGAGTGTTCAGTCGTAGTCTCTACTCCTCCTAGAGATGAAGATCATTTGTCCTGTGGTACACGCAATCCTTCTGAGAAGAATCCTTTGTTTTGTGACTACTGTTGACGGCCTAAACACACTCGTGAGACATGTTGGAAGCTTCATGGTACTTCATTTAGAGGCCGTGGTGACCGCTTTGGTAGTCGAGGGGGTCGATTTGGACAGTCTAGAGGATGTGGGTCTAATCCACGCTCCCATCATTCTAGTGCAGTTGATACATATGACTCTTCTCCAATTGTCCTGTCTACTAATGTTGTATCTAGTATGTCTTCTTCTGAGTTTGGGGATGCTTTACGTTACTTGCTAGACCGCCAGACTTACAAAACTCCTACCAGTGCATCTTCCTCTTCGTTTGCCCATTTAGGTAACTTAGCCTCTTCTATAAATGCTTTCCTAACTCATAAAACTTTGCCTTAGATTATTGATTCTAGTGCCTTGGATCATATGATTGGTTCTTCTAATCCTTTCTCAGAATATAAGCCCTCTTCAGGTCAGGACAAAGTTAGGATTACTGATGGGACTATTTCTTCTGTTTCTGTGAAAGGTTTGATCCATGCCAGATCTTCTTTACCTTTGTCATCAGTTTTACATGTTTCCGCTCATAATCTTCTTTCATTAAGTCGTCTTACTTAGGATTTGAATTGTAGCGTAGCCTTTTTTTCTTGATCATTGTCTTTTTTAGGACCTTATCATGAGGAGGATGATTGGCAACTAAGAAGCACGGACACCTCTCCGGGGGTTACGTATCAGTGTCAGACACGCGTCGGACACGGACACGCGTCGGACACGCGGTTGACACGTGTCAGACACGTCTGCAGAGGTGTCCCAATTTTTTTTTATTTTTTTGTTTTCCGGACACGCTCCGGACATGGCCAGACACGCGACGGACACGCGCGGGGTGGAAACAATAATTTTTGAAACTTAAAACAGTGCAAAATTAACAAAAAGAAAAGGAAAAGAAAAGGAGACGATCGTGAGTCGAAGGGGAGAAGAGTCGAACCTGATCGAGAGTCGAACCTCATCGCGAGTCGAATGGAAACCCTAAGAACACGATCGCGAAGCGACATTTATCGACAACCCTAGGTCGCCTTCCTCGCCTGTCGCCTCCTCTACTCGCCTTCCTCGTCTGCCGCCTCCCGCGCCTCGCCTTCCTCGCCTTCTCCTTCTTTGTTGTCTTCGCCTTCTTCTCGACCAGGTCCCTCCCGCTTGTAACATTTGTGAGTATTATAATATAACATAATTATAATATAATAAATAATATAATTTGTTATATAATAATATAATTTGTTAACCAATAACTCAAATTTGTTATATAATAAATCTAATTAAATCATATATAATAAAAAAAATCTAATAAAATTTATAAAAAATAATAACAATATATATACATATATATATTTATATACTAATAATAAATAATATAAATAAATAAATAATAGAACCCCTAACCTTTGTTTTGGTCTTAAATAATATAAATAAATACAAATAATATATTTATTTTTTAATTTTACATATAATAAAAAAAATAAATAAATAAAATTAATATATATTTTTTAATTTTACATATAATATATAAATAAAATTATATATATTAAACATGTCCCCAGCGTGTCGTGTCCCCCATTTTTTGAAAAATTGCGTGTCCGCGTGTCTGTGTCGTGTCCGTGTCGTGTCTCGTATCCGTGTCCGTGCTACTTAGATTGGCAATGGTAGAGTAGAGAATGGTCTCTACATCTTGGATCAGATAGATCACATGGCTCATTGTACCATCCAGTCTCCAACCACCAAAGACGACATTTGGCTTTGGCACCAACGTCTAGGACATCCATTTTTTTTATTACATAAGCATTTGTTTTCTTTTTCTTTTAAGAACAATAATGCTTCCAAATATTAATAAAAGTTTTGTTCTTTTTCATTGATTCATTTTGATGTTTGGGATCCCTTTCGTGTTGTTTCATTAAAAGGCCATAGATGGTTTGGCACCTTCATTGATGATTTTTCTCACACTACTTGGGTGTATTTACTAAAAGAAAAGAGTGGGGTTTTTTTTGTGTTTTAAACCTTTCATCAGATGATTCACACTCAACTTGGGGTGGTTGTAAAAATTCTGCGTTATGATAATGAGGGTGAGTGTATTGATTCGGAGTTAGGGAAATACTTCAACACTCATGGCATTATTCATCAGACTTCTTGCACCAACACCCCTCAGCAAAATGGGGTTGCAGAACACAAGAATCCTCATCTTCTTGATATAGCTCGCTACATGATTTTTTCTATGCATATACCTTGGTCTTACTGGGGTGAAGCTGTCCTCATCGTTGCGTATCTTATCAATTGCTTTCCTACTCAAGTGTTGCACAAGCAAACCCCTCTTCAGGTATTCTTCGGCTTTCAGCCCGTGTCTTCTATTCCCTTCAAAGTTTTTGGGTGTGTCTGGTTTGTACATAATCATTCCCTTACTTGTGGTAAACTCAATCCTCGTTCTCTTAAATGTGTCTTTCTTAGGTACTCACCTACTCAAAAGGGGTATAAGTGTTATCATCCTCCTTCACGTAAGTGGTTTGTGTCTATGTATGTCACATTCTTTGTGTCTCAGTCCTATTTCTTGTCCTATCCTTTCCCAGTCATCCCTTCAGGGACAGCCTTGGTGTGAAGAGATTTTTGGCATAGGAGTATTACTTTGTTTATAAACCTTTACCAGTTGTTGAGGATATAGCATGTGAGCCACAATGTGAACCAGCTATTGGGAATACATAAGCTAATACACTCAAGGAGCAAGGAAAAGTTTATGTCGTGACTTAAGAAAGATGTAGGTTACTTGAATTCAAGAGACCACTTCTCCCGATCTTCCACTGCCGTCTCCTTCAACTAATGAGAGTCAAGGTAACTCTGATAACCTTAAATACACAGATCTTGATATTCCTATTGCCCACCGGAAGGGTGTGAGGTCTTATACTCAACGTCTTTTCTCTAATTTTGTATCGTACTCTAATTTGTCTTCCTCATATAAAGCCTTTGTGTCAAAAATTTTCTCTGTTAGTATACCTGATCATTTTCAGGATGCTCTTTCCACCCTTGAGTGGAAACGTTCCATGATTGAAGATATGAAAGCATTTCATAAGAATGGCACTTGGGAATTGACATAGTTACCTAAGGGCAAACGAACTGTGGGATGCAAGTAGGTGTATACTGTGAAGCATAAGGCAGATGGTTCAATTGAGCACTCTAAGGCTTGGCTTGTGGCAAAAAGCTTTACTCAGAGTTATAGAGTAGACTTTCAAGAGACATTTACACTAGTTGCTAAGATGAATTCAATTGGGGTACTCCTCTCTCTGGTAGCTAATCTGGATTAGCTACTTCACCAATTTGACGTGAAGAACGCTTTCTTACATGGTGATCTAGAAGAAGAGGTGTATATGGACATTCCTCCTAGCTTTGAAGATCTTAAAAGATTTGGCGATTTTCGAAAAAATAGTCCTTAAGGGTTTGGTTTGAGAGATTTACTTAGGCAATGCTTAGATATGGATTCAAACAAAGTCAACCTGTTCACACTCTGTTTGTTAAACATTTCTTACTTGGTAAGACTACAGCTCTCATTGTATACGTGGATGACATAGTATTTACAGGAGATGATGTTGAAGAAATTCTTCGGTTGAAGGAATATTTGGCAAGTGAGTTTGAAATCAAAGACTTGGGGAACTTGAAGTATTTCCTAGGTATTGAGGTTGCCCGGTCCAAGGATAGAATCTTCATCTGTCAAAGGAAATATATGCTTGGTCTATTAAAAGAAATTGGGATGTTTGGCAGTAAAGTTTGTGACACAATGCTAGAGCCAAACCAGAAACTTGGTGATGATAATGGAGGAGTTCCTTTTGACAGGGGAGTTATCAGAGACTAGTGGGTAAGCTTACTTACCTATCCCATTCACGTCTTGACATTGTTGTTGCGGCTAGTGTGGTTAGTCAGTTTATGCATGCTCCTCATGAGGCACACATGGCTGCAGTTATGTGGATTCTTGGATACTTAAAATCTTTGCCTAGAAAGGGCCTCTATTTCTCCAAACATAATCATCTTAGTGTGGAAGCTTATACAGATGCTAATTGGGCATGATTGATAATTGATAGAAGGTCCACATTGGGGTCTTGTACCTTTGTTGAGAGAAATTTGGTTATTTAAAGAAGTAAGAAGCAAAATGTGGTGGCTAGATTTAGTGCAGAGGCAGAGTTAGAGCTAGAGTCATGGCATAAGGTGTGTGTGAACTTTTGTTGATCAAGTTACTTTTGAGTGATCTGGGGATTGAGCAGACAGACTCCATGCGGCTATACTATGACAATAAGGCTGCTATTGACATAGCTCACTATCTAGTTCAACATAACCGAACAAGACAAGTTGAAATTGATCGTCACTTAGGAGAAACTCATTAGTGGCACTATATGTACTCCTTTTGTGAAGTTTGGAGAATAGTTGGCAGATATTCTCACCAAAGGAGTTGCACATAAACCGTTCCATGATATTATTAGCAAGCTGGGTATGAGAGATATTTTTGCACCAGTTTGAGGGGAAGTGTTAGAATAATATCTTTGTGATTGTGATTTGTTATTTTGCTTAGCTGTCATCAGTCGCAGTTTCCTTTTGAGCCTTGAGGCTTATATTGTACGTTTCATATTATTAATATATAAAGGAGTGATGGTTTTATTATTCCCTAAGTTTGATTTCTCCTAAAATAAACAGAGGCTTTAGCAGGGCAGTTGCAGTGAGGAGGATAAGATTGGGTGTTCGGTTGAGGATAGTTATGTATGTGGTGGTGTCTTTTAAATGGTGGAGAGATCTTTTATGCTCATTTGCTTTTCTATCATATGGATGAATGTATCCCCTTTTCTAATGACTTCTTAGTATTAGTGTTAGTCTATCACTTAGTCTCATTTCTTCTTCATGATTTAGTGTCTTAACTCCATATTACAACGAAGATGTTCTTTATTCCGAGGAAGAACTTAAGAAGGAAAATGAAGATGGAATTACAACTTTGTTTTACCTCCAGAAGATCTATCCTGGTGAGTTTCAAGTTGGTTGAGGCATTATGATGTTCTTCATTTGATACAGGTATAGATAATTGATTTCTTTTTTTCTTTTTCTACCAACTAGAGGAATGGGAAAACTTTGAAAGGCGCCTAAAACATGAAAATTCTGAAAAAGACAAAACCGAATTACGTCAGTGGGTATCTTACAGAGGGCAGACACTCTCTAGAACAGGTTTGGATCATTAGAAATGTGACGTCTCTGTTTCTTTAGCAAAGTTTATTGAATTTTACTTTTGTTAATTTATTTCTACCAGTCAGAGGGATGATGTACTACAGGAAGGCTCTTGAATTACAATGCTTTCTGGACTATGCTGATGAGAGGGGTTAGTAGTTTCTGCTACGAATATTTGTGTTGGTATTTTGAGTCAATGTCTTCACTTGTTAATCCCAATTTATCCCATACTAATGTGACTTGTCATTGGTGGAATGGAAGCCAATTAATAATGAACTTCTGTTTCCTATGCAGATATTTTGAGCGGCTACCGGACCAGTGACAGCCATAAGGATCTCAGAGAAAGTTCACAAGCTTTGGCAGATTTGAAGTTCACCTATATTGTTTCTTGTCAGCGCTATGGTTTTCAGAAAAAATCCAGTGATGCCAGAGACAGAAGTTGTTACTCTAACATTCTGAATCTCATGTTAGCGTAGGTTACTATTTCTAAAATTAACTTATAGTAGTTGATGATATTGAACAAATTATTTATTTAGTTTGAACCACATTGTGAATTATCCAGGTATCCATCTTTACGTGTTGCTTATATCGATGAGAGGGAGGAACCTGGAAAACCTGGGAAAAATTATTACTCCGTTCTTGTCAAGGGCGGGGAGAGGTTAGATGAGGTGTGAAGTATATCTACTTATAAAGTGAATTTGTTTTCTAAATGTTTGTATTTCTTACAATTTTTGTAATAATTACAGTAGTTCCAAAGTAACTTTTTTCTTTTATCATTTTAATATATGTGATAGCGTAAGTGTCTTTCCATCCTGCATTTGTAGGAAATATACCGTATCAAGCTTCCAGGCCCGCCAACAGAGATTGGTGAAGGGAAACCTGAAAATCAAAATCATGCTATTATTTTCACTCGTGGAGAGGCTCTGCAGACCATAGACATGAATCAGGTAAGTTTAATTTTGTCCCCTTAATTTGAAAATACATTTCCAACTGACTTACTGTTTATCTTCAGGATAACTACCTTGAAGAAGCTTTCAAAATGAGAAATGTATTGGAGGAACTTCTGAAAACTCATCATGGGCGGCGAAAACCAACAATATTGGGTCTAAGGGAGCATATTTTTACTGGAAGGTTGGGCTATGAAGTTTATGTATATAAAACTTATCTTGATGATTGATTGCTAGGGTTAAACAAATCAGCAAGCAGAGAAACAGTGTGTAGAATAATGGTAATGTATATACTACTCTTATTTTGTTGTTCTGATTTACAGTGTTTCATCACTTGCCTGGTTCATGTCCAATCAGGAGACAAGTTTTGTGACCATTGGCCAACGAATTTTGGCGAACCCTCTAAGGTAAGTTCCCTTCTTCCTCCCTGCCTGCATACCTAAAAAATTTCACTGTGTATTTATAAATGATGCTCTAAATAGTTTAATGTGACGATTAATAATTCAATTTTAAATTTCAGGTCGGTTGCTATTTCTATACGTTATTGTTCTTATATTAATTGTTGTTCTTTTGAGAGAGGCTATGGAGATTTCATACGGCGAGCTAGTGTTTAACTTATAAAATCTGGACCTGGATCTTGCAGAAAATATGTTTTTTTGGAGCTTAAAGACATATATATTTTATAACTGTTATATATGCCTAAGTTGAATGCTTCCTCTATCCCAAAATGACTTTTGTCTTTGAAAGGACTTTCTCTCAGTAGATGCAACGATTGCATTCACACGTTATCCTTTTAATATTAGTTTTCAACACTATCACAATGTTTTCTTCTCTTTTGGTAGCAGGTACTATTACTTTTTCCATGGTTTCGTCTACTGATTACATTAATAGTTTACACCCTATTTAGTCTATCCATAACAAAAGGGTATTTTGGTAAATAGATTTTATTTTTTTTCATGGGAAATTCTGTTTGCACAGCACAAAAAATCTCAATACACACCATTTGTATTGTTCGGATATAAAATTCGATCAAAAGTCAAATATTCAGACATAAACTTCTGAACAAAAATGAATTGTTCAGACATATATTCCATTCAATTATTTATGTCCAAACAACTATTTTTGTTCATAAATTTATGTCCGAACATGTGACTTTTGCTCAAAAGTTTATATTCAAATGGCATAAATGGTGTGTACTAAGATTTTTTTGTGGTGTGCAAATAGAATTACCCTCTTTCATGACTTAAAACTTTTACTTAGACAACTACAGTTATTAAAGGAGGCACACTAAGGCATCAAGATCTTAAAGACCCTAGGTGCAGCTTAAGGTGTGAGCCTGTGCAAATTAAGCCACAAGTATGATAGAAATGTACTATCAAATATACTTAAAGCTGAAAGTTTCCAAATTATGCTGCACAAACTACTCTTGAATAATGTTTTGGTATATCAGCGAAGATGTTATCGAGATCATCCATCATATATCATTTCAATTTTGTATACATTTAGCTTAATTTTTTTTATGAGGGTAGGGTTTTTTCCCGTCTTTGGTATGACAACCAAGAGATTTTGGCAAGTAAGCTGACTGTGCATTTAACATTGTTCAAATTTTGTATTTAAAAAATTAATAATAATATTTCCATCACAAAATGGGCTTACAAGTACTGAAATGACGTCTAATTACCAATATATCAAATTACTCGTTCATAGTATATATTTTCCACTATCGTTTTCCTGTGCATTCCTGCCCATGTGCTTTCTCTCCTTTTGCAATTGCGACAAGGTATAAAGTGAGATTTAGGTATTTTTAAGTGTGCAATCCACCTGTTTAATGATAAGTTCAAATCCAATATATAATTGGTCTCTACCAGCAGTCTGTAGTTCAATTCTGCTCTTAGAACTCCTTTCTTTAACCCATTGAAACTTCTAACTTGAATGAGTTGAATCAAATAAAGAGCAATAAAGTAATGAAGAGGGGCAAAAAGAAAGTAGAAGAGGAAAAGTGCTGGAAGCAGTTTGGTTTCTTAGACAGATTGCTCCGATACCATGTCAGTATTCTCAAAAAAGGAAAGAGAAGAGTATAGAAAAGAGAAAGAGAATAGAAATGAAAGACATAAGATAACTCAAGCCTAGCTAGTCAGGCTAATCCTTTTGATTTATTATTTCTTGTTAAAAGATCATACTGCTTTTTGCAGTACAATAGTCACAAAACAACTGGATGGATTAAAGGTCCATGTGCTTTCCAGATTTGTCTGTATTAGTATGGGATATAACTCTATAGGCGATAAAGGGAATGTGTTTGCAGCTCTCATGACAATTAAACTCGGTAAACCTTAGTTAATCTGTCCTTTTTAAGTTTAAAATAATAAATAGAAATCCCAGTCCAACATGTGGGATCAACATTACCCCTATAAAATAGAAATGAGGTTGTCAATTGGGGTTAGAAATAAACTCTAATTGACATGGCGTGGGATGTTTGAAAATTTACCATCAACATAGTTTGAATTAGGGTTGGCTGGGTGTGGTGTCATGTCGTGTTGGGTCATGTCATTTCGGGTTCGTGTCAAAATTACCACAACATTAACCCAATCCATTTATTATTTCGTGTTATCGTGTCGTGTTAACATATCATGTCAAAAAATTTCACCATTAGCTAAAATTATCTAGTGTGAAAAAAATTATAAAATTTCTCCACAAGTTAAATTTAATGAAATTAATCTCTATTGAATGAAATTGTTCATAAAATTATTTGGTTTCAACTCAATTTTATTTTCTTAATTTACAAAACTATTTCCTATTATTATATTTTTTTACTAGATTAACTCAAATAGTAGTCAAAAAAATATTATCTTCAATTAAAAACAAAAGCAAAACCTATATTAGGCTTAAAGTCATATTTTACATACTTTTTAATAAGTTGGATGGAGTTACATAAGAGATTAAAAAATATCATGGCACCCATTAGTGGACATAATATTATGATGTGTAACTAATTCTTCATTAAATGGGCTATCCGTGTCTACTTTAGGTTATATTCAAGTTCAACCCTAATCCGACCTATTAAAATTCATGTTATCGGGTCGTGTCATATATATGTTTGTGTTAGAAAATAGTCAACCCTAACCTGTTAACTTTGTGTACGATTTAAGTCGTGTTATCGTGTCATGCCGAAAATTCCCACCCATAGTTTGAATAGGCATGCTTTGTTGTTGTTTCTTTCAAATGTTTATTTGACGTACCACATTTTTGGGAGTTATGTTTTGGAAAATAGTAAAATTATTGATGTCACAAATTAACTAATGAACTCACAAACACATCCAGATACTAGTCAAACTAAAATAATAGTAACTAAACTTACTAATGTCTCAATTTCTTAATATGAAATTTTTTCCATCATGTTAAATTCTATCTGAAATGAATGATCATGTGCAGATTGCTTTATGGAATCATATTGTTGTTGTTATCAAGCAAAAAAATGTTTTTGTTGAGAATCCTTTATCCAGTTTTCTCAGCCAAACTGTCGAATTAGTCAAGAATTGCTCAAGCTCAAATATTATGGCTTAGACTAATTAAGCTGGTCTATTTCTACAATATTATCATGTGAGTTCTAATTAAAGGTTGATCAATTATTTACAGGGTGCGGTTCCATTATGGTCATCCTGATATATTTGATAGAATCTTTCACATAACAAGAGGTGGCATAAGCAAGGCTTCCAAAATTATTAACTTAAGCGAGGACATATTTTCAGGTAAACTTTTAGTTCTTTGAAAGATGGAAAACTTTTAATATAATTGATGGTTAATTGTGTAAATCTTTTCAGGTTATAATTCGACTTTACGTGGAGGATACGTAACGCATCATGAATACATACAAGTAGGCAAGGGCGTGATGTTGGAATGAATCAGATATCTCTTTTTGAGGCTAAAGTTGCAAATGGAAATGGAGAGCAGACACTTAGCCGTGATGTTTATCGGCTTGGACGCCGGTTTGATTTCTATAGAATGTTGTCATTCTATTTTACGACAGTTGGTTTTTACTTTAGTAGCATGGTATGTTAATCAAGTTAATCTTCTTGAATTAAGTTGATGTCTTCTAGTCAGATGACAATTTCCAACTATTCACAGATAAGTATGATCATGTTGCCGTTGCAAATTATGTGACTAGGTTGCCTTAGTTATGGTAAGGACGGTCCTTCTTGAGGGACTAGGTGATGATAAGTGGGAATTTGAACCCTCAGTTGGGAAGTGATTCTTAAGTTGACTAGTAAAAACAAAAACAAAAAATGGAAAAAAAAGAAAAAAGGAACAAACTAAATGTGCATGCATGTCAGTGCAGGGGTTTTGTGGGGTGGGGGGTAAACTCTGGACAATTCATAGACATCATTTGTTTCGAGATGGTCTCTGTTTAGACAGTTCATGGAGAAAAATTAACAAATACATTTAATTTATTATTACCAGTAGTAGTACTTGGGTATTCAAATTTTGTACTTGTTCATCAGCAATGCTACTGCCCATACCTTGAAGCTGGTTGTACTACTACTTCCCTTATGGGAGGTGGTAGTTCTTATAGTTTTCATTGTATATTTGTGCATACCCAGGAATTCTGGTTACATTCAGTACATGAATATATGTCTAAAGTTTGAAACAATGATCCTGTTTTTCCAGGTTACTGTGCTTACTGTGTATGTATTCTTGTATGGACGTTTATATTTGGTATTGAGTGGGATGGAAAAGCGAATCTTGGAGGATGCTGCCATTCGTCAAAGCAAAGCCCTTGAAGAGGCTTTGGCAACTCAGTCTGTCTTTCAGCTGGGATTGCTTCTGGTGCTGCCAATGGTTATGGAAATTGGTCTGGAAAGGGGGTTTCGCACTGCCCTCGGTGATTTTGTTATTATGCAGCTGCAGCTGGCCTCTGTATTCTTTACATTCCAGCTTGGAACAAAAGCTCATTATTATGGTAGAACAATATTGCATGGGGGTTCCAAATACCGAGCTACTGGCCGTGGATTTGTTGTTTTCCATGCAAAGTATGCTGATAACTACAGGATGTACTCACGAAGTCATTTTGTGAAAGGGTTAGAGATGGCTATCTTGTTGATTATTTATGAAGTCTATGGGAAATCATATCGTAGTTCAAGTTTGTATTTGTTCATCACTTTCTCCATGTGGTTCTTGGTTGCTTCCTGGTTGTTTGCTCCTTTTGTGTTCAACCCATCTGGATTCGACTGGCAGAAAACAGTGGATGACTGGACAGATTGGAGGAAGTGGATGGGAAATCGTGGTGGTATTGGTATCTCGCCGGATAAAAGTTGGGAATCATGGTGGGATGGAGAACAGGCACACTTGAAAAACACAAATATAAGGGGAAGAGTGCTTGAGATAATCCTTGCATGTCGCTTCTTCATTTACCAATACGGAATTGTCTATCACCTTGATATAGCTCATGAGAGTAAAGATTTTCTGGTACAATTTTATTTTCTCTAGAAAGCAAGATTTATTCTCTTGTAGTATTTTTATGTGTCAGTCAGTTCCAATCTTACAGTCCACTGAATTCGTTTCTTGCAGGTTTATGGACTTTCTTGGGTTGTCATGGTAATTGTTCTAGTAGTCTTAAAGGTATGCTTGTTGAATACTTTAATCGAATGTGTTTCTAAGTAGATTTTTTGTTGCTCACACGCTTTCAATTTTTTTTTTCTTTTTCTTTTTCTTTTTCTTTTCTTTTAGGCTAGCATTTTCTATGGAGCTTGTACACCTTCAGTACAAGAAGCAAAATTTTGTTTTGTTTTTTATTGAAACAGTTGAAAGGTTTGGTTGGCATGAATCTAGAATTTCTCATAAATGAAATTTCTTTTTAAAAAAAATGAAAATTCATATTATTATTATTGCCGTTATTATCATTATCTTAATAAGTCTGTGGACCCTTTTATTGTATTGGATAACTTTGATTTTTTTTTTTACCTTAATTGACTTTGGATGACTTATTTTTTTGTTGCAATCATACATTCTTTTGTGTATAAATCTCAAATACAAACAATGAATCAATTATTCACTTTTTATTAGTACGGATAGATTTAATTTATGTTTTAAAACATTTCCATGTATTTCCAAACTCTTTTCGCTGCTTGCTTCCCTTGTGTTTCGAAATCTTTCCATTTCTGTCCTAATGAAACAATACACCAACATGAACATATGAGCCTTTCGTCAATATACCTTGCTTCAATATTACCTTGATCAACATCGTTTGGTCTGATATTGCTTGTGTGGGTAATGTGTTGCTTTCAGTTGGTATCAATGGGCAGAAGAAGGTTTGGTACCGATTTTCAGCTCATGTTCAGGATTCTCAAAGCACTTCTATTTCTTGGCTTCATATCAGTCATGACAGTTTTATTTGTAGTATGTGGCCTCACTGTAACGGACTTGTTTGCTGCCCTCCTTGCTTTCATGCCCACAGGGTGGGCCCTTCTTCTAGTAAGTTCAAATTTCTCTGCATTTTCTAAACGTTCCATTCTAATTAGCATACATGAGCCAATTTTATTATGTGTAATTCACGACCCAATTTTATTTTGTGTAATTCAAGAACTGACAACATACAAACGCACACATCATATGATGCCATTATTTTTATGGGGTTTGACAATAACAAGAGATACACAAATGGAGGAACCAAAGTTTTTAGTGGAGATATTTGTGCTTCATATTTCATTTATTTTGACTTAGGACTGACTTAGAGAAAGATCCAATTAAAACTATCTTCTTTGGTGCAATTAGTTGAAATTCATTCCCTCGGAGTTTATAATCATAACTCTTTTTGGAATGTTTCCTTATGCTGTGTTTGGTTGGAGGATTTGGGGAGAGATTTGGAAAGAAAAAGGGAAAAGGTGTGTGAAACTATGTGAAATTTAGGCATATTTTATTCTCATTTCACCTACCTTTTCCATTTCCCTTTCCAAATCCCTCCTCAAATCCTCCAACCAAATGTTTCTTTACTGATTCCTCATGATATATAAAATATTTTCTCAAGCTTTGAATAATCTTTGACAATTGATAATTCTCCCAATCTATCAAAGCCCACTTGAAAAGTTGAAATATTCTTTTGTTGTTTTGTTTTTAGTTCTCTTAATGTATTTATGATAACATGACTTTATTTTTCTTTTTGCTTTTTCCGTGTTGTCCTTGGGAAGATTGGTCAAGCATGTAGGCCATGTTTGAAAGGGATGGGATTCGGAGTATGGGATTCAGTAATGGAGCTGGGAAGAGCATTCGATTACATAATGGGATTGGTAATATTCATGCCGGTAGTCATACTATCATGGTTCCCATTTGTATCTGAATTCCAAACACGCCTGCTCTTCAATCAAGCTTTCAGTAGAGGTCTCCAGATTTCAATGATTCTTGCAGGAAAGAAAGACAAGACCAGCGCTCCCAGTTGAAACTTCTAACATTTCACCGCCTTTTTTCTTCTTTTTTTTCTTCAAAGAAAGGAAAATTCTTTATCATATTGTTTTTGTAACCATAATTAGCATCAGATTCGTTATTACTTAAAGGATCCATCAGATATGGTTATCTACCTATTCTATTATATAAAGGGAAAGCCTAGGGTGGTGTTGACACTTTTTGTCTCATATTTTTTAACATTTACACACAAGTCTTACTTTATGAACTTATACTCCATTAAATCTTAATTAAGATTTTTTAGACCTTAAAGTCTTATTAAATTTTTAATAGTTTGAATTGCTTTTTAAACAACGATTATTCATCATTATGATTATCTATAGAGAAACATAATGATTTGACATTTGTTTTGATTTTTAAAACTTTAAAAATAAACTTTCAAATTGAAAAAACTATAAATAAAAATAAAGTTGTAAAAAAAAAAAAAAACACTAAATGTTTTTTTTTTTTGAAAAATTGAAAAAAAACTAAATTATTTTTTTGTCTAAAATTAAGAATTGTGTCTAGAAAGAAGCATGATGATGGAACATTGATGTGTAAAATAGCAAAACAAAAATAAAAATAAAAATAAAAAAGATTGATAATGTTTTCAGTTTTAAAATTGAAAAAAACTGTTAATATTCTCTCTTTTACTGGATAATTGAATCAAATCAATAAGGAGAAAGACAAAAATATTGAATCTCATGCTCTGTTTTTTTTTTATTTATCAGTTAGTGAAATAATTATCTGAAATATTACTACGTAAAATTGATAATGTTCTTAGTTTTAAGAATTAGAAAAAATTGATAATATTTTCAGTTTTATTAAATTGGATTTGTTGGTTCAAAAAATTTTAGATAAAATCTAAGTTATTATAACATTTGTAAATAAGACTTTTAAGTTATTTATTCTATTTTTTATTTTTTCAAAATACCCCACATTTGGAGTTTTTATAAAAATTATACAAAGAGGAGGGCAAGAGTCAAACCAATGACCATGGGTAGTTTAATAACGAAGACTCTTACTACATATTTCTTTTTTATTATTTTTATAATGTTATTTTTTTAAAATAAAATTATATGTACCAATTGATATATTAATTAGTGTACTAATAAATAATATGGCATAATTTTAGAGGTTTTGCTTTGGGTCTTGTGGTTTGTATAATAAGTGGAATTTATTATTTTAAAGTAATAATATCATAATATATGTTAGTATACTAATTGATGAATGTGGTACTATTATTTTTTTCAAGTTGCATAGGCATTGCTAATCTCTTATATATGTGAGGTGATGATGGAGAATTAAGACCTCGTTTGGATACATGGTATTTTAGTAATTTTTTGGTTAAAATATGAGATAAAAAAAAAAGAGAAATTTAGCTATAAACCCCCTTCACCTTCCTTTCATTGTTAAAAGGATTAAGAAAAAAAATTATACTTTCTAAACCCCTTCATAATTATAAAGTCTTGCATAAATGACAAAATTTATTATTTAAATATTTTATTTGACTATTATACCCTCAACTAATTCTTCCCACTCTCTTCCCCACTCTCTTCCTTTCTAAATCCATAGACAGCTTTTGCATATATAATCAGGGAGTGTCAAATTTTTGATCAATTTGCAATCAATTTTTTTTTTTGGTAAAGGTTAAGAGATTCGGATTAGAGAGATGATCAAAACCGGTGCTGCTTTGCGGCGGAAGAGATCGTCGGAGATGATCGAAGAAAGCTTCGACGACGACGACGTATCGCCTTCCAATTCTCGTGAAGTTCATGTTCTTGCCGTTGATGATAGCCTCGTCAATCGAAAAGTCATTGAATGATTGCTCAAAATCACCTCCTACAAAGTTACAAATCAATTCTCTCTCTCTCTCTTTCTTTCCTCCCTCTCTTCCTTCTAGGAGGCGACAAAGGCATGTTTAGTGGAGTTGTTTGGTTATACATATTTTTTTTAAACACAGATTTAAGTTTTGAATATATATGTATATATATATATATATATATTTGTGTATATGAGTATTGTTGAACACATGTATTCTTTGAAATCAAAAGATAGAGAGATATTTGGATGTGTTCTCTGAAATGGCCACCTCAGTCAGATTATGATTATGTTGATATTTGGATGTTTTTGTTTAGTTTTTGAGTTGTGTGTTTTGTGGTTATATATCCTTGTAATATAAATTTGTGTTTTTACTGGTTTTTGAATTGATCTGTTCATACTCAGCTTGTTCAATAGATGATCTATTCAACTTCTCTCTCTTTCTCTCTCTCTCTAAATAAGAATCTCTCTAATAAGAATTTCACACAGAGTAAAATTTTACTCTGAATCAGAGTAAAATTTTACTCTGGTTAAAAACATGTTAATTTGCTTAAAAATATAAAATTTTACTTTGAATCATAGTAAAGTTTACTATGATTCAGAGTAAAACTTTACACTGAAATTTTACTTTGGTTAAAAACATGTTGATTTGCTTAACAATATAAAATTTTACTTTGAAATACATTGTGAAGATGGCTTAATAAGAGAGCTGATAGATATGAGGGTAATATAATAAAAGAAACAAGTTTTAAAATATTATGGGGTTTTGAAAATATTTATATAATTATTGTCCTTTTGAAAGACAAATTAGATAGTGAGTGGTCTATCACCAAATCTCCCATTAAAAAAAAAAAAAACTAGGGGGTTTAGAATAACCCGTTTTTTTTACGAAAAATGTATAAAAAATAGAGAGAAAATGAAATTTTTAACTTTTTAGTATATGTTACAGACTTTTTAATTTTTTTTTAATAACTTCTTGACTTTTAAATTAAAACACTTATATGCCAAACGAGACTAAGTTTGTAATAAGTTTGTCCCCTTGCCTTTCTCATTTGTCTTTTTAGATATGCACAATAGACATAAACATAAACATTAAATTTGTCATTTGTCATTTCAGCCTTGTTTGGCATATATTAAAAAAGTTAAAAAGTCAAAAAGTCATTATCCTATTTAAGTCATATCATCTTATTTAAGTCACATTACTTCAAACCTAACCCATACACAATCCATATTTCATAAAAAGTCAAAAAGTGCATTTATTTAAAACATCCCAAATAGATTTGGGCAAAGCCCTCTCATAACAAAATTGGACAATGTTTGGTGGCTTGAATTTGTGTAGCTCAAATGGCTCGAATATATCAAAATGACGTCGGTTTTTTTCTCAAAATGACGTCGTTTTGACACATTCGAGTCATTCGAGTTATGAATCTTCGGACTACCAAGCATTACTGAATAAAATTTTAATACATTAAGGATAAGTACAAAAAAAAAATTCTTGAAAAGTCCAACAAGTATCATTATTATCAAAATATTAAGTTTTAAAATAATATAACTTTTAATATAGATGTCGGTTTTTAATAAAATTAATATTTTTAAAATTCTCTCATTAAGATCTATCAAATAAAATCTATATTGACTATGAATTTTTTTTAAAAATTATTACAGTTGAAATTAATGTAAATTGTAACAGTAATATGTTACTCTGTTTGATAGTAACATATTACTCTGGCAATATTGTCCAAGACAGGAAAATATATATATATATATATATTTTACTTTATTCTTATTCAATTATGTGTTTTCTCCTTAGGGGATTTATGAAGAAAAATAATATGGGCTATCTTTGTAACGCCCCAATTTTCATGCTCAAATGATAATACATTTACTTCAAATCAAAATATCATAAAACAAATAAATACCCTCATGGGTTTACAAGTTTTCAAGGCTTGAGCCTGGTTACACAAAATGGTTATTCAAACCCATACATACAAAGCCCTTGGCTTACAATCAGAGTCACAGCAAACGAGCACACCATGCTCTCTTCACATACTACCACACCCTCAGTTGGGCGGAATCACTACATCATTTCCTGCACAAAAATCCCATAGGGTGACCATGAAGCCCAGTAGAAAATTCTTAACATAGTATATACATTTTATACAAGTCTCAAGAGATGAAATGTACATGCCATGCTATGCCTTTTTTGAAGAATATTTACATATTTATCCTTTGAAAACCATCATGCTCAATGATGTCATGCAATTTCACTTGTTCAAAATTTAACAATTTATTTCAAGGGCGGTAAATACATCTCTGGTAATCCCTAGGCTAGTGTCTGCAAGTAGATTATACAAGTACTACCAAATTGTCATTTTTACCAATCGCAACTGGAAAAAAATCAACAATCACCTATCCGCGCGGATTTTTGGGTCTTTCACCCCGAACCCGCAGGCCAACTTATTCTACACCACCTGTCAAGACTTACCATCATTATTTACTCCAAAACCATTTCATGAAAACTTATTTCGCAACATTCTTTTCTCAATGCAAGTTTTCAAATCAACCATTAATGTGTAATGTAATGAAATGAAATGATATGCCAATACCATGTTAAAAATGCAATGCAATATTTCTTTCACTTTCAATACTACCACACAATATTCCCATTGTGATCAAAATTCTCATCTCAATGCAATTTCACAAGATGAATAAATACTTTTATTTCAATTCATCAAAGGAATAACATAATTCCCACATTTCAAATAATCTTAACAATTTAGTCATCTCAAGACTATATTAATACTTTTAAACAACAATGCCCAAAACTTCAACCATACTCATATTCCATGAAAACGTCATTTATATGTAAATAAATAAACAATTTTCAAACATCATTTATTTTGACACATAAAATAAATATAACAACATATTTTAAAAATTTTCAACATCTTTCTTAAAAATTTCTGATTTTTAGGTTTTCTCACCAAAAGCCATTCCTTTTCAAAATTTGAGAAGATCTCACCAAAAACATCTTTCTTTCATCAACATAGTTCCAAAATATAAATTTCTATTTTTAGAAGAAAAAAGAAAGTAAACCCACTTTCAAAATCATTCACATTCTTGAATTAACAATCCATTTTTCAAACAGATTTCAAAAATCATTTAGATCTTGCAAAAATATATATATATATATAACTCAAAGAAAATCCCTACCTCAAGCCAAGAAGAGAAAGCAAGCCAAAAATCCAAATTTTTGATTTTGCCGAATTCTGATCTCCACCGATCAAAATATTGCTCTCACCAAACTCTTCATATATGTGAGAACACAATGTAACTCACCTGCCCAGCACCCTCGAGCCGATCCCTTTGTCTGAAGTAGGTACTTCAGATGCCTCAGGACGCCATGGGGTCCATGTAAATTAAAAGAAACCTCTGGTATCAAACTTATATCAATTTGTGTTTGTCCACTAGCAAGGGAGGCTTGCATGGCTATAAATCCACTACTACGGCCCATCAACTTGACAATTCCAATACCATGATAAGCGCTATGTGCCTGAATGTAAGCAGAATTTATTGCACGTTGTGCTTCTTCAACAGCAGTGTCAAAACCAAAAGTTTTATCCATCAGCAAAATATCACTGTCTATGGTTTTTGGCACACCAACCAACCACAGCTACCCTCAGTCGTCTTTTTACGGCACTCATTGTGTATTGCATTGGCACCGGCACCGGCACCGGCATGGGTTCCATTTCCACCCAACACAAAAAGCATGTTAATTCCTCTTTCCTCCCTCCATACTATATATCCACGATGTCGCTGACACTGGGTCCTCCACGTGAGACTCCTAACAAGCTTCCACCAGAAAGATGCACATTTTGTACCACTTTCCTGGATAGTGGCATTTCACTCAAGTCTTTGTCCGAAAATCCGCGATAACCAAAAGGAATCCCCACCCCACAATCTTTTTCACACCATATATATTTCAAGGGTGCTAACAATCTGTCTGATGACATCATTAAGACCAGGGCAGAGTCCACCACAGGTCACAATAATATTGCTGCTTTTTTAATTACATTTTCCGGTTTAAAGTATATTTTCTCCCAAGGACCGGCACGGTGAACCCATTGTTCCACCCAAGTACAATCAGGATCAATGCACTCAACACCAGCAGATGTAGGAGAGGAATATATAGTTTACAACCTTCAGAAGTACTCTGTCATTGTTATTAATGTAACCATCTGCAAAATCTTGAGTTGGAGGCAAAAAGGTGGAGGGAATGGGAAAGGCGTCCTCGATAACATCAGTGAGGTGAGGAATGTTGAACGGAGAGGAACAACCAACTTCGGGCCGATCACCGGCGAGAGCGAGTCCATCAAACGAGCGTGATTGCGTTTGGACGTGTATAATATTCAACAACACCAGTGTGTTTGTGTGTGTGTTATCGTAAAGGCAGCGAAGAGGAGTTGGGGTGTCTGTATGTATGGAGATGATTGAGTGAGGCAAAGTGAGGAGAGGGACAAAGAATAAGACTGCCAGTGCCAGAGATAACTTAAACAAATTCCCACTCTCTTGTTCCAGCTCATACACTACACTACTCCAGCACCTCATCTTTTCTTTTATTAGTTTATTTTATCACCACCGAAACATCATCATTCTTATATCCCCTTCTTTCATGATAAAAGTAACCACTCCCTTAACACTTTCGACCTTTTGACCCCACACAGATCATTCCCTCTCTCTCTATTTATTTTATTTATTTATTTTTATTTTTATTATTATTATTATTTTTTTAATTCAGGTCATCACAATCTTTTTTACCAAACAATGGTCCAATCGAAAGATTTTGACTAAATTTCTCTAAAACAGAGCCCTATAGTTAATTTCATGTTTTCAGCTAATGTAGCATTACCTATTATGTTGTCATAATCTCAATCCAGATAGTAGGATTTTTTTATAATTCGACCATTTTAATTTGGCCAAATGATTTGGATCGTTTTAAGATTTAAAATTTTGCAAAATCTTAAGTCACTCTAATCATAGTCTCAAAATTGTGTATAGCAACACAATGATCTCAATTCTGCTAAATTATTTTTTTCTTCTTATTTTATTTTCATTATGTATGCATATGTGAGTACACATCAAATTTTTTATTTGAATTAAAATGTTGGAGAAAGATTTGAAAAAAAATTCATTCTAAAATTAAAGTTAATGAATTCAATTTTTTTTTTTAAATAAAGTCATTTGGAAGGGGAACAAAAAACTTGATTTCCCTTCAAAAACAATATTAGTAAACATTTATTCAATTATCATTAATAAACATTATTTGTAAATACTATATGTTAGCATAGAAGATATATTATATTAAATTTATCATTTTTCTTTAATGATTTTAAAATTATATAACGTATATTATCATTATTAATAATTTTTTTTGTGTTATTATTTATATTGAAGGCAAAATTTTATGATTTTACAATCTCATTCACAAAACTCTCTCAATTGTCCACATTGTAACATGTGGGTGGGTGTTGGTGTCAACACATTCAATGAAAACAAAATTTTAATATTTCTCATGGCATATGACAACCATTTTGTGAAAACACTATCTAGTTAAACCATAAAGATTTTCAATAATTTCTGTATAATAATAATAATTTTAATGAATATATTTTGTCATGGAAAAAGCTGCACATAACCACTCAGAATAGCAATTCCTAAAATAATAAGAGGAGGGAGAATTACAAATGCTCCAATAGTGGTAAAGAAAACTGTTATCATTCCTCTGAGAGACTTCATCCAAGTAAGCCTCTCTTCTTATGTTTCTCTTCCGTGAGATTGTTAGTTCAGCTTTTTTGTGCCCCTTTTCGAAAGGTTTGAAAGAAAAATCTTACAGTTTAGACTTTCGCGATTCTGAATCTAATCTTACAAGTGCAATGTAAAATTAATAATCACTAAAGAATCCAAATCCGACAAACCTTTTAGAAAATCGATTTTAGGATAAAAAATGTAAAAATTGGACTGTTTTGCCAGATACAGAATCGTCATCTAAATATTTTATTTTAAAAAAATTTAGGAAACTCATGACTCGTGCCAAAGGTCACGTGTCCGTCATCACCAAAGTTACTTTGGCTCGGGAACTTAGATACAAGAGGGGAAGGTCATGAATTTAGCACTCCCGCTCGCCGGATCAAAAATCAACCTCTACTAATCATGATATGATTTTTGTCAACATTTTGTGTTTTTATTATGGTTATTAAGCTAGCTTTACTATGTGATGCGCACAAACAAGTATAGACTAGTTTGCCCGAATTGGAACAATTCAATTTTATACTTTGTTTTGTGAAAAAAAATTTGAATTTGCCACCTCAAATGGATTTAAAAGTTTACGAATTTTCCACTAAACATAGTGGACTTAAAAAACGTACATTTTATTGAATTATCCCAATTCAAACAACAAGCCTTCATCCACAAGCATTCAAGTAGTTTAGCAAGTAAGCATTTAGCCTCATGATAAGCATGCTAATCATGGTAATCACTCATACTGATACAAGTATGCTAAAGCATTAAAAACTCACCTAGTACTCCAAGCTAAGAAGATATGAGTTAGAAAAGTATGCATGATTCCTAACGATACAAGGTGTCTAATGCAACAACACATGTGAAAAATACAACTAAAATAGGCTCGGCTACTAAGCATGGCATATGAATTGATTTGATAACATGAGATTAAACACGTATTCAAAGAAGTAATCGAAATGACAATGCAGTTTGAATGATGCATCGAGCCTCGATGCATGCAATACAAAATGAATGGATGCAAGTATAAGGTATGCTAATTGAAACATGTCCCTAATTTAATCATCAAAAGTGATTAAATAAAAGGGAGAAAGATATGGGGCTGGAAGACATACACATTATTACATTACGCTCTCACGAAGGAGAGTCTGAATGAATAAACTAGTTAACCAAGCTAAGCTAAGCTAAGCTAATTATTACAAAACTTGAATAAATAGCTAAACTAATTAACTAATTATTACAATACTTGAAATGAGTAATTAACTAACTATCTATACTAATTAATTAAAAGAAATTAACTAGGCTAAGCTAATGAAATATTACAACACCAAATAATTAGCTACAACTAATTAGACTAATTAAATGTTACAACACAATTTATTATGCTAATAAAACAATTAAATAATTAAACGCGTTTGATAAGAACATAATGAAAGATGGATGGAGGTTGCATGCGTATCGCCGGAAAGCTACTCTGTCTGCCCAGGCCATCTCTGTTTCACCTTTAGCCACTGCCTTTGTTTATGCAAAATTGCACTGTTGGCCACACACCAAGGGCCGGCCATGCATCACTGATGGTCGGCCGGGTATACAGATGGCCAATCGTGCATCAATTTGGTGCAAAGCTCTATTTCTGTGCTCTAAGGTGAAATCAGTGCACATAAAGCATTTTCAGGCTCTGTTTGTCCTTCCTTCATTCTCTGTCATGGGAAAGCCTCAAGAGAAGGTTGGGATTGATTCCAAAACCATTAATGAGCAATATGATTGCTTGATGATCTCGGATATTATTTTGGACAAAAATCAATGAATATAATGCAAATAATCATCCCTCCTTTTTGTCATGGAATGAACTCAAAAAAGGAAGTTGAGACGCTTCAAGGACATAAAAAAACACCATGAATTGATGTTTGATGACCCTTGACACAAGAAACTTGGCATAACGTCCGGCCAAGTTCAAGCTATTAAGCTATTTTCTTTAAGTGTGTTAATCCAAGTTTTAAGCCAATTGTTTTAGTCATTGTCATTCATTAGTCCATTTGTCCAAATGTGATGTTAAAGTTCTCTAAACAAGAAATAATGTCAAACAAGAGGTTTTTCTAAGACATAAGAAAGAAACTACACCGTTGACGATGAATCTCCGAAGAGATTAAGCCATTAAATGTAGGTCTCCTTTACATGTATTGAACAACCTCAATTGGTTGAAGCCATTCTCAAGAATAAAAGATATGGATAGTTGGTTGATTAGTAAACTTAGACTCCAAACATGGGAAATGAACAAAGAAAGCACAACAAGTAACAAGTATGCTAACTCATGAGACCACAAGCGTATTAAACAAGGCATGAACCAATTGAAAAGGCCTAGACAATCTCAAAACAACTCTTAATACATGAAAATCAAAGGTAAAACATGCATAAAAAGAGCTTGAAAAGCTAGACAATAAAGAAGAGAATTAAGGCTAGTAAGTAAGGATAAAAATGGGTGGCTAACCCCTCCACTTTTGAAGCTTCAAAACATGATTTTTAACCTTTCTAAACCTCTGAAAATCAGTGCAAATATCAAAGGAAAAAAGAAGGTTTAACTTATAAATAAAGGTATAGAAAGAGCAAGCTCTCTTTGCCCTTTTGATAACTCTTCAAACCCAACTCCAAACACTTCAAATAAGCTCAAAACAATCCAGAACAGCAAGAACTATGAAGTAAGTGATAGAAATGAAGACAAGAGAGAAGAATACAAGCTTATACTTTTCAAGGGGTAAGCTTGTTGTTGATGCTTCAAACTTGGTTTCAATGTACTCTCAAGCTTGAATCACACTTCTTCAAGATCAACCAAAGCTCTAGGGTGGTAAGACAAGGTTGTGTATGGTGTATATAGGTGGTATGAACAAGCTAGGTTAGCTCAAAGATGACTTGCAATAGAAGAAGGAGGAGACAAGAGCTCTCAAGGTATATATATCACTTCTAGATTTTTGTTCAACCCTCAAAACAATCCCAGAGCTTCGGTTTTATAGAATTCGAGCTCAAAAAGTGATAAATATCTTCAAAAATGGACAGCTAGCGGCCTCCCGCCCAAAACAGTGTTTATCGCCATCGAAGGCCGGCCTGTCATTCATAGCCACGGTCGGCCATCACTGATGCATGGCCGGGCCTTGATGGCCTCCATTGTTTTTTTGGTTCAAACTTAGCTCAGGGTAGGAAAAGGTCCAAAAATAAAGCTCATGGGTTCAAACAAGGTAAATGTTGAAGATGTGAGGTTATTTCGGAAGCCTAATTGATTCCGAATCGCTGTGAATTCACAATTCAACTTTCATCATTGAGTGCATTGAACCAAGCGTCTGAGTTTTGCGGGAGGTAAAAAATGGGGTGTCTACACCACCCTAAACCTATGAAAAAGATATTCATAAGGGAGCCCGCGCGGTTCATTCTCCGCACGAGTTTCATCAATAACATATGTTCTTGCGGGCCAACGGCCCTTACTATGAATCGGCAAGCTCGGCCTAGGTGACATGACAGCCTGGCATGCGCACAGCTAGAGCTACGCCCTGGGCGATATGGCAACCTGGTATGCGTGCGGCCTTGGCAGCATAGCAACCTGGCATGTGTACGACCTTAGTAGCGTGGCTTGCACAAGGTCATGGTTGTGCCCTGGCTCGTATTACTTCTTATATATTTATGTGAGTTTATTCTTTAGGAAACTTTATTCAAATTAGGGGAAATTATATATCAGTATAACTTAAAAAATAATTAAAGCTCAATGAAAAATTTAAGATGTTGATTATTAATTAATATTTATAAATTTTATCACTAATTTATAATTATTTTTTAAGACTAACACTAATGTGATATTTTCCTTTAAATTATTATTCCACAGTTCCTATGTCAACTAAGGTCTTGAAAGAATAGTATGTGCCACAACCCAACTCCGGACATGACTGGCCGTGGCCCACAGAGCTTTAGCTTAAGGCACACCTAAGTCTAAACATGAAATCATAACCATAGAGAATCAAAACAATCACCTTGTTTGGTTTGGATTTTCAAAATTCATTTTTCAGAAAAATGAATTTTTTTTATATTTCGTACTTTTTTGTTTTTATTGAATTTTTTAAATTTTCTAAGCAATTTTTTTTTTTTAATTTTTAGATACACCTAACATAAATATACTTAAAAAGTATAATATTTGTGAAAAAAAAAACTTTAGAAAATTCACTAAATACCAAAAATACAAAAAAAAAAAAAAAGAGAGAAAAGAATTCAGTACATTTTTCATATTCTTGTGTATTTATTATTTTTTATAAATATTTTACTTTTTAAATATATCTAAGTAAGGCACATCTAAAAAAGTTTTTAAAAAAATTTCTTAAAATTTTTAAAATATTCACTAGAAACAAAAAAAAAAATTTTAAAAATTCAATTTTTAAAAAATTAAATTCAGAAAATTGAAACCAAACATACTGAATAGTAGTCCTGTGACATAAATAAATCAAAACATGATCTAATCACAAGTTAGAAATGTAACACGGGCAAAATCAACCTAGATCAATGTCATCCATATGTCTAGTGGGACAAAAATAACCCACATAATGAAAAAAAATAAAAAAATAAAATCCTAAACGAGTCTCAACCAAGAAGTATGCACAAAATTGACATAGTTAGCTAAAATGTAATAAATAAAAATGTAACCGGTTCTAGTGACGATGATTTGATAATTTTCAGATTTATATCCAAAAATAACGACACTTCCGAAGTTATTGTTTTGTACTAGTTTCCTAGACAGATTTGAACGCATCAATTTATATGGATTTTGACTCCCAAAAATTATAAGAAAATTTTGGTATGAAATTCAATATGTAATTAATCTACTGTAAAAATTTCACTTCAAAATTCATCCGTTTGATATGGTTTCTTGATTTTTGAAGTTTATGGTTTTGTACAAAAATTTTGAATTAAGAATTACACTCATTCTTTATATACAAATTAGCTCTTTGGATTTCTTGACAATATATATATATACAAAATATATACAATTACAATCTCCACATGAACGGATTAAATAGTAAAGGAATAAGGACAAAACGCAAAGGAAGAAGAGAAGAAAACCTAGGAGAGCTATCCTTTGATGATCACATACAACACAACACACCCAAATCCTTCCTTAGTTGTAACCTTTTGTTTCTCTTCTCTATTTCATGGCTACTGTTGCTACGAAATTGTTAGAAGAGCAGGGTTTTTTTTTTTTTTTAATACATAACATAAAAAGATTTTAAATAATTATCCTTTATTTTATGGGTGTTCGAGCGAACAGTCCAATTTATTATTTTCATTACCCAACAGTCCAAGTGTTATTTTCTCATGTCCATAAGGACAAGGTTGTGCGAAATGACCAAAATACCCCTACATACATATATCATTACACACAGATGGTTTCTATCACACACACTCTATCAATCTCTTCAAACTCTAAATCTTTAAATTCACTCTCTCTCTCTCTCTCACACAAACACTCATTTCTCTCTATTTGCCTCATTTTTCTCCCTTCTATCCGATCTATCAGGGCCACTATGACAGTTTGGTCCCCCTTTGTCTTCGGCACCGCCATTCCAATGGTTTCATCACGGTGGTTCCGAGCTTTGCAAGACTACCTTAGCGTACTGATTGAGGCTGAATTGTACAACATTGAGGCTGGTAACTAGGATCTTTTAACTATACTTGCGAGTCAAATTGTATATTTTATGTCTGTTTAATGCCAATCAGGTTGGATATTGTAGGAGCACAAAATAAGCAAAAATCGGTATTTTTTGTAAAAAATGCTTCTTGTACGTGCCGAAGACCATTCCCGCACGTGCAACCCATCGATCACAGCCAAAGAGAGCCCAAGAAAATTGCACGTGTGGAGGCCCCATTCCTGCACGTGCGGTGGCATTCCCCGCATGTGTGGCTGTACCTCAAAAAACGTGTCCGTTGTTTGGAATTGTTTGAAAGAGCTAGAGGTATAAAAAGACAGAAAAAAGGCCAGATTAGGGTTTTGAAATTTTCCAAAGAGTAAGAGGGGGCTAGGGTTTGAAGAGAAGGATTCCAAGTTTCAAGAAAATCATCCATGGTTGTGCCCTTTTCCTCTACCTTTTTCCATTTCTCCATGAGTGGCTAGACTTCTATTTCTAGGGTTTTAAAGAAACCCTAGCCAAGTAAATAGGGTTTCCTTTTTTATTTTTGATTATGTAATGGTTTGAACAAGTTGTATGGTATTCAAGAAGTTTTAAAATATGTTTCCATTATTTCTTTAAGTATTCTTCTTTCTGTGATTGTTGAATGTTTTTCATGTAATGGTTTTCTATTCTTTCATATTTAAGGTAGAGACGAGCCATACTATGAGGGACAAGTCGTGTTGCTACTTTAGTTTAGATTGAACAACTCGTGCTACTTGAGATGGTTCGTGCTTATACATTGAACATGATAATTCTCTTGATCAATGCTTCGAACTTTTAGTTGCGAAGTATTATTTGGTTCAAACCGTAACATAATTGATTTTCAAATTGAGACCTTATTTATGTAGCTAGTGGTGAATTCATCACCCTAGGTTTTTTCCAAAAATCAGTAATCTCAATTTCACTTGCTAGGTTAAATTCTTTGTGTATTTTAATTACTATTAGTTTATGAATCATCATCTTTTTAATCAAAATTAAATTAGGAATTTAACAATTAAATTAGTTTAATTTCACATTTGTTTTTGTGGATCGATACCTAAACTTACCATTATTCTAAGGAATTTGGTACGGTTTAGAATTTATTTTTGGTGTGTAAAATTACCCATCACGTACTTCCACCATGCACGGCGACGATCTGTCGTGACCCAACAAGTTCTACTTGTGCCGGGATGAGAAGGACGATGACAAATCTGCATCTACGGATCTCTTTTAGGCGAGGTAGTGGGTGGCGAGATCGAAGAGGAGGTCGGCGAGGCGGTGGTCATTGTCTCAGGTGGGGTTGCGATGGCGGAATGAGAAAGGGTTAGGGTATTTTCAGAGTTGAATTTTATATAACATGTTAGTGTGTTAAATCTTAGATCCTAGCGATCCTCTCTCTCTCTCTCTCAAGAACTTCGACGACGAAGTTTGTGCTAAATGTCAAATATAATATCTGTGCATGTATGTTTGTATAGATATGTGTTTATACCTTAGATCTAGGGTTTTACATGTGTTATATACGCACGCGCGTGCGCGTGTGTGTGTATTTAGATATGTAAAGATCTGAAAATATGTGTTGAGGTCAATTTTTTCTCTTTTATCTCTGTTGTTATTGTTGAAGGCTTAGATATGTATTCAAGGCTCATATTTGGAAAGTCTTTTTGATAATGATGATGAACGTTTTCCAGAATTTTGAATACATGGCATTCATAGATTTAAGAGAGACAGATTCATACAAGGAAGCCATTGCTGACTTAAGAATTATATATTATTTATTAATATTAATATTATCTCAACCTATCATAGATCCAATGTTTTCACAATTTTTTTTACTGTCAACAGCATTGGCCAAGATCAGTTCAAAAACATGTTTATGGGTAGAGGGTATGGTAGAAGAATTGAATAGATAAAATATTTTCGAATAAAAAATTGAACAGAGAAAAAATTCAACAAATAAAAAAAATTAAAGAGATAAAAAAAATTTAACAAATAAAAAATTTGAATAGATAGGTTAGATCTTTGTATTTTTTAAACAAATAGAGAAAGAAACTCACAGATTTAAACAGATAAAGAGAGAAACTCACATATTTTAAACAGATATGAAAAAAATTGAATAAATAGATATAAATTTGAACAAATAATCAAAAAAATGAATAGATAGAAAATAATTTGAATATATAGATATAAATTTGAACAGATAGTCAAAAAAGCCAATGAATAAAAAAAGATAGAAAATAATTTGAA
This sequence comes from Camellia lanceoleosa, assembly GCA_025200525.1. Classification (NCBI taxonomy): domain Eukaryota; kingdom Viridiplantae; phylum Streptophyta; class Magnoliopsida; order Ericales; family Theaceae; genus Camellia; species Camellia lanceoleosa. The sequence goes on along the minus strand of CM045764.1, from coordinate 111,461,900 downwards.
TATATAGATATAAATTTGAACAGATAGTCAAAAAAGTCAATGGTTAAAAAAAGTTAGCAGACAAATTAAGGGGTAAAATTAGAAACAAAATGTCATTCAAAACCAACAAAAGGACTTTTCACTAAACTATTTAACAAATGATGGATCTATCACAAACAAAAAAATATTCACTGGTATAGCGATCCCGGTTTTCCCTCCATTGGTTTTGTATTTCGGACTCGGTTCCGTGGTTGTCTGTTGTTGTATATGTTGCATTTCCGTCCTTTAATTCTTTGAATCTGAGTTAGAAATGTCTTGGGTGTGTTTCGAACAGGTTGGTTGAGTTTTGGTCTCAAATCTTGTTGCCCAGATTTTTAGTGATCCGCTCGAGCGGAGTTTGCATCCTTTCAGTATTTTGTGCGTCTGCAAAAATACTGCATGTGTGTTTTTCACGCTCAAGCGGGTATCTTTGTGCTCGAGCGGGTGTTCGAAGTCTGTAAAAGTACTGGAGGAGTGTAATCTACGCTCGAGCGGGTCTATTTGCGCTCGAGCAAGTAGTGCTTTGCTTTTGTGCCTTGACGTTCGAACGGGTATTTTTGCGTTCGAGCGGGTGAAGTTTTTGTGCCTTGCGCTCGAGCGTCCTATTCTCCGCTCGAGTGGACTATGCGTATATCAGTTAGCAACTGGGTCATTTTAAATCACTTTTTCAACTTTCTCTCTCTCTCTCTCTAACTTTTCAAAACCCTAATTTTGGCAACCTCTCTCTCTACACACTCACACTCTCTCTCTAAAAATCCATCTAGTTTTAGAGAGTTTCTACCTTGGTTCCTTTGTATAAAAGGTAGAGTTTGGGTTGGGCTATCTTTAGATCCGAAAAAGTGTTGATTTGGAGCATCTTTGAGTTTCTCATCTTTTCCTTTGGGCTTCAAACTTTGAGGTAGGGATAATGTAACATGCCCGGGGGGTACCCGCGCGCGTTAAACAGTTCAGACTCCCGAGATCTCTTTGATCTCAAGTTTCACGAGTGCAATGTGAAACATGGATGAGAGTCCAGATTTGGCAACTTTGATTGAAAATCCAATTTATTGCAATTTTGTCAAAAATGGACTGCGTCATCAGATCTCAGAGTTGCCACCTAATATTTTGGAAAATTAGGAAACCCATGACTCGGTGCCAAAGGCCACTGTTCGTCGTAACCAAGGATGCTTGGCTCGGAACCTTAGGTATGAGAGGGGAAGGTCAATAATGAGCACTCCCGCTCACCCGATCAAAAGATCGGCCTCTACTAAACCATGATATGACTTTTATTTTCTTTATATGTTTATGTTCTGATTATTGAATAAATCCTAAAATTTACTATGTGAAGCATACAAGTATAGACTAGTTTGCTCAAATTGGAACAATTCAACTTCATATTTGTTTTTCGAAAAGGTTGCCACCTCAAGTGGGCTTAGAGTTTGTGAATTTGTCACTACAAAGTCGGCTAAAATGTACAGTCATTGAATCATTCCAATTCAGGCAACAAGCCTTCACCCATAGGCATTCAAACAGTTTATCATTTAATCAATTAGCTTCATGGTAGGATGCTAAACATAATAAGAAAATCACACACAAATAGGATGCTAAAGTATAAAAACTCACAGATTGACCGACATCCCTCGAACAACTACAAAACAAAAGTTAGTAAAATATGCATGATCTTATATACAGAATCCTAATGCAATTCACTCATGAGATGCACTAAAGATTCGGCTTCTAAAATATGGCATGTGAATCATCTCAAAACGTGAGGTAGCGCATAGAATCACAGAAGAATTGATTAAATCCACACATGTAAATATAGCCGAATCTTAATGCATGAGACATAAATGTAAAGTATGGATATACATGGCATGTCAGATATATACATACACACAGTTAGGGAAAGCGATAAAAGAATATGATAGAAAAAAGTGGGGTGGGAAAATTATTACAATACTTGAATTATTACAGATCCGAGAGAGGTGAATGAAAAATAAAATAAAATAAAATTTTCCATCCAGCAGACTTGCACACCTCAGCCCATGTATTCAATTCATCTTCAATGGAGGGCCCTGCCACTTCATCTCCATGATTCCTCAGCTGCTTTGATCAAAGTGAGGGCCATCCCAGGAGCACCATGACACCAATGCACGAGACAATCACTCTTGCAATCCTGCTCACTTGAAGGGTAATTTCCACTTGGGAACCGATACTTGATCATGTATTTAAGAGTACACTTGACCTCCTCAGCCTCATCTGGACTCAGTTTTGCATACATCAAAACGTGCATAATCCCTGCCATTCCATGTGCAGCTCCCCAGTACTTTTCACCATACCATTCAAACATGAATGGGCATCTTTCTTTAACACCCAATGCTCTCCCATTCTTCAAAATGTCATTCACCACCGCACCAATGTAGTCAGAAGGAATCGTTCCCTCGCCTATATGTTTGTTTAGGAATAAACATGCCCATAAGAACCCAGCTCTCCCGTATAATAACTCATCAGGGAGATCTTTCGGAATCTTAATCTCTTTAAATTGGGATAAATAATAAGTTTGCAACTGATCATCACCCAAGTGATTAGCTACAACAGCACCAAGGGTACAAACACCAGCCCGGCCACATACAAAAGTCACATCCCTGGACTGAGAAGAAGCTAAGTCAGCTAAGTCACAAGCCTTAACAATCTCAGAACAGAGTTTGAGATCTACTTCGTTGTTAGTGACTTGATAGGCTTTGAGTTGCAAAAACGCTGTCCCGAGAGTTCCTGAGTAAAGAGTGAAGTCTGCCACACGTTGTTCAGTGATTCCCCACGTCTCCACCACCACAGTTTCTTTGAGATCCAAACCAGCTCGTTTGAGTCTCTCTGAGAATCCAGAGTAAGGCATCAAGAGAAGCTTCATCAGCGAATCTTCAGAGCCCACAATCACTACATCTTCTTCATTCTCCTCGACCAAATCCGGCATTTCATTGAGAAAGAAACGATCCGTCATCTTTTCTCCACCAGTCTAGAGAGAGAGAAAGAGAGAGAGAGAGAGAATTGGAACTGAACATCGTGAGTGTGTGTGCTGTGTGCGTGTGTCTGGGTGTGTCTTAGAGGTGGTGTGGTATCTCATGTGCATGTGAGTGAGAGAGGTGGGTTGTGCATGGGTGCCACTGCCGTGTGTGGTGTGATGGTGGTGTGCGTGTGTTGTCTGTTAGCCGAGAGAGAGAGCCCGTGTGCATCCCCCCCCCCCCCCTCCTCCTCCATGTGTGTCCTTACATTTTTCTTAGAGAGAGAGAGAGTGTTGTGGTGTTGTGGGTGACGAGGGATCTATGGTGTGGCACAGACCCGTAAGAATTGGCAAGATTTGCAGTTGGTGTGTAGTGTGATCGGGGAGAGAGAGAGAGAGAGAGCCCCCGTGGGTGTGTGAGTATGTGTGTGTGTGTTTGAGCTGCCGGGTCTCTCCCCTGTCCCTGTCCCTGTGCACGGCTGTTATGGTTTTTTAGAGAGTGTGTGAGAGACTGTGTGTGTTTCTGGGTGTCTTGTGTGTGTGAGTGTCTGAGCTGCCGGGTCTCTCCCCTGTGCTATGCCGTGTGTGTAGTGTGTATGTGTTGGGTGGTGATGGGTGTGCTGGTGTGTGTTTAGTGAGAGAGGTGAGAGAGTTGGGTTTGGTCTGTCATGTCTGGGTGTGTGAGAGAGAGGTGGGTATCTGCTATGAGTGCCGTGTGTGAGAGGCGTATGGTGACTGGGTGTGCGCATGGGTGGGTGCTGCCGTGTGTTGGGTAAGAGAGAGAGAGAAGAGTGTGTGTCGGTGAGTGCATGAGTGTGTGATCTGTATGGATGGTAGTGATGGTGTGTGTCTTGGTTGTCCTGCATGTGCTGGGTGTGTGTGCTCTCTCTCCTTCTAAAACCGTCTGTGTTGCTCTGTCTGCGGCTTGTCAACATAAATTTTAGAACATAAACTTTATACTTCGGATCATTTACCATGTGTATTATCAAGAAATCAAGACAAAATGACATACCTGAATTCATTGATGAACGGTTAAACGGAAGCGTGATTATCAATAAACTCTTTGTTATTGATTATGTTATTGCCTTCTAATCCTTTCCCTTTTGGTACCTTATGTTTCTCCTTGAGAGGATTTAGAAAAATGGCAATATTCTTTTTTTCCACTTGAGAAGGAATAGGGACCATAACCTTTTAAAGGTTGTAATTGGTTTTCAAAACTGAAAGGTTGTGGAAGTTCAAAAGGAATGAAAACCAACTTTAACCAATATGTTTTAATTTCTATTTCTGCCCCTCATAGAAATAGAAAATATACAACTAGTATCTACACATTAGGTCCATAACACATATACCCTTAAGCCTATTAACTAAATTGAATCACTTAAATTGTAGGCTTCTTATAAATGATAACACCACATTTAATTATGTGGTCCCATTGAGAAATTATCTAACAATCTCCCACTGGACCACATATGTATCCTGAAAAATGTGCTTAACTTTAGTGAGCTCAGAAATTTGTTATCATAACTTGAGGGTATCCAAACAATCTTGTCCATTAACTATATTAATATAGGATCAAAGCGGTCTTCGTTACATCAATCGTAACTCGACCTACCAATGGTCACGTATACTAATACAGCTAAATGACATAGATCAATCATGGATGCGTAGCATAGAAATTACATGTGATGTGATCCATACATGCCTATTTCCAACTGGTCCTACTTAACTTTATTGAGATCAATACTTCACAATACGTAACAGAGTGTAATAAACTGAGTATTTCATTTCTGCAGAAATTAATCTAATTACATAGATAAAACTCAAGGCTGACATAAAGCAGTAATATAAATACAAACTCCCACTAAACCAGAATGTTCTCAAATAGAACAACACCCATCTGAGCAGTGTGCTCATGAAAGACCTTGGTGGTAGTCCTTCGTAAGTGGATCCGCTATCATGGAGTTTGTCCCAATGTGCTCTATGGAAATCATTCACTCTGCACTCTTTCTTTACAACTAGGAACTTGATATCAATATGCTTTGATTTTGTCGAGCTCTGTTGTTATTGGAATATAAAACCGCAGACTTATTGTCACAATATAACTTAAGTGGTCTTTTCAGTGCCTTCCAAAATACGCAACCCAGTGACAAAATTCTGCAGCCAAAACCCTTGGTCTGATGCCTCATAACATGCTACAAATTCTGCGGCCATGGTGGATGAAGCTATGAGCGTCGCTGCAGACCTTCCAAGAAATTGCTTGACTAACAGATAAATATAGCTGATGTGGATTTCCTCTTGTCTTGGCATCCAAAGAAAATCGAGTCGGAATATCCAATAACCTCTAACTTATCCGATCTCCTATATGTAAGCATATATTCCTTTGTTCTCTGTAAATATCGCATAACACGCTTGACTGCTTTCCAATGATCCATGCCAGGATTACTTAAATATCTGCCTAACATGCCAACTATAAACGCAATATCCGGACGCGTACATACTTGAGCATACATTAGACTCCCTACAGCCGAGGCATAAGGAATCTTCTGCATTTCTTGAATTTCAAGACTGTTCTTCGGGCATTGGCTGAGACTAAACTTGTCTCCCTTAGCAACCGGGGTTTCACCTGATTTACAATTTTGCATGCCAAATCTATTGAGTACCTTTTTCGATATAGCTCCTTTGTGATAATCCTGAATACCGAGAACGACCCCGGAGTATTTCGATTCCTAATACAAAGGAAGCATCACCAAGATCTTTCATTTCAAAATTCTTAGATAGAAATCTCTTGGTGTCATGCAATAAGTTTATATCGTTTGTGGCAAGCAATATGTCGTCAACATATAAAACCAAAAATATGTGTTTACTCCCACTGAACTTGTGATACACACATTCATCAACAACGTTAGTTTCAAAACCATACGAAGTGAGAACTTGATGAAATTTGAAGTACCACTGATGAGAAGCTTGTTTGAGTCCATAGATGGATTTAGTCAATTTGCAAACCATATTCTTTGGGTCTCCTGACACAAAGTTTTCTGGCTGCACCATATAAATTGTTTCTTTAATGTCACCATTAAGAAAAGTTGTTTTGACATCCATCTGATGCAACTCAAGATCAAAATATGCAACAAGCGCCATAATTGTCCTAAAAGAATCTTTCGAAGAAACTGGAGAAAGTTTCTTTAAAGTCAATTCCTTCTTTTGAGTAAAGCCTTTGGCTACAAGACGCGTTTTATACCTCTCCACATTACCATTTGAATCCCTTTTGGTTTTAAATATCCATTTACAACCTACTAAGCCGCACCAATTGGTAATGAGACAAGTTCCCAAACTTTATTGTCTTGCATAGACTTATATTCTTCATTCATGGCTTCTATCCACTTATGAGAGTTGGAACTTTCCATGGCTTGACGAAGTTGATTGGATCATCTTCGACATTCCATTTTCTACCTCATGTTCTGGAGATATACAATATAATCATCTGAAAATGCAAATCTCCTTTCTCTTGTGGATCGCCTTAATGGCACAGATTCTTGAGGTTGAGGTTGTAGAGTTTGTTCCTCAGGAACAATTACCTCATCTTGAATGGGGGTTTGAACTATATTATCTTGAACAACATTGTCTGGTTGAGGATCCGAAATTACTTCTCGAGCAATGACAGGTATAGGAACCTGTGATTGGTCAAAAGTAGTAGTAAGAAGTGGGATTACTCCTGCTTCCTCCTCAAAGACAATGTCTCTAACTGGATTTCTCCCCCTAAACTCAACATCCTCAAAAAATGTTGCAATTCCCGTCTCAAATATTGACCTATTTGTGGGATCATAAAACTCGTAACCCCGTGATCGTTCGGCATAGCCAATAAAGTAGCTGCTAATGGTTTTAGAGCCCAATTTTCGTTCATGAGGTTTATAAGGCCTCGCCTCAGCAGGACACCCCCACATATGCAAATGTTTTAGACTAGGCTTTCGCTCAACCCAAAGCTCATAAGGTGTTTTTACAACTGCTTTAGTTGGCACCCGATTTAAGATATAAGTTGATGTCTTTAGAGCCTCACCCTAGAGGGACTCTGGTAAAGTAGAATGACTGATCATATTTCTTACCATATCCTTAAGAGTCCAGTTTCGTCTCTCAGATACACCATTCATGCTAGGTGATCCTGGCATGGTGTATTGTGGGACGATTCCACATTCCTCCAGGTATTTTGCAAACGGTCCTGGACGTTGTTCACCTGATCCATCATATCTGCCATAGTATTCACCACCACAAGATTCGACACTTTTAATCCGCTTTGTTGAGTTGTAACTCAACTTCGGCCTTAAATTTTTTGAATACGTCCAAAGACTGTGATTTCTCATGGATAAGAAATAGATACCCATATCTGGAATAGTCGTCTATGAATGTGATAAAATATTGTTGACCATTCCAAGACGCCATAGGGAATGGGCCACAAATGTCCATATGAATTAATTCTAAGACATCTAGTCCTATGGGCACCATATTTCTTTATTTTGGTCTGTTTTCCCTTGATACACTCAACACAGACATCAAAATCTGAAAAATCAAGAGAGTCCAAAATTCCGTCACACACAAGGCCCTCAACTCTAGATTTAGAGATGTGACCTAGGCGTTTGTGCCATAATAAGGCTGAATTTTCCTTATTTAATTTACGCTTTGTACCTCGTGATTCCACGTGCAAGGTTGCATTATAAGATGCAATAGTTTCGAGCAAATATAGATTATCAAACACATTAAGTAAACCAGTACCAACAACATTGGAATTAATAGACATACTAAACTTCATATTTCGAAAAGAACAATAATATCCCAATTTGTCCAATACAGAAACAGAAATTAAATTTCGTCTAAAGGACGGTACAACAAAAGTGTCTAATAAATCCAAATAATAACCGGCCAAGAATAATCTAGAGTGCGCTATTGCCTGCACTTCTATTGACTTGCCATCACCCACAAAGATGTATCTTTCAGCATCAGTTGGCTTTCGGTAGTTCAGGCAACCCTGCATAGAAACAAATATGTGAGTAGTAGCACCAGAATCTACCCATCAAGTGTTTCTTGGTACTGAAGCTAAATTTATTTCAGAACAGACCAAAACATGAAATGTACCTTTCTTTACACGTCAGGCGACGTATTTGGCACAATCCTTCTTTACGTAAGGGCTTGCCACAAAAGAAACAACCATCCTGCACTTTCTGTTTCTTTGGTTCCGGACCCTGAGGAATAGCAACTTCCTTTCCCTTATGCTTTCTTTTGCCCGTATGCTTGGAGGTGCTTGCCAGATGAGCACTTTCAGTCCTTTCTTGCTTCAATCTCTCTTCCTCTTGCACACAAAATGAAATGAGCTCATTGAGAGTCCATTTCTCCTTCTGGCAGTTATAACTGACCTTAAATTGGTTAAATTGTGCAGGAAGAAAGATGAGAACTAAATGCATGAGCAAATCATCAGATAGGTCGAGCTTTAGTGCCTTAAGTTTTGAAGCAAGATGAGACATTTCCATAATGTACTCGCGAACATTACCCTTGCCTTTATACTTTATTGAAATCAAGCTTGCTAAAAGCGTGCTTATTTCAGCCTTATCGTTTTTAGCAAAACGCTTTTGAATTTCTGAAAGAAATTCACCCAAGAATAACATCCTCTGTTATTGCACCGAAAGACTTCGAATCCCACGCTTCATGATCATAAGACTTAGCTTGTTAGAACGATCCCACTTTTCAAAGTACACAATTTCCTCGAGTACTTTGTGCAAAGGAGAGCATTCGGTTTTGGCATCCTTAATGCCAAGTCTATGTCCATGCATGAGAACAATCAATATGTTCTCTTTCCAGTCCTTAAAGTTTGTTCCATTTAACATTGGAACATTGTTCATGTTGGCGAGATTGAAGTAGTACATTAAAACCGAATAGAAAAGAAAATAAAAGGAATAAACAATTATGCTCACATTAAGTTACCAAAGATAATCTCTAAATAAATTAATTTAAGGACAACATCTCAAGATACCTAGCACAACATTAATACCAAGCCTTTGGGTAGTGATATTAATGTAAGTGGTATTCTTGTTGTAATGATCAAACATTGACAATAAGTTATGTCAAATAACAAATCTATCTTTTGATGGATTTATTATTCACATTAGGTTTTCTTGACAATTGGCACATGTTTATCACCACAAAATGTGTGTGTAATTACGCCAAGTCTTAATCATGTCTTTGGACCGATAAATACCCGCATGAGATACAGACATAAACATCAAAATATTCCATATAAAACAATCTAGACAAAGAGATCACTTTTGTGACATCTTGTTTGAATTGACTTATATTGAGAATGTTAGAAAATTAAATTTCAGAGACGTTGTATGAAATTACATTAAATTTAAAGATTTCTAAATTTGTAACCCAAGATATGTTATATAATCTGCAGCAATCCTAATTATATACATACATATATAAATAGAATTGACGTCCAAAAACAAATAGTTTTTTTTTTTTATGATGTTCAAAATTAAACCGATCAAATCGCAAGATATATCTATATATATATAAATACATGATGTTCATCCATTTGAGAGGAAAAAAAAAACAGTCCACCGAATCATTTTACAATTCCAGAAAACAGATTGCCATTTTCACAGAACAAAACAGGAAAAAAACAGAATTTACATCCATAAGAAAATTCAGAATCTAATTCCAGGAACTAAATAGAATGAATAAAGCATATCAATTCTGATAAGACACATGATATGCTTGCTCTGATACCAATTGTCAACATAAATTTCAAAACATAAACCTTACACTTCGGATCATTTACCATGTGTATTATCAAGAAATTAAGACGAAATGACATACCTGAATCCATTAATGAACGGTTAAACGGAAGCGTGATTATCAATAAACTCTTTGTTATTGATTATGTTATTGCCTTCTAATCCTTTCCCCTTTGGTGCCTTATGTTTCTCCTTGAGAGAATTTAGAAAAATGGCAGTGTTCTTTTTTTCCACTTGGGAAGGAATAAGGACCATAACCTTTTAAAGGTTGTAATTGGTTTTCAAAACTGAAAGGTTGTGGAAGTTCAAAAGGAATGAAAACCAACTTTAACCAATATGTTTTACTTTCTATTTCTGCCCCTCATAGAAATAGAAAATATACAACTAGTATCTACACATTAGGTCCATAACACATATACCCTTAAGCCTATTAACTAAATTGAATCATTTAAATTGTAGGCTTCTTATAAATGATAACACCACATTTAATTATGTGGTCCCATTGAGACATTATCTAACATGGCTCTCTTGCCGTGTGTATTGCCCTGTCTGTGGCTCTCATGCCGTGTGTAGTGTGTGGGTGTGTTGAGTGGTGGCGAAAGGTGGGTGTGTGCATGGTCTCCCTCTCCAAGCCGAGAGAGAGAGAGAGTTGTAAACCGAAGGGAGAGAGAGAGATCAACCCCCCCTCCCCCTTGTGTGTGTTCTTCAGTTTCTCTCCACCAAGCCGAGAGAGAGAGAGTGGGATATGTATAGGTGGTCTGCCCTCTCCCCCTGTGTTCTGTGCATGTGCGTATATATATATTTTTTTGTTCCTTTTTCCTTATTCTACTCACTCTTTTTTTTTTTTTTCTTTCTTTTCTTTTGTTTTCCTACCCACACCCACATGCTAGCTCCTCTGCGAGAGAGAAAGTGAGATAATGCATCTTCTCTCTCGCATGTCGATAAAACTGCATGCGACCCATGACTTAGAACTTGCCGATAAAACACATGTCACTTTCTCTCACTGCATGCGACCCACATGTTGATAAAACTGCTTTCAGAACGAGGTATGGCCACTTTGAATTTTTAGTTATGCCGTTCGGAGTCACGAATGCCCCTGCTGCATTTATGGACCTTATGAACAGAATTTTTAAACCATACCTTGACGATTTTATTGTGGTATTTATTGATGACATACTGATTTATTCTAAGACTGTTGAAGAACATGAACATCATCTGAGACTAGCCCTGCAGACCTTAAGAGAACAGAAACTGTATGCTAAATTGTCTAAATGTGAATTTTGGCTTGATCATGTGATGTTTTTGGGGCATGTTATTAGCAAAGATGGAATTTCTGTCGATCCGCAGAAAATTGAAGCTGTAGTGAACTGGCCTAGACCAACGAATGTAACTGAAGTTCGAAGCTTTTTGGGACTGGCTGGATATTACAGAAGGTTTGTCAAAGACTTCTCCAAAATTGCCTTACCATTGACTCAGTTGACACAGAAAGGGATATCATTTGACTGGACTGACCAGAGGGAATCAGCATTCCAAGAATTGAAAACCAGACTTGTGACCGCACCGATTCTGACTCTACCTTCAGGTACGGATGGTTATACTGTGTTTAGTGATGCTTCTCATAAGGGTTTGGGGTGTGTTTTAATGCAGAATGGGAGAGTTATTGCTTATGCTTCCCGACAGTTGAGACCACATGAAAAGAACTACCCGACCCATGACTTGGAACTTGCTGTAGTGGTTTTTGCATTGAAAATTTGGCGTCACTATTTGTATGGAGCAACATGTGAAGTGTATACTAACCACAAGAGCCTGAAGTACTTTTTCACTCAGAAAGAACTGAATATGAGACAGCGGAGATGGCTTGAACTGATAAAAGACTATGACCTACAGATACTGTACCATCCGGGAAAAGCCAACACCGTTGCCGACACCTTGAGCCGAAAATCGATTGGAAACTTAGCTTGTTTGCTGACTGGACAGAAGGAATTGCTTTATGACCTTGAGAAGTCTGAAATCGAAATTGTTTTGAAAGAACAAGGTGGAACAATAGCTGCCATTACTGCTCAACCAGCCTTGATTGAGGAAATTAAAGAAAAACAACAACTGGATGATTTCTTGAAAAAGGTTATTGAAGAAAGAGATTCTAGACCGAGACCGGGGTTCAACTTTGACAACGATGTATTGAAATTTCAAGATAGACTGTGTGTACCAAATGACACTGAATTGAAGAGAAGAGTTCTGCAAGAAGGCCATTAGTCAAGTTTTCGATTCACCGGGAATACGAAAATGTACCAAGATCAAAATGCAATTCGGTGGCGTGAATGAAGAAGGAAATTGCCGACTTTGTGTCTAAGTGTCTTAATTGCCAACAAGTCAAAGCGGAACATCAGCGACCCGCAGGCTTACTGCAACCCTTACCCATACCAGAGTGGAAATGGGAGCATATCACGATGGATTTTATCGTTGGATTACCTCGCTCCAGGAAAGGTATGGACTCTATTTGGGTTATTGTTGATAGATTGACTAAATCTGCACACTTCCTACCTGTCAAGACAATTTATAATGCAGACAAATTGGCTGTTATTTATATTGACGAGATTGTGAGATTGCATGGAGTGCCTGTGTCTATTGTTTCTGACAGGGATCCGAAGTTTACATCGAGGTTCTGGCAGAGCCTACAGACTGCATTGGGTACTGAATTGAGGCTGAGTAGTGCCTATCATCCTCAGATGGATGGATCGAAAAGACCATCCAGGACTTTAGAGGATCTCTCGAGAACGTGTGTGTCCTTGATTTTCGTGAAATTGGGAAAGTCATTTGTCCGTTATCGAAGTTCGCCTACAACAACAGCTACCATTCGAGTATTGGAATGGCGCCTTTCGAGGCATTGTATGGCAGAAAGTGTAGGTCTCCAATCTGCTGGGCAGAAGTTGGAGATGGGCCTTTGCTTGGGCCCGAAATTGTTTATGAAACGACTGAAAAGATAAAATTGATACAGCAAAGACTGAAAACTGCACAGAGCAGACAGAAGAGTTATGCAGATATCAGAAAACGAGATAGAGAGTATGAAGTGGGTGATCACGTGTTTGTGAAGGTGACACCAATGAAAGGCCAGACTCGCTTTGGAGTCAAAGGCAAGTTAGCGCCGAGGTATGTCGGACCGTATCAGATTATTGAGAAAATAAATCCGGTGGCGTATCAAGTTGCACTTCCTCCTGAAATGGAGCATATGCACAACGTCTTCCACATTTCGATGTTGAGAGACTATCTTCGAGATCCGTTTCATGTGATTGAGCCTACTCGGATAGTGCTTAGTGATGACTACACTTACGAGGAACGGCCTATACAGATTGTGAACAGACGGATCAAGAAACTGAGAAACAAAGAGATCCCGCTAGTGAAAGTTGATTGGCAGAACCATGGTGGTGTGTATGCCACTTGGGAAAGGGAAGACGACATGGCTAAAAGATATCCTGATTTGTTTCCACTGGATCTGCTTTTCCAAATCGAAGGTAACTCGAGTTTAGAGGACTAAACTCCTTATAAGAGGAGATCAGAATAACCCTCGCATCGACATCGAATAACCACGAATTATATCTCGATTCTCGCTAAACCGAATCGATAATGACTGATAAGTGAACTGGATTAACTACTGAACTGACCGATTGAAATCGAAATTGAAATTAAATAAGTTTATCTATTATATTGCCTATTGCATCTGTCTGATTATTTGATTATCTGTTTGAATGTATATGTTTAAATTGCTAATTAAAGGCCTTATCGGCGGCCAAATTAGGAATCGTTTAGAGTTCTGGGATCAGTAGAATATTTGTGATTTAATGGTATATTTACCTAAAAATTGATTAGGAATGGTTAAATTAGATTAAACATTGTTACATTGCCAACTTTGATTTATTTACCAAAGTGCCACCTAGTGGCTATTACTTTAGGCAATTTGAGTGTTGTATCTACACTTAGAGTCAACATTTCCCAACCCTTCCCTTCACTCATAGCCGACCAAGAAGTGTAAGAGAGAGAGAGAATTGAGTTCATCTTGAGAATTGGCTTGTGGACTTGAAGAACCTGTAGGAAATTGGCTAATTTAGCTCCCACACCTTGACTTCAAGACTTGGACAAGGTAAATGAGCCCTTCATTGTTGCATTTTAGGTTGTTCTTGCATGAATCAAGTTAAATTGTAGAGCTAAGTTATGAAATTGTCCACATATGTTGAATTGAAGCCTAGTTGTTGCATGCATGTTGAATTTAGTGAGTTTGGAGTTGGTTTCATGGTCAAATGCCACATGCATGTTCATAATCATGTTTAAATCCATGTTTTCATCTTGTTTTGAAAAGATTGAGCTCTTTGGAGCAAGAGTTGAAGCTTTGAAATGGTTTTAACCCATGCATGTCATGTTTGAATGTTGCCCATGCATGTTCTTGAAAATTAGTTGGATTGAGCTTGATTAAACTTCCCTTGGGCTTTGATTTTTACAAATTGAGCTTTAAAACATGTTTTTCTATGTATTTGCAAGAGTTTTCCCGAAAATGGGCCCAAGAGGATTGATTTTGGTGGTTGAAAACTTGGTTTGGAACTTGGAGTTCGAATCTGGGTTTTCCAGATTTTTGTCTTCCACTCGAGCGGGGGAAGTGCCGCTCGAGCGGGGAAATCAAGCTCTCAAAGATTTTTGACTGTGTTGCGATCCGCTCGGCGAAATCTTGGCTTCAGCGGAGAAATCGAGCATCCAAGATCCTGTTCATCGATCATTTCGGCGGAGTAATGTGCGCTCGAGCGGAGGATTGTGGGTCACGCTCGAGCGGGGAAGTTGACGCTCGAGCGGGGACCTTTGTTTGCTTGTCCGCTCGAGCGGGGAAACCTGCGCTCGAGCGGAGGCCTTGTTTCACTGAAAATTCTGAAACTGATTTCTGTGCACATCTTTGCATCCTCATCCCATCCTAGGCATTCTTAGGCCTAGTTTAAGACATCTTAATGAGGATAGATGTAGAACACACCGAGGCATACTAGGGAGTTAATTATTATACTTCCCAACTGTCAAACTTAGAGTGTGTTCAATTTGTTAACTGTTTAGGGTTGGCTCTCGGGGACGCGCTCTAGCTGCTATAGCCCAATCTCTGTGAGTAACAATTGTATAAAGATATGTTCAAAATGGTTATCTTTTGAATACTGAACTGAATTGTTTATTGAGCTGATATTGTTTACTGAATGAATGTATGTCCTGTATTACAGGCGTATTGTGGCATCCTTAGCAATTATCGATCTCATTCTGAGCTCATCGGTTTCCTTATGGAACCATACTGTTTATTGATTGATGGCCATCATTACTGTTTGGGTCTGCTAAGACCCGGTCCTTTGGACCTACTGTTTATAGGCTAATGGATGTACCACATATGACTGATTGACTGAAATACTAAAGGACTGAAATACTGTTTAATGAACTGATTTCATTACTGTAAGGACATTCATTCATAACCTCTTTACGCATTATGTTATTCACTGGGCTTTAGCTCATTGTTTATATATATATGTAGGTTCTCAGCAGCTGACGGAGCTAGGAGCGTGGGTTGGTCCCCGATTTTTCAAGCGACCTATGTGCCTCACTGCGAGGTTCGAGTTGCCATGTCATGGCTTGGGGTGTTTTTGTGTCCCCATCGGTCTCCTTCTTTGTTTGTACTTTTGTATAGATCGCTTTATCAGATTATCGAGGATTCGATCCGTCTTGACCGATGTATATGATTGTATAAATTGTACTGTGTTGAACCGTTCGAATGCATAAAAATGTTTTTGGCATACAGATTTTCACAGCTCAATGGACACTAGTTATTTATCAGATTGGCTTCCGCCAGTACTGTTTAATCAGATATCGCTCAAGCCTTTCTAGAATCTTGACATCGCTGGCGATTCTGATGCTAAACCCATAGGGCCGGGTTTGGGTCGTGACATTTTCATATTCATATTGAATTTGAGTGAAAAAACCTAATTAATCATCTTTTGCTACTTCCAATTTAGGATTCAATGTTGATTTGGCTACCATTGCTGTTAATGTTATCAGATTCTTACTGAAATTACGTGAAAAACCCTACTTAATCATATCCTATTCCTTTCAATTTAGGTTTCAATGTTGAGTGTCGTACCATTGCTGTCAATGTTCTCATATTTTCAATCAATTTTAGTCAAAAACCTTAGTTAATCATATTCTATTGGTTTCAATTTAGCTTTCATTGTTGATTTTGGCACGATTCATGTGAATGTTCTCAAATTCTTAGACAATTTGAGCAAAAAACCTTACTGAATCTTATTCTCTGGTATGATTTTGGTATGATTCCAGTGAATGTTCTCAGATTCTTAGACAATTTGAGTAAAAAAACCTTAGTGAATCATATTCACTTGGTTTGAATTTGGGTTTCAATGTTGATTTTTGTACAATTGTTGTTAATGTTTTCAGATTCTTAGTCAATTTGAGTGAAAACCCGAGCTTAATCTATATTCTCTTAATTTCAATTTAGGTTTTAATATTGAGTTTGACATGATTGTTGTGAATTTTCTCAAGTTTTCAATCAATTTGACTGAAAACCCTAGTTAATCATGTTCTCTTGCTTCCAATCTAAGTTTCAATGTTAATTTTGCTGCGATTGCTGTGAATGTTCTCATATTGTGAATCAATTTGAGTGAAAAACCCTACTTAATCATATCCTATTCCTTTAAATTTAAGTTTCAATATTGAGTGTGGTACCATTGCTGTCAATGTTCTCATATTTTCAATCAATTTCATTGAAAAACTTTAGTTAATCATATTCTATTGGTTTCAATTTAGTTTTCATTGTTGATTTTGGTGCGATTCCTGTGAATGTTCTCAGATTCCTAGACAAATTGAGTAAAAAAACCTTAGTGAATCATATTCTCTTGGTTTCAATTTGGGTTTCAATCTGAATCAATTTAAATAAAAAAACCCTAGTTAATCATATCCTATTGCTTTTAATTTAGGTTTCAATGTTCAGTGTGGTACCATTGCTGTCAATATTCTCATATTTTCAATCAATTTGAGTGAA
Source organism: Camellia lanceoleosa (assembly GCA_025200525.1). Classification (NCBI taxonomy): domain Eukaryota; kingdom Viridiplantae; phylum Streptophyta; class Magnoliopsida; order Ericales; family Theaceae; genus Camellia; species Camellia lanceoleosa. The sequence goes on along the minus strand of CM045764.1, from coordinate 111,445,060 downwards.
AAACCTTAGTTAATCATATTCTCTTGGTTTCAATTTAGCTTTCATTATTGATTTTGGCACGATTCCTGTGAATGTTCTCAAATTCTTAGACAATTTGAGTAAAAAACCTTAGTGAATCATATTCTCTAGTTTCAATTTAGCTTTCAATGTTAATTTTCGTACGATTCCTGTGAATGTTCTCAGATTCTTAGACAATTTGAGTAAAAAACCTTAGTGAATCATATCATCTTGGTTTCAATTTGGGTTTCAATGTTGATTTTCGTACGATTGTTGTTAATGTTCTCAGCTTCTTAGTCAATTTGAGTGAAAACCCTGACTTAATCATATTCTCTTGATTTCAATTTAGGTTTCAATATTGAGTTTGACATGATTGTTGTGAATTTTCTCAAGTTTTCAATCAATTTGACTGAAAACCCTAGTTAATCATGTTCTCTTGCTTCCAATCTAAGTTTCAGTATTGATTTTGCTGCAAATGCTGTGAATGTTCTCATATTCTGAATCAATTTGAGTGAAAACCCTACTTAATCATATCCTAATCCTTTAAATTTAAGTTTCAATGTTGAGTGTGGTACCATTGCTGCCAATGTTCTCATATTTTCAATCAATTTCAGTGAAAAACCTTAGTTAATCATATTCTCTTGGTTTCAATTTAGTTTTCATTGTTGATTTTGGTGCGATTGGTGTGAATGTTCTCAGATTCTTAGACAATTTGAGTAAAAAACCTTGGTGAATCATATTCTCTAGTTTCAATTTAGCTTTCAATGTTGATTTTTGTATGATTCCTGTGAATGTTCTCAGATCCTTAGACAATTTGAGTAAAAAACCTTAGTGAATCATATCCTCTTGGTTTCAATTTGGGTTTCAATGTTGATTTTCATACAATTGTTGTTAATGTTCTCAGATTCTTAGTCAATTTGAGTGAAAACCCTGACTTAATCATATTCTCTTGATTTCAATTTAGATTTCAATATTGAGGCCAAGTTTGGGAACTTGTAAAAAAGTCAAAAAGCCAAAAAGTTACTCAAAAAATTAAAAAGTTAACACTATTCACCAAAAGTCAACAATTACGGCTGCACAACTCAATTCAAATTTTTCCCTACAAATTAATTTTTACAATTTTTTATTACATATTTTTCCATAAAAAGTCAAAAAGTTAACCCAAACATCCATATTTTCAACCTCAATTTTTTAGTCCAAAAAGACAAAAAGTACACTTATTTAGGACACCCCAAACAATCCCTGAGTTTGACATAATTGTTGTGAATTTTCTCAAGTTTTCAATCAATTTGACTGAAAACCCTAGTTAATCATGTTCTCTTCCTTTTGATTTAGGTTTCATTGTTTATTTTTATACGATTGCTATGAATGTTCTCAGATTCTGAATGATTTGAGTCAAAATCTCTAGTTAATAATACTTTTTTGCTTTCGATTTTAGTTTCAATGTTGATTTTGTTTTTATAGCCATGAATGTTATCAAATTTAAACTTCATGAGAATGACATTGGATTGATTCTTTTAGGACACATTCTCAGTGTTAATATGTCGTCTATATTGATTTTCCGTACAGGAAACCAACTCATGAAACCACCAAGACTAAAAAGCAATGCAAATAAAACAATAAGAAAGCGTAAACTATCAACTTCGATGGAGAAAAAGCAAAAGTGAAAGTGTAGAGAATGGAGATTAACTTTCAGATCAAACATGGGGACAATAGTGAAGCTATTACAGCACATCAAACTCAGGAATGAGCATATTAATGGCTTGAAGAAAACCCCATTTTGGTTATTGTTTGATGCAATATTGCAAAACAAGCTGAATTATAAACAATGTAGAAAATATGATAACATTGCATTGAAAATAATTCAAACATACCAGCCAGGCAGCAGTGGTTCTTTCCAGTTAGGACCATAAACTGTAAAGCTAACAACAGAAGACATCAAGTCCATCTTCGGTATATCTTGTGGAGATGAGCCGATACATCTTGGTTATGGAAATAAAAGTAGATCATCATTTCTGACAAGAAGATCCATACAAACTGAAAGGCTATCGAGCACAACCATCATAGACTTGTTGCAAAAAGCATTGAAAGCAAAAAGAAAGAAGACACTGAAGATGTGATAAGGATGCTGTATATGTACACTTGTTTGAAGCTTTTTTTCTCTACATCAGGAACAACTGTTGGTTGGGTATTTCTTAATTACATGGAAGACATAAACTCAATGAGAAAATACAATTGGGCAGTAGCAATAATGAACACACTGATGTCTTTAATTGAAAAATACCACAAAAATCCAGCAAAAGTCACAGGATGTGTTATGGCTCTCTTAGTAAGTACATCTTTACTCTATTCTATTAGTTTGTTGTTAATAACAAATAGTATTATTTCTTATTCAAATGACAAAAATTCTTTACATTTGCTTTGTAGTATTGGTTGTGTGAGCACACACTGATCATCCACCCTGAAGTTAGCGAAACATGCCCAAGGGTGATCAAGTGGAATCTAATCAAATTACATAAACGTATGAAAGTCATATCACTACATCAGCTAACAACAAGACAGGTCACATCCTCATCTCATTTGAATTTCAATTCAAGTTAGGAAAAATCCCTATTTTTATACACTGGATTATTACTGAGAAACTTTTTAGTTTCCTAAACTTCAATTATTTCAAAAACTAATATCTATTGTATGTTGACCTACAGGTAACTAATACTCAATTCAGTGAGGAAAGTGATAAAGAACTTGATGACACTAAAGAAGAACAAAAAGAAGATGCTGAAAATACTGAAGACGAAGAAGAAGAAGATGCTGAAGAAGAAGAACAAGAAGTACAAGAACAAACTTTCAGATCAAACATGGTGTCAATAGTGAAGCTATTACAGCACACCAAACTCAGGAATGAGCATATTAATGGCTTGAAGAAAACCCCATTTTGGTTATTGTTGGATGCAATATTGAAAAAGAAGATGAATTGTAAACAATGCAGAAAATATGATGACATTGCATTGAAAATAATTCAAACATACCAGCCAGGCAACAGTGGTTCTTTCCAGTTAGGACCAGAAACTGTAAAGCTAACAACAGAAGACATCAAGTCCATCTTCGGTATATCTTGTGGAAATGAGCCGATACATCTTGGTTATGGAAATAAAAGTAGATTATCATTTCTGACAACAAAATGCGTACAAACTGAAAGGATATCGAGCACAACCATCACCAACTTGTTGTAAAAAGCATTGAAAGGCAAAAAGAAAGAAGACACTGAAGATGTAATAAGGATGTTGTGTATGTATACTTGTTTAAAGCTTTTTTTCTCTATATCAGGAACAGCAGTAGGATGGGTATTTCTTAATTACATGGAAGACATAAACTCAATGAGAAAATACAATTGGGCAGAAGCAATAAGGAGCACACTGATGTCTTCAATTGAAAAATACCACAAAAATCCAGCAAAAGTCATAGGATGTGTTATGGCTCTCTTAGTAAGTACATCTTTACTCTATTTTATTAGTTTGTTATTAATAACAGATAGTATTATTTCTTATTCAAATGACAAAAATTCTTTACATTTGCTTTGTAGTATTGGTTGTGTGAGCACACACTGATCATCTACCTTGAAGTTAGCAAAGCATGCCCAAGGGTGATCAAGTGGAATCTTACCAAATTACATAAACGTATGAAAGTCATATCACTACATCAGCTGACAACAAGACAGGTCACATCCTCATCTCATTTGAATTTCAATTCAAGTTGGGAAAAATCCCTATTTTTATACCTTTGAATTATTCTTGAGAAACTTTTAGTTTCCTAAACTTCAATTATTTCAAAACTAATATCTTTTGTATGTTGACCTATAGGTAACTAGTGCTCAATTGAATGAGGAAAGTAATGAAGAACTTGATGACGAAGAAAAAGAAAAAGAAGATTTGGAAATATCAAGATGAAGAACAAAAAGATGCTGAAGAAGAAGAACAAGAAATACAGGAACAAGAACAACAAAAACAAGATGCTGAAAATACTGAGGAAGAAGAAAAAGATTCTGAAGAAGATGAAAAAGAAGAAGAAGATGGTCAATATGCTGAAGAATGCCACCAAGAACAAAAGCCAGCAAATGAAGACTTGAGAAGCAAATTCATTATACTCAATGATGCACCTGAGGGAGAAGAACAAATTTATCAACAAACACTTGAGAAACTTCAAACTGAGAACAACAATTTGCAACTAGACAACACAATGAATACCATCTACATAAATAAACTTGAAGAGGATAACAGGCTACTCACAGCACAAATACAACAATTGAAAGATGAAAATTCTCGATTGCATAACCAATTGGTTGAAAAAGAGGTCCATAAGATAACCTAAGAAGTTTGTGCAGTAAAACATTCTAGGACAGATGCAAAGAATGAAGGTCATACAATAAACGATGAAAATTCTCAAGTGTTGTAGAAAGAGGTCCATGAAAATTCTGAAGTGGTGGACAAAGAGCTCCATCAGAAAGAGGTTCATGAAAATTCTGAAGTTGTGGGCAAAGAGCTCCATCAGAAAGAGGTCCATGAGATAACGCAACAACCTTTTGCAACAAAACATTGTGAGACAAATACAAATGTGAAAGATTGTCAAAATTCTCAGTTTCAGAATCAGTTAGTGGAGGAAGAAGTCCATGACTTAACCTAACAAGTTTGTGCAATAAAAGCCGATGATCTAACAGAATCAAGACAAACAAATCTACAGAATTCCATGATCAAAAATATCAAGGCTAAAGCAAGGAAGACTACTGAGGTATCAAATTATGAGTATAGAGGCAAGAAAGTTAAAGTTGAGAAAGAGAAGGAACACAAAGATGAGACAATTTCAAACAAGTATGCTGTGGCTCAATTGTTACCTCCTGAAGATAAATATAAACTACAAATTCTTTGGAAAGAAAAGCAAACAGAATCAAGATATAATCTTACATAAATCTTTCAATTTTTCATGTAGTACAAGTATATGAAATGAAACTGAGAAATAGCTCTGTTTTCTAAAAATATTTTGACTTAATTATTAACACATTTTTTATTGTTTTGTAGTGCTTGTATATGGTTTGGCGCAAGATATGACAATTGTGTGTTTATTAATGATATCAAGAACTTGGTAAAAGGGACAGACATATCCAGCTGTGTACGTATAATATTTGTAATATTTTAACACTGAAAAACTTCTCATTAATTTGTTAACATCACTTTTGTGTTTCAATTTGATAGACAATTGATGCATATGCTGAGATGGAGCAGACCACAATGGCAAGTCTTTCATACTGTCAAGTCCATATTGGGGAAGGATCAATGTACATGTGTCAATTCTATACTTTATCTTCCGTTCAATTTTGGTTTCAAAGTAGATTTTTTGTGTTTTGTTATCATTGCTGTGAATGTTCTCAAATTTTGATTTTGGTATCATTGTTGGGAATATACTCATATTTCAAAACAATTTGAGTGATAAATCATAGTTAATCATGTTTTGTTGCTTTTCATCGACATATAATATTGAGTTCGTACCATTACTGTGAACATTCACATATTTTTTGTAAAAAACAGCCAATGTTGAAAAAGAAAACTTTAGAACAAAGGAAAAAGATTTTGAAAAATACTTTGCAAGAATCCCTCCAATGTCGATACATCCATATCCCCATCCACAATTTCAATCATTGGACATTACTTGTTATCAACAAACACTTGGGGACTTGGAAACATTTCAACTCTTTGAGACCAAGAAAAGGAAAGGACAAGCACTGCAACGTTACAAATCAACTGGTAAGAACAATTTCATATTAGCATTACAATAATCAGATGTAAATCATTACATACTTTATATTGATGTTTTTTACAGCAAAAAATCATCCATCAATACATGAAGGATACACATTGTCAAGCAGAAAAAGCCTAGAATCCTGATGTCAAGATGGAATCAGTCAAAGATAGCCCTCAACAAGAAGCAATGACATATGTTAATTTATTCCAACTAACAAATTTTATTATCTTTTTCAAAAAAATTTCTTTTTTCCCTAACTATGTCAAAAATGATTTCTGTAGGAATGACTGTGGAATTATTGTTTGCTACATCATAAGACAATACATGAGGCAACAACCAATTCCAAACACATTACCACCAGGCACATCCACAAGACTCAGAGCAACATGGTACATGAGTTCCTCAGTGATCCACAAAGATCAATCAAAGTCAAGTAGAGTCAAGATTGCAACATCAAATGAAATCTTTTTTGATGTATAACTCAATGAACACTTTTTTGTAACACTCTAATACAATGACTAATGTTTTTGTTAATAGTTCCAAGCATATTACCTAACAAACATATTACAATTTCTATGATATGTAATGGAATATTTTGTCATACTCTCAAAGATATATGCACCCGAGCTTTGTTGATGTTTTTGTCCATATTCTCAGTTTCTATTATCCTGTTCCTCACACTACTATATGGGAAAAACGAAAATAATATTACATATGAAAATAGTGGACACAAGACTTTACTGTATCAGTGCTTTGTTGACGTTTTTGTTTATATTTTCAGTTTTTATGCAGTGTTTTGTTGCCTCACAATCACTTATTTTGAAATTTAGAAACTTTAAAACTGAGAATATTTTTAGTTTTATACAGATCACTCAATTTTCAAACCACAATTATATCACCACAATTTATTTTCTGTCCCCCAATATTATGACAATTTGAAAAACTAAAATTCGAAACAAAGAATATTTTCATTTTCAATCCACTATTACTTTAATCAAAACATAAAGCATTGACCACATCTATTTAGAATATTAATTCACATTCATTCAATTGATAACATTTATAACTAGTTCCAATTCATAACAAGAGCCTCACACTATTATCACAAAATCATCTATTTTGAACTAAAAACTTAAACTGAGAATATGTTCACTTTTTATACAGTATTCACATAATCTTCAAAACAAACATTCACACAGTCAAGTTTATTTCCAAAAGCCAACCAAACAATATTATCACAAACAATTTCAAAATTAAAATTTGAAACTAAGAATATTTTCACTTTCAATTCAATGTCACTTTATTCAAAACATAGAAGATTATTACTCATTTCGGAAGACAAAGCGACTACCTCAAGAAATTTATGAATATGAAATTTTTACAATCACAAAGCAGCTACAAAAAATCACAAAGCCTCCTTACACGATTTCTTATTGTGATTGCCAACCTTTCCACATCTACTACAAGTAATTTGCCTCACTTTCTCACCATTCGAACGAATCCTCTTCTTATTTGGCCTTCCTGGTTGCTTCTTAGACAAAGGAGGAAGAACAACTTCACTATCACCAGCAACATTACAATCTGGTTTCCAAATTGAAGGAACAAGATATATGGGAAAATAATAAGACTTTCGATAACTTTGAACATAGAAGTATTGATCAACAAATAAACTCAAATCATGTCCACTATTTTGTATAGCACCAATTGCATGTGCACATGGAAACCCTTTCAACTGCCACTCGCCACAAGAACATATTCGTTTACTAATGTCAACTGAAACAGATGGATGTGAATGCACCTCATAGACATCATTTCCAGATGAACTAACAGTCTATGGCCTCGAAATATTAAAACCATCATGCAATTTGGACTCCATTTTAGGTCATATCAAACCATTCCATTTGTTAACAAGTTCCCTCCTCTTAGTAATTTTCCTCATCAACTTAATTCTTACACTATCAATCAACTTTGTGGTAGGCAAGTGGCGTTCCTCTCGTATCCACGAATTGAAAGATTCAGCTACATTTGACCACATCTCTTCAAAGTGTTGCCCTCGAAAATATGCAGTACTCCAATGATCAGATGGTGCGTCATCTAAAACTTTTCAACTCTTGACCCACCTTCGCCTTTTTAATTCAACCAAACATTGATGAAATGTTTCTTCGTTGGAGCATATGCACATTTCCCAAACAGAGTGATCGACTTTTCTTTCAATCCATGAAACATACCATAAATGATGCCTCATGTTCATCTTCAAATGATATAAACAATAAGCATAGAAAGCCATTGGGAAAACTTTTGGCAACACTTCAACTAATCCAAGGTTACGATCTGACACAAATGTAATATTTCATTCTGGTGAAACAATTCTACTCAAATGTTCCAAAAACCAACGCCAATTCTCTTGATTCTTTGAGCCAACAACTGCAAAACAAACAGGAAAGAAACCTGCATATACAAAATAGAAAAAATGAAAATATTCTATTATTCTTAGACAATGGTAACACTTTAACATTCAAAATATCAAACACTAAAATGAATAACTGAAAAAATAAAAAATGCATATACAACAATAATATTATATAAAATTTAAAACATTCAATCATATTTCTAAACTGAGAACTTTCTCAATTTCAAAACAGAGAAAATAGATTTCTTATGTACCTTGATTTCTATCTTTTCCTGTAGCAACAAGTAAATTTCCTCTAAATCTTCCCTTTAAAAATGTGCCATCAAGGAATAAGAGAGGTCGACAATAATCAAATCCACTAATAGAACCATAAAAAAAAACAAATAATCTCTTAAACCGTTTAGTATCATCATCACACTCAAACTCAATGTAACTCCTTGGATTGCAACTCTTTGTAACATCCACACACCATCTTAACTGGTCAAATGACATTAAGTAGTCTCCAAAAATCTCACATTTTGCTTTCTCTACCCCCAATCAAGCTTGACGATAACTAACTCTCAGCCCATACCCCAACTTAAAATCCCGAACAACATGAAATGGACGTGTCAATGGATTATCACGAACACCTTCAACAATCAAATTAGCAACTAAATCAGAACTCATACGAGAATGATTTATCGTACGTACTTCAGCACCACATGTGTGGACATTGTTCAACTTCCTTATATAAAAGAACCCATTAGCATTCTACACTCTACCATGAACATTCCATATACAACCTTTTGTCTCTCTAAATAAACATTGTGCGGTAACACAAACTTTATCATTCTTAACAAATATGAACTCAAATCTACACTCAATAGAAAACTTCGACAATGCATTACGAAATTCAACAATTCCACCTTCAAATTTCTGTCCTACATATGTAATACTAACTGCCCAACCAGCAGACAACAGTACTTTTTCCTTGTGTCGACAAAATGATGATAACATATCAACCTCTTCTTCAACCTCCAACCTCAAATTCCTTTTGGAGGATGTAGATGCTTTGTTTGACAAGTTCACAAACTTACTGCTGTCATGAGACAATGCAATATCACAAACTTCAAGATCCAACATTGACTATCTTTCTCCATAATCCAATCTTTTGTTGAGATAACCACAGTCAATGGTTGATTCTTTTACTCTCACAACAACATCAATACACTTTGAATCAAAATGCACAACTAATGCCAACAACAAATCTAACTCCTCATTGTTGTCCAACGTACAATTAGGATGTCCAGGCAATAAGTAAGATAGAAAAATATTATCAGATTGCAAATTATCCTATTTCAAATATAGCTTCTCAACCAACTGATCATATGTAACATTTTGATCAATCTTAATGGCAAATGTGCAACCATTATACTTGCACAACAAAAAAATAGGTGCACTTGTACAACCTTCACTCATTTTTCAATCTAAACAATAAAAACCAAAACAATACTAAGAACTTTCTCAGTTTTCACAAATATTTCATAACAATAAACACCAGAACAAAAAACTTCATAACAATACAAATATTTCACAAATCATGTTTTCAATTCATAAAATAAATAACCAAACTGAGAAATCATCCAGCAAATCACGTCTTCAATTCGTAAAAACAAAATTATTCAACATATTCTCATAAATAAATTCAATCAAAACTAAAGAAAATTCTAAAAAAACATAATATACAAAATCGAAACAATACATACCTATAAACCAGATCGAAGATCAAATATCCAACAAATCAATCCTTCAATTTATAAATCGAAATCGCAGATAACAAACTCCAACAGATTTCAACTCAAAATGCGAACCAAACTAAGAAATCCTTCAAAATCCTTTCCTATTCGAATCAAAATCGAGAAATCAATTACGTATAATAGCGAACCAAAGCAATAAATCCTTCAATATCGTTCACGATTCGAATCTTCAGCTACTTCCATAACTGATCTGTTAACTGATTTCTTTTTTATTTCTAGTAAAAAACGTGAATTTTATATACAGTTGTTTATGTTAAAGGGCAAACACGTCTATTTACCTAAAAATGGGACTTATTGGTTCAAAAAAAATTTGATAGGACCTAAGCTACAACCAAACATGTTGATAGGACTTTTAGGTAATTATCTCTTATTTTTATTATTTATTTATTTATTTATTTATTTATCAGGTTCTCATTGTCACGCCCCAAACCTGTCCCTAAAAGTTTGGGCATGACCCATTCGTAAATGGACATATAACCTGGTATATATAACATATGGGGCCTTATCAGAAGCACAAACATGAAAAGAACTCCATTGAGCTACCTCTAATATGCCAGGATCACATGCATCACATACATTATAATATTCAGACCCAAGCTAAAATTTTACCGTGAGCATCAATTATATAGATATACATATATAGCCCCAGCCCTAAGATTGGGCATATACAAAAACATTGAAGTCATGTACATTTAACTTTAAATGAGTAATCAAAATACAAGTCAACATCTTAACAAGGCTGCTCAAAATAGGTGATCTCGCTTAGTGCCTGGACTCATAAAGGTTTACAAAAGGGAATGGACATCCTGAGTTGGGGCTGACCTCCTGATTAGTTACCTCTGAAGCAGATATCTGAGGGTGAGCCAAGCTCGATGAATAATATCGTAAATAAAGCAATGCATAACTTGAAACATTGTAATAATAAAAATACACATGGATTCGTAGCTTCTCTATACTTATTGAACCATATATTGTGTCCAACATGCTTTGGAAATAAATGAGGATAGACATATGAACTAAATATAACTTTTCAAATGTTCCTGAAAATGGGTCCCCCCCCGGGCGCCACTTTGGCCGCTCGAGCGGACTGTACATTTTAACAAAAATGCTGGGAGGTCAATTTTTACGCTCGAGCGGGAAATCCTCCGCTCGAGCGGGCAGCGAAAATTCTAAAAAAACTGCTGAGAGGTTGATTCTCACGCTCGAGCGGGAATTCTTCTGCTCGAGCGAACCATGCAATTTCTGAAATTCTAAAATGCCAAGTCAAGTTCCAACTTGGTATCCAAAGCTTCAAACATGTACTGACCGAGCTTCAAAACATATACTTACTAAGTCTCAAAACGTATACATACCAAGCTTCAAAACATAACTTACCAAACTTCGAAATATATATTTACTTATCAAGCTTTAAAACATATACTTACTGAACTTTAAACTACAAAGTCCACATGATTTGTCTGAGTCTGTGTTACTTTATAGGCCCTTTCTTAAAACACATAAGCTTGAACATAATGGTTGGCTTGAAGCCCTTGAATGGTGCGACCTAAGCCCTTAATCATGGTGGCATAAAGCCCTTAAACATGGTGGCACGAGACCCTTAATTAGTTTGGCATTAAGCCCTTACATATATTGGCATCAAGCCCTTGGAAGTTGGCAATAAGCCCTTGAAAGTTGGCATCAAGCCCTTGTATATTTGGCATTAAGCCCTTGTAAATTGGCATTAAGCCTTTGAAACATAATGGCATGAGAGCCCTTGGAACATAATGGCATAAAGCCCTTGGAACATAATGGCGCAAGGCCCTTGAAACATAATGGCATAAAGCCCTTGGAATACATGTATGAACTCAAGAGGTGGCTCATACAGATTCTAGAGGTGACTCGCATTGCAGCACTTAGTTCCGTACAACACTTTGTTTCATACTAATAGATCATACGAAATGGCCATAGGCCTCAGAACTTTCACATTGGCTTTACGCCCGGTTCACATATGTATGGACTCAAGAGGTGGCCCGTATGGATTCTAGAGGTGACTCGCATTGCAGCACTTAGTTTCGTACAGCACTTTGTTCCATACCAGAAATCATTAGGTTTAACAGATATTATTAAAAAGGACTAGTTCCGAAGTTATACAGAGGCACACAGGTTCGCCATTCATTCACATGAGTCATCATAGTTAATTTACGTTTAACTACGTGCTACCAACATTTACCAACAAAAGGTAAGAACATTTTACAGAGTAAACGAATCTAGAGATACGTACATACCGTAGTTTCGTAATACACATATGTTTCGCTTGTTTGTCATGAATTAACACAATTGGCTTGAAAATAACATTCACTTGTTTGTCATGAATCAATACCACTGACTTGCAGATAACAAAGTGTTAGTATTCATTATCAACTATAAACGAAACGGAACGCCCAACCATGCTTTTAGGTGTTCTCATGATTTATCACAAGATAACATAATTGTCCCCCAATGACAAAACAATAATATTAACAATGAACAGGAGGTAATGGTTTCATTGTACGAATAAGGGTGGAGCCACACACATCACGTAAGTCACATAGCCATGTTATCGATCTTTAATTCTTTCCTCGGATTATAACTTAACCCGATATTTAACATAATTTCTCAACGGTTATTAACATGTAAAGTAACTCGTATATGTAACGTATAAAGTCATATTCTCATTTAACATCTTGTTCCCGATACGCGGGGTTACATTCATGGTTTCTTTCTATTAATCACCTTCACGGTATTACCAGTTGTATGCAATTCTTGTGCAGAATCATATGTAATGTACATATTATAGTACCTTACAATTAATCATTAATTGTGACCGAAATGCAAAGTGGTCCCCCAAGTCATAACTTCGTCCACATTACACAAGTTGCACCGGTTCCCAACAAATGGTAACGTAATCATTTGCAAGAAACATAACGTTAACAGTACATAAAAGTATGATTACAGTACTACTACTACTCACAGTGTTGGGTTGACATATTACTTCCTCCCGGGGTGTGTCCTGCACACATTCAAACTTGCATATTAGTTCTTTCTTTCCTTGTTAAATTAGTTTTTGATTCGTTACACTTCCAATGAATTTATAATCATCTTAAGCTCATCAAAAAAATAATCTAAAATTAGTTGAGGATTGAGCACGCAAAACAGAACATATCATTTTTCTTTCCTTTCCGCTCGAGCGCTCGGACCTCCGCTCGAGCGGCCGTGTCCCTGTTTGGAGCAGTTCGAAGTTCAACTTAAAATTCAGCAACATCGCTTCATTATACATGCAATTCAAGGTAAAATTAATACAATATATTGACCTAACTTCACTATAACATGAATTATCATCCAAACCACACAAAGTAAACATGATTAGAAACTTCATCACTCTTGCAAATTACCTTATGTTCATAAAACATAACATCTTGCATATATACATATATATATATATATATATATTCATGGGGTTAGCATAAAACTAAAGATTGAAGTGTAACTCTCACATAACATCTAAATTAGGTGACAAAACAACCAATTGATAAGAAACCTCCTTTAATCAACCATAATTCATACATAATACAAACCCTAAGTTGCCAAAACAAGAATTCATCCTTCCTTGAGTCCAAGTGAAGGTTAAATGGATTGGATGAAGCTTACCTTGAGTTAAATCCCACAACTTTCTTCAATTTGGTAATCCTCCTTATTGAATTCCATTTCCCCCAATTCTTCTCTTCCACACTCTTTCTTTTCTCTCCCAGGAAGTGTTGAATGGAGAAGTTCTTAAGTCTTAACTTAAGATATAACTATATGCTTATATAAATTTGAATAAAGACAAAATTTAATCGTCTAATCGTTCCGAAATTGAAATTTCGTAAACATGCCTAATATTACATAAAAATTATGCTAATCACATATATAAAATCAATTTCAGATAATTAAGTCCCTAAGGCTTCCAATTTCTGAGTCAAAGGTTTAAAGTGTAACAGATATGTTTCTTGAGGAATAGATAAACATTCTTAAACATGAATTTCATTTACTTAATCTTAATCTCTCGTGGAATTTCGCAATAAACATTTGAAAACATAAGACAAGGATTGAAAATAAATCAAAAAACATGTACGAGGGTCGGGTTATTACACTCATGGTATGCTTTAGATTTCAACTTTCCTTGTAAATATTAGCTACAACAATTTAGGCTCTGTTTGGTTTAGTTTTTGAATCATGATTTGAATTTTGAGTTATATTTGGAGTTTTGAGTTTTTAAAATGAGTTTTAAAAAGAGAAAATTAGTTTGGCTATGAATTTTGAAAAGAGTTGTATTTTGAAATTATTTTAGATTTATTTTTTAAAAAATATTTAAAATATTTCTTATTTTTATTTTTTTTAGGGTCAATATTTTTTATTGTAAATATTTATTTTTTTAATGTGCGTTGTATTACTACATTTGTGTTCTATTTTTTTTTAAATATTTAAAAATTTTAATTTTTTTATTTTAAATATATATTTTATTTTAAATAATTTCTTATTTTTCTTCAAAAATTTTAAAAAAAATTGAAAAAAATAATTTTAAAGAACAAAATAAAAAATATTTTTTTGGATTTTTTTAAAAATTAAGTTTTGAAAAAAGTTTAGTTATCAGTTTTGAAAAGAGTTATGAAAACTTTATTTAGTAATGAGTTTAAATTTTTTTTTAATCTAAACCATAATTCTAATTTTTAACCAAACGCTACCTTATTTGTTCTTAGCACCATTCACCGAAGTTATTATTGGTGCGATCAAGAGCTTTTAAGAAGAATTAGTTATTGTATAAGATTCAGGCGGAGGAGATTCAAAAACTTGATTAAAATTTATGCCAAAAAAATCACCTGTCAATATTTAAAATTTGAAGGTAATTCAATATAATATGTCAAATTTTTGGGATTTATTCATTCTGTTTTGTTGTGAGTTTTTAAAAATAATTTTTTGAATTTCAATATATATTCTTTTGTTTTTAGTCAACGTTTTTAATATTCCAATCAAATTCTTAATTCTTAATTTTTTACATTTTAGATCTACTTAATTTCAACACATTTAAAAAGTACAAGTTTTATGAATAAAATCTTTAACAAGATCACTAAATAAAAATAAGGTAAATTACACTGGCACCCCCTGAGGTTTAGGTTTATTACAGGTCTCCCCTCACCTTTTGGAAATTACATCTCCTCCCTGAAGTTTAAAGTTTCATTACAGATTCCTGGGAGCTTCTATATGCACACACCCTTTCCCCTCAATACACACACTTAATGATATTTAATTTTATTATAATTTTATCCCTAAGTGAAATTACCATTTTAGACACCATTGTTAATTGAAAACATCTCAATGCACACACACCTCAGAGTTCACATTGTTGCATCGTGTGTGTAAGCCACTGGTTTGGCATGCTTCTTTGAAAATGGCTTTGGCATTTCTGTAGGGTTTTCATTTTTTACAAAGGGCTTTGGCATTTCTATACGGAAAACATCATTGTGATGGAGGATTTGCCTTCTGAAAATCAGCAAATAAGTGTTCATGTGAAGCAGAGTGAAGGAAATGTGAGTTTTTTTTTTTTTTTTCCCGGCGTCGTTCGTATAATCAGAGCCGAAATGTGTTCTTTGGTTCGGAAGTATACTACCGAAATAATTATGTACTTTCGGAAGTTGATGTCCGAACAAAATAATAAATTTCGGAAGTTGTTGTTCGAAAAAAGTATTTAAATTCGGAAGCTGTTGTCCGAACAAAGTTAACTTATACAACAATCAACTTCCGAAATTTTAAAAAAAATTCGGACAACTACTTCAGAATGAAGTAAATTTTTTTTTTTTTTTCCATTTTATATTCCAAATTTGCAAACTGCATACCAAATTTACAGTTTCAAATTGCAAATTAATCATTATAATGCCATTAAAAATTTGTAATGTTATACAAAACATACAGGAATATGTGTCAACTCAAGGAAGTTAGGTTTGCACGGATTTTGTGTTAGATTACACCACTCAATTCACAACTGAACAGGTTCAGTCTACGAAATTATAACGATTATGTTTCAAATTGCTCACCAAATGTAAATGTTTGATAATATTTATTTAACTTTGTAGGTATTTAAAAGTAAGGATGAATTGCTCAACTGGGTACGTGAAGTTGGAAAGAGAAATGGTTTGGTCATTGTAATCAAAACATCAGACTATGGTGGAGGGAAAAAAAGACCCAGGATGTATCTTGCTTGTGAGAGGAGTGGCCAATATAGAGCAACAAAGAAGTTAAAACATGATGGCAACAATACATCAAGAATAACTGGTACGAAGAAGTGTGGTTGTCCTTTTGATATGAGGGCTCACAGGTTTACCACACATGATGAATGGACATTGACCGTAGTATGCAGATTGCATAATCATCCACCTGCGGAGCACCTCGAGGGACATTCATATGCGGGGAGGCTATCAAAGGATGAGAAAGCATTGTTAATGGATATATCAAAGAGCATGGTTCGGCCAAAAGAAATCCTAGTAACCTTGAAACAGCGAGATGCCCTCAATGTAAGCACACTTAAAACCATTTACAATGTACGCCATCGAAACAGGGTGGTACAGAGAGCTGGAAGATCAGAGATGCAACACTTATTGGGTGAATTGGCCAAGTATAATTACATTGAGCGCCATCGGTCTAAAGAGTCCACCATGACTATGACAGACTTGTTTTGGGCACATCCTACCAGTTTGGACTTATTTCGATCTTTCCCATGTATATTAATTATAGATTGCACATATAAAACCAACAGATATCGGCTTCCTCTTCTTGAAATTGTGGGAGTGACATCAACTGAAATGACATTCTCTGTAGCTTTCGCATACTTACAGTATGAGAGGGTCGATAACTATGCGTGGGTGTTAGCTACATTGCGTGATGTCATGGATGTATTTGTTGTGCCAACAGTTATTGTTACTGACAGAGAGCTAGCCTTGATGAATGCCATACAGAAGATATTCCCGAGTGCCACACATTTATTATGTCGTTGGCATATCAGTAAGAATGTGTTGACCAAATGCAAGAAAATGTTTGAGACACAGCAAAAATGGGAGAAGTTCAACCATAAGTGGAACTCTGTAGTGTATTCATCTTCTGAAATTCAATACGAGGAGCGTCTGAAATCATTACTTAAGGAATTCAGTAGTTATCCTGATGCAGTCAAATACATCATGGATACCTGGTTGGTTCCTTACAAGGACAAATTTGTAGCGGCATGGACAGACACGTGTATGCATTGTGGCAATGTTACAACGAACCGGTAAGATTACTTTTCTGCAATATGTTATTAATAAGTGCCATGTACTTGATTTTAACTTGACTTTCATTGAATTGAACAGGGCTGAGAGTGCACATGCAAAACTTAAAAGACAATTAGGTTCATGTCAAGTCTCATTTCAGACATCATTTGAGAAAATACACAGTCTGCTTAAGTTGCAACACACTGATATCAAGGCTTCATTTGAGAACAGTCTAACTGTTGTGCAACATCAATTTAAACCTTTTCAATTCAGGGAGCTATGGGGTAATGTGTCTATCTTTGCATTAGAGTATTTACTTGTTGAGAGTAAGAGAGCCAATTCCATTGGTATTGATGTTGAAGCTTGTGGATGCGTCATTCGCCACACTCATGATTTACCTTGCGCCCATGAGATTGCTGACTACATCAGACAAGATTGGCCTATACCACTTGCTACCATACACTCACAGTGGAGGCAACTTCTTATCTCCATATGCAAGAAATAAGAGAAAACGGAGGTGACTTGTCATGCAGAAGTAGAGTTGTTTGTGAACAAGTTTAATGAAAATGATAGAACCATGCGATTGGAGCTTTTGAAGAAGTTGAAAGAGATTGTATATCCGGGAAGCACTTTTCTTGTTGAGCCGGAAATGAAGCCCAAAACACGTCCTCGGGATCATAAGAAGATCAATGTTTCTACCCGTCGTGACCCGTGTGCATTTGAATTAGTGCAATCTGGACATGATTCCTTCTCACCTAGGGACACTCAAATCACTACATTAGCCTCTACTCTGCAAACCAAGAAGAAGCGACCTATTAAGGGAAAGGAGAAGGTGAACCCGAAAGGGAAGGCATACATTACTAGAACAGTGAAACCTGGTGCATATGTTGATGCTTTCCCTACTGGGTTAAAAGCATACATTAAGTTTGTCAAGGATGTAGCTGCAGATGGAAATTGTGGTTTCAGGGCTATAGCTGCTTCAATTGGTCATACAGAAGATGATTGGGCTCAGGTTAGGCATGACCTATTGGGTGAGCTGCACACACACAAAGAGGAAGAATTGACAAGCATATTGTCATACTTTGAAGAAAGTCCTAGATATTCACATTGGATGACTATGCCAGACATGGGGCATCTTGTTACATCGTGCTACAATCTTGTGTTATACCACTTGTCTTTACAGCAATGTCTCACCTTTTTACCTCTTAGAACAGTGCCAGTACCTCAACTTGATAGACGTGAGATTGCCATTGGGTTTGTCAACGGAAATCATTTCGTCCAGGTATAACAGAAACTTATCAATTGGGTTTGTGCATGTACAATAAGTTATAAGGTATGACCACTAAGTCAATTGATATTTGGTGCAGGTTTTGTTGCAGCCAGGCCATCTAGTTCCTCCTATTGCCACTAATTGGAGAAAATACCGTCACCCTTGCGCTGTGGACTGGGATGATGCATATGTGCGTCGCATTCAACATTTCAAGGACATTATTCATGATAATGTAGCTACTCGAGAGACTTTTGATGTTGTTGATGTCGCATGACACATGTATGCATTTGACAATGTTACAATTATTGAAGAAATGAATGGATGTGTTTTTGATGTTGATGTGTTATGTTTTGCAATGTGGATTGAATGTTATCGACCATTGTTACCATTCCATTGTAATAAGAAAATATCATTTACAAAATCAACGACAATTGTTACCATTCCATTCTAATCATAAAATGTCATTACAATGTCATTACAATACCATTGTTGCCATTCTATTCTAATAAGAAAATATTAACCACTGTTACTATTACAACAATGTCATCTTACAAAAAACACCAAAAAATATTCATCAACTAACAAAATAACATGTAACAACATAACATGTCACGAATCAGCTGCATGCCTACGCCTAGGCCTACGACTGTATGTCAATGTCGAAGATGGAAAGCGACCTCCAGCAGAACTAGGTCCAGCTTTGTCAATGTGCTGACCTTCAAGGACATGTGTCATACTCTCGATAGCCTTGTAAAGTCGATAAGGATGGCGAATCTCCTCCTGATAACCAGCTCAACAATGGCTTTGAATCTGGTGTTGTTCTCTACTAACCACCATGGCTATGCAAGGATCTTGGAAGAGTGATTATGACACTTTAGGGGCCCTCGTTCCTACAACACAAATGATATCTCATTACAAATAACCATACAAAAAAAAAAAAAAAAAAACTCATATACAAATGAATTTCAGTTTTACTGAGGAATGTTTACCTCCCCGTGCCAAATAGCTGCAGCCACATGACTATTGAAACTCTGCAGCATTGACGGATCAGTCGATCCACCTAAAAAAGCATGAATAAGGTACTCTTCCTGGACAGGAGGAGAATCAGGTAAAGAGGTATCCTCCATAGCAATGTCAGGCATATCATAACCTTCAACTCGTCTTTGGTTTCGGCCCCCACTGTGACTGGCACTTGGAATATCATATTCTACCTAAACTGGATCACGACCTCGACCACGACCTCGACCTCGTCCTCGCCCACGCCCACGCCCTCGTCCCCGTTCATGGTCTACATCCAATTGACGACGTCGTCTATTTGAAGCAGTAGGTGGGACACGCTGTTGATATTCAGAATCCATATTATCTGCAAAAAATACTAAGTGTGTGTGTAAATAAACAGAGTGTGTGTAAATAAAGAGAGTGTGTGTAAAATTAATGAGAGTGTTTTAAATTATAAGTGTATGTGTAATGAGTGTGTGTGTAAAATTAATGAGAGTGTGTGTAAATAATAAGTGTTTTAAATTATAATGAGAGAGTGTGTGTGTAAATAATAAGTGTTTTAAATCATAATGAGTGTTATAATTAAGTGTTTTAATTAAGAAGGGAAAAAAAAAAAAAAAAAAAAAAAGAAGCTACCATTCGGAAGTTAAAAACCGAAAATACCTATTCTGTTTGGAAGTTGTTGTCCGAAATTGAAGCTACCATTTGGAAGTTAAAAACCAAAAAAAAAACATTATTTTCGGAAGTTGAAATCCGAACCAAGTAAAGATTTTCGGAACTATAGTGCCGAATAGAAGCAGAAAATTCGGAAGTAGATTGCCAAACAAAAACAAAAAATTCGGATAACCAGTTCCGAATGAGGAAACACAGCAACCACTTACAATGGTGGACGGAAAATTTCGAAAATGGTAAAAATTAACCCTACATTACAAATAAAATAGGAATGGAAAGATTCTAATCTGTGTAAACTAACCTAAAATGTGAAGATTTCAATGCCCTTCAATGCCAATACTTTAATGGCACAGATGGATGGATGAAGCTTTTGGGGAGGAACGGTGGATTTGTGTGAGAGATGGCTGTGTGTGTGAGAGAGGTTCTCAGCTGGGTGTGTGTGAGAGAGGGGTGATAAACGGGTGTGTGTGTGAGAGGGGGTGTGTGTGTGTGTGTATGATTTGCATTAGGGGTATATGTGGAATGATAGGTGTGTGTAGTGAGTCAAATATATTAGGATTTATTTTTTTAGTGTGTGTATTGAGAAGGATTTGTATAGAAAGGAAAGGGTGTGTATATATAGAAGCTCCCCAGATTCCTCCCTTCAGCAATTTAATTTTTTTAAATACTAATTTTGCCCTCATTGGGTAAATTACATTGACACCCCTCACATTTTAGAAATTACAATCCCCTCCTTAAGGTTTAAAGTAGTATTACCAATTGCCCTCTCGGTTAGTATTAGTTGGGAAAAAAATTCATTGAAAAAAAAAAAATTGGGAAAAAAATTCATTGAAAAAAAAATTTGTTAGTAAATTTTTTAAATTTTTGTGTAAAAACCAACGTAAACTCATTTTTTGAATTTATGTTTTTTCCTCAAATTTACAAACTGAGACAATTATTTATAAACCAAAAAAACTATCAAACAAGTTTTTATGACAGTTTTTAAAATTTTTGTAAATATAAATTGAAAACTAAAAACAAAATGGTTACCAAACATGCCTCAAATGGTAAAAATGTCGTAAAATTAACAAATAATTAAATAAGTTACCAACGTAAGAAATGAATTATCAAAAGATTGTTAGGCTATGTATGGTTTGATTTTTAGAAAAAAAAAAATAAAAAAATTAAAAATTAATTTGGTTAAGAAATAAAAAATAAAAAAATATATCATTTAAGAGTAAAAAATAATTATCATTTTAACTTTTGGACAAGTTATATACATACGTCTGGCTGTTTCAATTTAATTTGTAAAAAAATTATTTCTAACCACTCAAAAGATAAAAATTATATAAAAATAATAATTATTTTTTATTTTTTATTTCTTAATCAAATTAATTTTAAATTTTTAAATTTTTTTTCTAAAAATCAAACCATACATAGCCTAAGAATCTTTTGATAAGTCATTTCTTACGTTAGTAACTTATTTAATTATTTGTTAATTTTATGACATTTTTACCATCTAAAGCCTGTTTGGTAACCATTTCGTTTTCAGTTTTCAATTTATATTTACAAAAATTTTAAAAACTGTCATAAAAACTTGTTTGATAATTTTTTTTGTTTATAAATGGTTGTCTCAGTTTGTAAATTTGAAAAAAAAATGTAAATTCAAAAAATGAGCTTATGTTGGTTTTTAAATAGAAATTTAAAAATTTTACTAACAAATTTTTTTTTTCAATTAACTTTTTTTTTTCAAATAATTTTTTTCCAATGAATTTTTTTTTCAATGAATTTTTTATTTTCCAACTAATATTAACCGAGGGGGCAATTGGTAATGCTATTTTAAACCTTAGGGAGGGGATTGTAATTTCTAAAATGTGAGGGGTGTCAACGTAATTTACCCAATGAGGGAAAAATTGGTATTTAAAAAAATCAAATTGCTAATGGGGGAATCTGTAATGAAACTTTAAACCTCAGGGGGTGTCAGTGTAATTTACCCATAAAAAAACACACACACACACACACAAAAATTCAGTACCTTTAGTATTTATCAAAATTATTAAAAATTTTTTGGTAAAAATTTTATTTTGTAAGTGTTAGGTCTAAAAAGTAAAAAAAATAAAAAAATAATTTTTTTTATTAAGAATAAAAAAAAAAAAAAAAAATTTTAAAATTTGAAAACCAAAGAGAGAGTGTTTAAGCTTGTGTTTGGGAAGATGAGTTAGGTTGGATTTGATGCTATTTTAGTCATAAAAAGATAAAATAGGCCTTTTAGTTTAATAAAACAAAATATCACATCTAACCCATAATCATTATATTATTTCTCTAAAAAAAGTTTAAAAATCTAGAAAATCCTTTTTAAACGAGATTTTTTAACCCAAAATTAAAATAACTAAAAAGTCAAAAAAAACTAACCCCTTCCCAAACGGACCCTAACTTGAGAGAGGGAGGGAGGGAGGTTAGAGTAATTTACCTATTTTTAAATTTTAATTATAAAAGATGCATGCATGAGGAGAAAAAGAGCACGCAAGCACAGGGCATTTCCCTAAATAAGCCAAAATAGTAAATGAATTCTCAAACTAAGTCTAATTTTGAAAGAATTTCCAAAATAAGCTAACTCGCGGTTCACAATCGCAATTTCAACATTTATGCGCCTGCCCCGCGTGAAAGTTGAGAAATCTTAAAATAGTGGTTACAAAAAGCGCTTTTGATTAAGAAATCGCAGTTACAAAACGCGCTTTTGATTTTTTTTTTTTTCCTTCTGAACTCGCTGTTCCAAACCACGATTTTATCCAAAAAAAAAAATCTTCTGAATTCGCTGTTCATAACCACGCTTTTATGAAGAAAAAAAAAAATTGCTCTGAACTCGCTGTTTCTAACCGCGATTTTATCAAAAAAAACATGTTTCTTCTGAACTCGCTGTTCCAAACCACGTTTTATGAAGAAAAAAAAAATTCTTCTGAACTCGCTCTTTCGAACCATGCTTTTTGGCCAAAAATTTTTTCTTCTGAAATCGAGGTTATGAACCACGCTTTTAGCGTATTTTTTTTTTCTTTTCAATTTAACTGAACTCTAAAGAAGATTTTTTTTTTTTTTTTTTCTGTTGTCATGTTTTGGTAATAATGTATTTCAGAATACTTTTTTGGGTTAAAATTGTTTTACTAAAACCATTCTCATGTTAATTTTTTTTTTTCTTTTCTTTTGTCTTTATTTTGGGTTAGAATATGTAATTCAGCATTTTTTTTTTGTTTGCTTAAAGTAAATTTATTTTGTTTTTTCTTGTATTTGTTTTGAGTTAGAAGGTAATAATGTAATTCATAAATTTTTTGAACTTTAGTAAAGCCATTTTGATGTAAATTTTTTATTTTATTTTATTTTTTGTTTGTTTTGGGTTAGAAGGTGTTATTCAGTAATTTGTTTGGGTTTTAATAAAGCCGTTTTCATTTAAATATATATATTTTTTCTTTTGTATTTGTTTTGGGTTAAAAGGTGATAATGTAATTCATAAATTTCTTTTCGCTTTACTAAAGCCATTTTCATGTAAAATTTTTTATTTTTTTTTTTTTTTCTTGTCTTTGTTTTGGGTTAGAATGTGTTATTCAAAAATTTGTTTTGACTTTACTAAAGTCGTTTTTATGTAAATAAATTTTTTTCCTGTTGTCTTTGTTTTAGTTAGAAGGTGATAATGTAATTCATAAATTTCTTTTTGCTTTACTAAAGCCGTTTTCATGTAAAGTTTTTTATTTTTTATTTTTTCTATTGTCTTTGTTTTGGGTTAGAATGTGTTATTCAGAAATTTGTTTTGGCTTTACTAAAATAGTTTTCATTTAAATAATTTTTTTTTCCTGTTGTCTTTGTTTTGAGTTAGAAGGTGATAATGTAATTCATAAAACCTGGAGGAAAAAACACATAAGTCTCCCACAAAAATACATAGGTAGTACAGACATAAGTCTCGGACAACAATACATTGTGGACACCATGAACTGAACACATAATACATAGATAAACATAACAGTTAGACAAACAAATATTAGCCAGACAATCTGACAAACTCATTACGGAAACACTTACTCTAACACAGACATTACATATTAATGCATAACCTAATATTGCCGAAGTGTAGACATTAACACCTAATTTGCACTTAAATCGGTAGGTGGCTCAGAGTCTGAATAATCCGAAAGCTTAGCGTCAGAGACAAGTTCAGGATCCTCCACGATACCCTTGATAACCGCATCATTTGGTTCTGTTTTGTTATTCTGGGCATCCTTCTTAACTATGTATAGCTGCATATCGCGGGCTAACCTACGGCGCATTTGAGAAATTTCACGTTGTAGTCTTTCGCATAGTCGATCAACATTATCAAGATCTTCCTTTTGGATCTCAACAGAACGTGCTTTTGGCACCTTCAATCGATTTTCCCGACATAATCTTTCCATTTGGACTCACTCTATAAATAGTGCGGGCCACTTCAGAAGTCTAGTGTTTGCTAAACCATATCCTGTTTGATTATCTGATGGTTCCTCCACCAAACAATATCCTGTTCAACAGATGTCACATTGAACAGAAATCTGATTTCACGTTCAATAGAAATCTGATTTCACATTCAACAGATTTCACAATTATAAACAGATTTAAGATAAATATAAACCATTCAACATTAACATTCAACAGATTTCTAAACAGATTTCACAAATATAAACCCTAACCCTAACCATAATTTAAGATTTAAGATTTCACATTCAACAGATTTCACAATTATAAACCCTAACCCTAATTTATTATTTCTTATTTCACAACATTTTATTCACATTTTATTCACAAATATAAACTCTAACCCTAACCCCACATTCATGAACCCTAACCCTAATTTATTCACATTTTATTCACAAATATAAACCCTAACCCTAACCCCACATTCATGAACCCTAACCCTAATTTATTCACATTTTCACAAACACAAATATATTCACAAATATAAACCCTAACTCTAATTTATTCGCATTAAAGTAGATGATAGAAGCCATACCAACGAGAGAGAGACAGTACTGAAGCAGAGGGAGCTCGAGAGAGAGAGAGCAGGGAGTACAGAGACAGAGAGAGGAGTAAGAGCGAGAGAGAGAGAGTAGTAAGACCAAGAGAGAGACAGTAGGGAGCGAAGAGAGCATGGAGGGAGAGAGGAAATGTAACAAGCGTGAATGCAAAACATTGGGCTGGGAGACTAAGTATAAGTTTAAAAATCGTGGTTGTGAACCACGATTTCACTTAATGATTTTTTTTTCCTTCATAAAACGTAGTTTGGAACAGTGAGTTCAGAAGAAAAATGTTTTTTGATAAAATCGTGGTTAGAAATAACGAGTTCAGAACAAAATTTTTTTCTTCATAAAAGCGTGGTTAGAAACAGCGAGTTCAGAACAAATTTTTTTTTTTCTCATAAAAGCATGGTTAGGAACAGCGAATTCATAAGAAATTTTTTTATAGATAAAATCGTGGTTTGGAACTGCGAGTTCAGAAGAAAAAAAAAAATTAATGGAAAGCGCGTTTTGTAACCGCGATTTCTTAATCAAAAGCGCTTTTTGTAACTACGATTTTAAGACTTCCAGACTTTCACGTGAGGCAAACGCATAAATGTTGAAATCACGATTGTGAACCGCAAGTTAATTTATTTTGAGAATTCTTTCAAAATTAGAGGTCAAGTTTGGCATGTACTAAATAATACAAAAAGTCAAAAAGTTACTATCCTATTTAAGTCACATCATCTTATTTAAATCACAACACCTCTCTAACACATCACATCAAACCCAACTCATATAAATTAATAAGTCAAAAAATACACTTTTTTAGAACATCCCAAACCAACCCCTAAGTCTGGGTTGGTTTGGGATGTTCTAAAAAAGTGCATTTTTTGACTTATTGGTGGGTTTGGGTTGGGTTTGAGTTGAGTTTGATGTGATGTGTTAGAGAGGTGATGTGATTTAAATAAGATGATGTGACTAAAATAGAATAGTGACTTTTTGACTTATTTAGTACATGCCAAACTAGCTTTTAATTTGAAAATTCATTTAGGCCAAGTTTGAAAAGACTAAATAAGTACACTTTTTGACTTTTATTGTATTATGTATAGAAAAAGTAAAAAAAATATGTTGATGGATATAACCTAAAAGAGATAAAAAAATAAAATAAGTGCACTTATTTTGTTTAGTCAAACTTGACCTTAATATTTTTGCTCATTTAGGGAAATGGCCCCGCAAGCACTGCTGCCTTACTTCGCAGCAAAGCAAAAGCACAAAAACCAACACAGTGTTTTCGCACTCCGACACAGAAAGTTGCCAAATCTCTTCTTATTCTTTACTTGCCATCTCTTGCCAAATCTCTTCTCATAAACCAATGCGAAAGCTTCCATCTCTTGCCCCACCTCAGCAACAGAGAATCTGTGTATGTGTGTCTTTATATATATATGTGTGTATAATAAATTTGAAAATGATTGTTGTTTACAAGGACTTTGAGAGTGAGAGAGAGAAGCAGAGAATGCTGTTTTGGCTTCGAAGCGAAAATGGCGAGTTCGAGAGGAAGCAAGAGCGATGTTTGTCCACCGAAATCGTTGTCGACGTGGGTGACGTGCGCTCAGCCAATGGCTGACCCCAACGCCGACGACAGCAGCGCCATTGACACTGAGCTTATGCCACCCTCGCTTGCGGCCATCGCACCCATCCTCCGTGTTGCTAATGAGGTCGAAAAGGACAACCCTAGGGTTGCTTATATCTGTGAGAAAGCCCAAAGCCCTCTTTTACACTCTGTCTGTCTGTCTTGATTTTGATTTTGCTTTTGCTTTTTTAAGTGAATGTTGTTGTTAATCATATCAAATGTACATGCTGGTGATTCCAGTGATATTTATGATGTTTTGGAAAGTTTAGTTAACTGTATTTGGTTGTGCAAATTGAATTGTTTCATTTTTATTTAACCAATTCGGACCATGTCTGTCTGTTTTCTGGGTTAGATTAGATGGGATTATTATTAACTAGTACATTGGTATTGAGTGAGATTGGTATTGTTGGGTAAGCGAGGGGATTAGTAATGTGGTGGTATTAGATCGGAGATGTAAGATAAATTGTGTTTATTTGTGTCGCTGTACGGTGATATTAGTTTGTTTCGTTATTTTTGTAAAGCGGGATATAATGGTATTTCCCCCCTTAGAAGGGATTGCTAATACCCCTTAGACAGGATGGACTGTTAGTCCCATGGCATTGTTCCAAAACAAACATGATTTATGCGGAACCCACCCGATTGATAGTCCAATCCAATCACCTTTGGACTAAAACAAAATGGGCCCAAAAGTCATTGAGTTAGTTGACTCACTTAGTTCAAGTTGTTGACAAATTGTATAGAGCTAAACCCAAGCACGCAAGCAATGCGTGCCCTTGCGAGGTGGATAGTCACTTTGTGAGGTGTGCTAATCCAAAATTTGGCAGTGGAGTTCTAGGCAGTGTTTTAAAAGGCCTGCCCAAGCATGCGCTCTAGTGTGAGGCGCACTTGATGCACCTCAGATAGCTTAAGGCGAGGCGTTGTGGGATGCCCCTTAGGCTTAGGTGTGAGGTGTATGCCTCATGCGTTTCATTTAAAATTTTGCACCATCCTTATTCTTTGTGTGTGTAGCCACAGGGAATCACTACCCCTTTAATATAAAATGTAGACACATGCTTTGAGCCCTAATTTTCATATAAGAAAAGCCCTAGGCATCGAGCAAAAGCTTTGGGATTACAAGATGGATATATTACTTTGGGATTCGTTTCAATGTAGTGAATTATGATAGTTTTGGATCAATGATTAAAGCTATCAAGTAATTTTGTCCCGTTTTAAAATCAAAACCACTAAGGTAGGACTATATGGTGCGAGTGAATCGCGTCAATAAATTGATGAAGGAAAACAAATAGTATTGGGTAAAATAAGGTCGAATGTTAATTTTGAGAAGTTTTCAGAATGCTGAATGTTATTTTATGGTTTTTGAAATATTGAATATTGTTTTATGTTTGTTAAAATTCTAGAAATATTTGCTTATGTTGAAAAACCCATATTTGGGTGCACCATAGTACCCAAAATGCCATAATTTGGCAAGAGAAATGCTGTGGTGACCAAACTTGCTCTTTCAAGTGATATAACAAATGCCATATGCTATATTTGCTGTAGTGACCAAATGCCATATTTGTTGTTGAAAAACGCTTTTATGTTGTTCTCCTACCAAATTTTGGCAATTTCAAGTGATATAGCATACCATTGGGGATGCTTTTATAGGGGGAGAAAGAAGGGTTATCAATAAAGTTTTTTGTATAATAATGAGAGTGCAAACATTTACTAAGGAGGGATAGAAGATATATGGGGAAGAGATTTTTTAAATTTATTTATTTATTTATTTTTTATATGAGAAATTGATACATGGGAACTTGGTTATAGTGCTCTACTTTATGTGTGTATATATATCTATATAAAAAACCAAGGGATTGTAGCTTGTGTAGCTAACCCTTTGCCACCAAGTCTCTCCTAAGGGAGGTTATGGGTTCCACTCTTAGGAGTAGAATGGGAGGCAAAACTTACGAGTATGTTTGGTACGATGGAATGAAATAAGTGGGAATAAAATGAAAATGAGAATGGAATACAAGGTTGAATGGAATTGAATATCCATTCCCATTCCATTGTTTAGTTGTCAACATGAAATGACATAGGAATAGAATGATAATTCTCATTCTCATATTTGGTTATGCCTATTAAACTCATGGAATGGAATAAGTTTTTATTATTTATTTTTTTTAAACAAGCTAATAACAAATAAATTTAAAATTTATATAGATCATGATATTGTTGATAGTTGTAGAAGTGATGGTGGCAGTGGAGGCATCGGTGGTGGTGATAGCAATGATAGCAGGATGGTGCTAATGGTGGTGGTAGGTTGTTGTAGCGTTAGTGGTGGTAAGGTGGTGTTGTGGTGGCAATGGTGATGATAGTGGTGTGATGTTTATGAAGGTGGTAAGGTAGTGGTTGTGGTAGTAAAGGCAGTGGTGGTAGTAGGGCAGTGGTTCTAACGATGGAGATAGTGGTGGTGGTGGTAGTGGTTGTGACGGTAGTGGTGGTGGTAGTAGTGGCGACATCGGTAGTACTGGTGGTTGTGGTGGCAATAAGGTGGTGGAGGTGGAATGGGTTGTAGGTGAAGGAAATGGTGGCGGTAGCTAAATGAAAATATATTTTTTTAAGTGCCAACAAAAATAAAATAAAATTTTATGGTGATTCCATGATAGAATGGAATGGCCATTTCTCAGGTTGGAGGAAGGAATAGGCATTCCCACATTTTGTTGGAATAGCCATTCCAATGGAATGGTTATTCCCACTGAGAGAAGGCATACCAAACAACAGAAATGGAATGCAAAGTTAAAATGGACATTCCATTCCAGCGCATTCCATTGTACCAAACATTTTCTAACTGCTTGCAAGGAGAGGGTGTGAGTTCAACTTCCATAGGTGTTAATCTAATAACTAACTACTAACTTTCGCCAATAAAAAAAGAAAAAAGAAATCTTTCTAAAATAGGTATAATGGTTTACGAGATTCCCATCACTATGTTGGTTAGAGTCAGAACTTTATAGACGTAATTTTCCTTTCAATTAAATTGACAAAAAATATTGACTAATCATTTTTTTACCCTTTTTTTCTTTAAATGTTAGAGACTTATTGTTTTCATAACATTCTATGCATTTATATGTTGCCAGGTTGAATATTGGTATTTAGCATGAATATTAGATTGAACTAGGTGTTTTGTGGATATCGCTAACTGATATTTTCTTCTTGTTACGTTGGAAATTTATTTATTTTTTGGATTAGGTCGCTTCTATGCATTTGAGAAAGCTCATAAGATGGATCCAACATCGGTTGGACGGGGGGTTCGCCAATTTAAGACCTACCTGTTGCATAGGCTTGAAAAGGTAGACCTGATAATAATTGAAATTTGTGTCATTTTGTTTTGCTTTTTGCTTTCCCCCCTCCCCTCCCCTCCCCTCCCCTCCCCTCCCTTTTTGGTTTTTTTTACTTTTTCTTATTGTTCATATGTTTGACTTCTGTATATTTTTTGTTCCTAATATTCATGATATAATTTGTATTAACTTTCTGGATGATTCCACCTCCATTGATGTGCTGCTGAATCGAATCATAAATTGTAGGATTCTAACAACCATGAATATGTACTGTTTTAATACATCTCAAACTGTGTTGGTTGCAGGAAGAAGAGGAGACAAAACATATGCGTACAAGAAATGATCCAAGAGAAATCCAGAAATATTATCAAAATTTCTATGAGAAAAACATCAAGGATAGCCAATATAAAAAAACTCCGTAAGGCTTAAACCTAAATTGTTAATCTATCCAAATGTTGTTTGGAAATGATCTATTACTATTATGTTTAACTTGTTCGTTGCCTTCCATACCTCTTGAAGGGAGGAGATGGCTAAGTTTTATCAGATTGCAACGGTTTTGTATGATGTGCTGCTGACAGTTGTACCTGCTGAAAAAGTCGATGATGAG
Organism: Camellia lanceoleosa; assembly: GCA_025200525.1. Taxonomy (NCBI): domain Eukaryota; kingdom Viridiplantae; phylum Streptophyta; class Magnoliopsida; order Ericales; family Theaceae; genus Camellia; species Camellia lanceoleosa. The sequence continues at coordinate 111,414,292 of CM045764.1, read as the reverse complement.
GTTTGATTTATATACTTTTGCTAGCCTCATACCATCTTTTAGAACATATGATGCAAATGAAAGTTATTTTACTTTAAATTTGGAAGCTCAATCAATATTGTAAATGCAGACAGCAAGATATGCCCAAGAAGTCGAGGAGAAAAAAAAACAGGGTGAACACTACAATATTCTTCCTTTATATGCTATTGGGGTCAAACCGGCAATTATGAAACTTCCTGAGGTTGTATACAAGCTGCATATGTAATCTTAGTTTGTTGGCTTCCAACTGTTAATTGATAGTTTTTCTAAGAAATGAATTCTAATGTGCTTGTTATTTTTTCCCATCCCAAAATTTGTTGAAAAATTAGATCATAGCAGCTATTCAAGCTCTGCGTAATGTGGACAATCTTCCTATGCCAATAATGCCTGAGGACAAGGATAAATCTACCTTTGATATTCTTGATTGGCTTTCTTCTGTTTTTGGGTTTCAGGTAAATTTGTAGTCTAAATGCCATTATTTTTATTCCATTTCTGCATCATAAGTTACGTGTTATTTTTCCTTTTCTTTTCTTTTTATCTTCCATTAAATATTAGGCGAATCACATAGAATACAATGAAATCTTATTTCCTATTATTGCGTCAGGCATGGGGCTTTAACTTAAATCCAATGAAGAAAAATGAGAAATAAGGAAAATCTTAGTCGAATGAACCTTTACTATGGAAAATGCATCCACTCTAGAACTGCAATTTTGCAATTCAGAGCAAGAATCTAGTTAGAACCATATACCATTGAGAAATAACCATGTTCCCAACTTGAATGGAACCTCTCAAATATATGTGTCTCAAAAGAAACAAAAGAAAAGCTAGAGAATATGTAACAACCATCAGATTGTAGGAAAATTCACAAATTTATTCTATTACTTCGTTTTTACATAATATATACAAAAGAACAATTTCCAGTTGACACAAATCTCCAATATTTATTCATATTTAACATATATATTACAAAAAAAAAATATATATATATATATAATATAAAATATATAAATGTTCCCAACCTTAGATTCTTCTATGTTGCCTCGCTCCTCTGGCCAAACTCCTGTTCCTGTTCCCTCCCCCGCCTTCGCTTCTGGTTCGTACATCTAAGGGGAAAATGTTAGATATGATATCTTGTCTCCATCATCTCTCCCAAACTCTTTATTTAATAATAATGCGAAATTTATAAATATCTTTTCTCCTAGCAACTTTGCTGGGGAGGACTAACTGTTGAAATTTACTACATAGACTTTTATCTAAAACAAGTAGGTCTAAGATATAATGTAGAAATAAGTCCCCTTACATTGGATGCCATAACCTTAACTAAATTGTAGGCTTAACTGTATTCCCCAAATATACTTAACATAATGAAATAAAACAATATATATATCCTATATATTCCCAAAATACAGTTTTGTTTGATGACTTTTGCTGAGACATGTATAGGTCCGAGACAAAGATATATCCTATATATAATTGGACAATCATAAACAAAAATGGATACTCTACTTTTGGTACTAACAGGGATTATGTTATTACCTTGATTTTGATCACCATCAGTTTTATCTTGTTTTAGATTATACAAACTACTGATAAGAAAAATCATTCCTTCAGACCATGTACTAATCTCTTATCTTTTGGTAATGAAGAGAGGAAATGTGGAAAACCAGCGGGAGCACTTAATATTGCTACTTGCTAATATTGATGTAAGAAACAAGCATAATGAAAGTTATGTCCAGGTAAATCTCCCTATTTGGCTGGGTAATGTTTATATGGTTATATATGTAAGAAAAAACATACATCTTAAAATTTGAAGATTGATAATAAACTTATTGCAGTTGGATGGTGCCACTATACAACAACTGATGGATAAATTTTTCAAGAACTATCGCTCATGGTGTGACTATTTGCACTGTAAATCACATATTCGGTAAATTAACTTGTTGCTAGTTATTAAATCCTTTGAAGTATATTTCAATTGGATTCATAAGATACTATATTTTACAACTTAAACACCTAAAATTTTCTATTCAGTTGTCATTTATGCTTCTGTTGCAGGATTCCACGGGGTTATGATAGTCAACAACTAGAGCTTATCTACATTGGACTTTATCTTCTTATCTGGGGTGAAGCTTCAAATATTCGATTTATGCCTGAGTGCCTTTGTTATATTTTCCACAATGTATGTTTCCTTATGCTTTAAGTTAAGCAATATAATGGATCTTGTTGCCTGTTGTATCTTGCATTTTTTGAAAATTTGCGTGTCTGTGTTGTGTCATGCCATTTGTCTGAGTCCGTTCTTCTTCTTAGTTGTCAGGCCTTAACAGGCTACTTAGTCAACAATTTTTCTTGATGGGTAGCCTTTTTGGTTATGGCCTTTCAATTGGCCACAAGAATGTTATGGCATTGGAGGAGCTGCTAAATATTGTGGCTTGTATTACAGAAGCATTAATATCCCTGCAAAAAAATGCAATAAATGAATGCTTTAGGAGAAATAAAACAAGGGAGAAAAAAAAATGTAAGAGAACTTTATTTTTTTAAAAGGGGGCTTTGAAACAAAGCATATGAGCTGTCGTGTGGTTCCAAGTAAGATTATTCGCATAACATTTCATCATAGACTGTGGCATTGGATACATTTTTTACTGTTGCCATGATGAAGTCTATCTGAGTGGGGTCTTGATGTGTATTAAGAAGAAATTTTTATGGGAAGAACAAGATGTATTACATGGACAAGAAATTTCAGAATACTATCACAATTAAGCTGGACGGTCACTACAGAAGAATGGAAAACTTATCTTATTCTGTGATTATTAATCATGAATGGGCCATGAGACTAGTTATCCCACAAAGCAAGTAATTTAAAGAAGAAATTTACGTACAGAAGTTTTTACAAGCCTTGTGATTGTTGAAAATTGATTAATTCATCTATAAAAGGTTATCGCGTATCTGTTATGCACCAAGTTCGTGTGATTGACTTGGACCAATAAAGAGTAATGTCTTTAGTGCACACACAAAAGACAACCATTGTTTAAATATACACTTGATCTGACTTCTTCATTAGAAAAAATTTCTATAAAGGAAGTTCTTACTGGATGGGGTCAACCTAATTCTTCTAAGCCCATCACATTTAGATATGATAACATCATTCGTGGCTTAACACTTCATATGTTTGCAAACTTTCATTCAGCTACAGCAGAGATGAATTTTAAACTGTGATTTTTGTCATTGTTTTGACTGTATGAAGCATTCTTGTCACATGGGTAAATTAGGTTATTTTGTTTTCATTTTGGACCTGCAATAATGTTTGTGGAGAGAGCAACAGTTGATAACAGCAATGTAGTAACCATAGTAATGCCAAAATCTTATGCTCAGGATTTGTTTATGAATCTTCCTCACTCTTACAAATTTTCATAGTTGGTCAAATAATTTTGTTTTATGGTTTTCTTTTTGTATGAAAATAACTCTTTTTTTTTCCCTTCAAATACATAAGATGGCAAACGAGATTCATGAGATTTTATTTAGCAATGGCCATCTTGACTCTGGAGGCACATATCAAACAGCACTACATGGTGAAGAGGCATTTGTGCGGGATGTTATAACCCCTATCTATGAGGTCATGCTCAAGGTAGCTAATATATTTCTTGATTGCTGCTCTATTCATGTTTTTATCTTTATGCAAATTGGTCTCTTAATTGATCTTTGTTTGGTGAAAAAGGAAGCTAGGAGAAACAAAGAAGGCAAAGCAAGTCATTCATCATGGAGGAACTATGATGATTTAAATGAATATTTCTGGTAATTTTTTTGAATGTAATTTTGTTAATGCTGAAAAGGATTATTAGTTGCTGAGGCATCTGTCCTTTTTCCAGGTCCAAGAAATGTTTTAAATTGGGTTGGCCGATGGACCGCAAAGCAGATTTTTTTGTGAATTCCGTTGAGAAACAACCTTCAAATATGGTATTTAAATTCATGCACTGACAATCTGGAATTCTGATTTAGGCCTTGTAGTTTTGTTTCAATCAATGTTTTCAATGTGGTTATTGTATTTAACATGGAAAATATTTGCTGAGCTGTATGCAGATATGTTTATTTAGCTTACAGTCTTGTTTAGAATGCAAGTACAGAGAAGAAAGAAAAAGAAGAGAGCAAATCTGAAGAGATTAAGTTTTCTTTATGTCAGGAAGGAACAGAATTGATGCTGAAATTTAATACCAGTGAACTTAATCGGAATGAAAATGATGAAGATCTTAATGTGGATGCTAGTCCATAATTTACCTGAAGATAGCTCTTAGTAAATATTAATTGATAGTCCTAGATATTGAATATTTGGATGAATATACCTAGATGTGAATTGAAATTAAGATTTTCTAGTAATATGACTGGTAGATGAAATAGCGAAAAAGAACAAATAAAATAATATAGAACAGGATGTGAATAACCATTTTAATGCAGACCCCTAATCATGAATTATTTTGATATATCAATTTCTCCCTTAGTATCTCAAATATGTAGGAGCATGGATTTAAGACATCTTAATTTATCGTCCTATATCGATATCTATGGATTATCAGAGAGATGCAATAAACTACGTCGATGAGTTTTAAAATCACAACTTAGTGTGGATATTACGATTATCATGATAATTGATAAATAACATATCACATCATTTTTTGTAAAAAGGTCTTCACATTTATGAAACATATGATATATTAAGTAATATATCAAAGAGATTGCAAGATATCACAGTCACGTCCTTCACAACAAAATGTTATAATTTTGTATACGCCTTGAAGGCCTTTTATTGTTATATATGAACCTTGTTAAGTATTGATGCAACTGGAATAATTGTTTTCTTCTTTATGTACTTGGTGCTATACACCCGTTGTGTACCCCATGCACTATATATTTCCCAAATGTAATTTATTTGCAATATTTAATTCGAAATCAGCATTGGTATCTCTATTAACAATTCTTAAAACCTCATTTTATCTTCTTTTATTTTTTTTTGTTATTTATAAATAATCTCAATTTATCTTTATGACATGCCCATTGATACATCTTTATTTTCAATATTGCGATTGTTTTTTTATCCTTTTCATCAATAGCTTATTCCTTATCTCGGAGAAAGGATATGATTGTTAACATGCATATGAAAGTTTTGAAATAATTCTCGAAACAAATTCACTATGCTCAATGTTAAAGGAAATCACTGGTGTGCATTCCCTTTAAATGAGGAAGCTGGGAGGGATTGTTTGTGGACATAGTTAATCTGTGGCATTATTTGGATAAATTGACTGCTCAAGACACAGACTCTTATTCTCGTACCCGGTACTAATTTGACCATTTGTTGTTATGCTAACAATATTAATGCTATTTTCTTAATGTTCCAAAACACTTACCAATGTCATTGACCTTTTCTCTTTGCCAAGTTGCTTTGCGAAATCAAAATGTATCCTTTAAAAGAACTTCCAAATTTGGAGGGTTTTTTTTTTGGGGGTGGGATCAAATTCTGAGGACTTGATAATTTCTCACTTCTTGGCAACATATAATAAACTTTGATGTTTATTTACTAAATGCCTTTTACTTTGGACATGACAATAAAATTTGAATAGTATTTGCATGGAATAAAATATTTTGATGTCAATAATATAGCATCAATACTTTGGCATTTTAACCTTACTATAAAATCTTCAATTAGGATTGGTAATTGTAATTTCTTATGAATAAGTCATCTTGTAAATGATTTTGATGACATTATGTTGATGTTGTTGGCCTAATGAAATAGGTTGGGAGTTTGAATCTGCATATGGTAGGTTGCCTTAAAACTTGATGTTGGTGGTATATCTTAATTGAATCCAAGCGATGCTGTGGTCATAATTTTATGGGAGCTGTTTTGCCTCTTGATTATCATTTCTATTGAAGTCCTTTTCAATAATCTCGCTGAGCGTAGAGCTCTTGGGGAAGGACTCCTTTTATCTTTCTAACTGTATTTGTTCATTAGAGTGGAGTGTGTGAGATAGTTGTGAGTTGTGTTTTTGGTTCTGCGAATGTGAATACTTCATGATCTGTTCTCGATTGACTTGATTTGATTCTGAATGTGGGAGAGAGAGTGTGTTTAGCTATTCAGCATGCTTAAAGAGAAGTTAACTCTTTGCCTGATTTCTCTGCATTTCTGGGTGTTTATACTTCTGTGATTATTTAACTGTCCTGAAAATTCTAGAGAGCTCTCTCATGATGATCTGGGCCTTAGTTGATTTGTCTTGTTTTCAGTATTTAACATATAAGCCATTTGGTTGTCGTTTAAGGAGTTACTATTTGGGATTTTTGGTGAAAAACCCCTTCTATGGGTGCTTTGTTGTGTGAAGCCCACCAAATAAAATAATAGTTTCAAAAGTCTCTCAAATAAAAAAATATGATGAAAAAGCTGAAATGCCCTTCTATATAATCCAAAACCCTCGCTGAACCATTTCTCTTCTTTTTCTATCTCTACATTACTGGTATTCTCTCTCTTTTCTTTATTTTCTCTCTTTCTAAGCCCTAAACCCTTTTGATCTCCATTTTCGATCCATCTCACAAAATCGAAATCTTGAAATCGTCAATTGAAATCCATCACCATCTCAGATTTGATGCCTATGAACTCATGTTTGAGATCAATAATTTCAGATTTGAGATAAAATGGCCTCATATATGTCAAAAAAAATGATAAATTGATATATTACAATAAAAAATTGAGAGTTTTTTATTTGTTTGTTCATAGATCTAAAGTAAAATTTGACTATAATTCATTTATTTAGTATGTACTCTGTTTTCACAATAGTAAAATTTTACTCTGGTTAATGAAAAATAACGTTTGTTCTCTTATGCATAGACAAACATTCAACAACATAGTAAAATTTTACTTTAAGATTCAGAGTAAATTTTACTCTGAAATACAGTAAAATTTACTAGAAAACAAATCAGAAACTGCGTAGACAAACATTCAACAACACAGTAAAAATGTTACTTTCAATTCAGAGTAAATTTTATTCTGAAATACAGTAAAATTTTACTTGAAGATTCAGAGTAAATTTTACTCTGAAGATTTAGAGTAAATTTTACCAGAAAACAAATCAGAAACTGCATAGACAAACATTCAACAAAACAGTAAAATTTTACTTTCAATTCAGAGTAAATTTTACTCTGAAATACAGTAAAATTTTACTTTAAAATAAAGTAAAATTTTACTTGCATGTTAAGAAAACATAACAGATAACACCAAAGTAAAATTTTACTCTCATTTTATCAAACAAAAACAGAGCACATACCAAAATAAAATTTTACTTTCATTCTGTCAAACAAAAACAGAGCACAAACCAGAGTAAAATTTTATTTTCATCATGTCAAACAAAAATAGAGCACACACCTGATTGAACTCAGCAAATCAACAAAAACAAATAAAAAATAACAACAGATTTATACAGTTTTGCAACGTAATCTCTCATTTAATTGAGAGTGTTGATCTTGGATGGCGAGATCGTGTATTGTTGACCAAGGGTGAGATCTTCAGACTTTGAGATCGTCTTCATGGATTTCGCAGATCATCTTCACTTTGTAGATCGTCTTCAAGATCGGTGTATGCATGAGCTGAGATTGTTTAAATATAATATATATATATATATATGAGGGCAATATGGTCACAAAAAAAAAAACAAATTATAGAATGTCCTTATTAAGCTGGGCTTCTCTTACTCGGGTGCTTTTTGAAGGAGAATTCATTGAGTTGTCCTTTATCTTAAAAAAAGGTCCAAAAAAGGGGATTTCACCAAAAATCCCTTACTATTTAGTTCCCTGATATTATAAGTTTCTTCCATGCAAATAATTGTTAGTTTGTCTGTCTTTACTACAAATGTTCAAAGGATATATGAGCATAGTATGACGAGAGAAAATTGAGAATAGAATCAGTTTAATTCAGTTTATTTTTTATTTTTACTTTATTTAAATGCTCAGATTAGCTTTCTCTTTCTCTCTCAATCAAATTTTTTGTTAATATCTCAATTGATATATTCATATTTGTGGACCTCGAATTCTTTCCACATCAATACATTTTACTTGCTTCTATTTTAAGTTCAATGTAATCTCCTCTTTGAATTGTCTTTGGTAAAATTGCTCATATTAAATTATGTAAATGATTTGTGTCCGGAAATGCCCAATTTTGAATTTATGTATTCTATGAAACCTCTAGAGTCTAGAGAAAAATATAATTTATACTTGTGTAATATATGATCCATGATGACCATTGCTATTTGAAAGTAGAAAACAAAAATTACTGCTTGTGTAGGTCAGAAAACATATAAGCGAAGTTAAGATTTCCAAGTGTGAAGAAATGTAAGAAATCTGACAAAAATTGCTGGAACTATTTGCACGTGAATGAAATCACAAGCATAATCTAGAGTTTCTGGTAATAATTATATACCATGTTCATTCCCCTCACTTGGATTGTGATATTTTGGTCATTGTACTTAATAAAAAAACAATAAAAGATCTTTCAATCATGGTAAGATTTGTAGGGGCACCATCAATTCTCAATGCAATCTTTGAAAAGTTTGCAGTAATGTCAGCATGTATTCAGGGACAAAATCAGAGGACTACAGGGAAGAGGAATCCTAAGACAAATTTTGTCGAAGCCCGCACGTTTTGTCACCTTTATAGAAGTTTTGACCGATTGTGGATGTTCTATATATTGGCTTTCCAGGTACCGTTAATGTTTGCAAACTTGGTTGGTCTTTTTCACTGTAATGAATTAACATCAATAGTGATTTTGTTGGTTTCAGGCTATGTTAATTGTTGCATGGAGTGGATCTCTTAGTAATCTTTTTAATGAGCATGTCTCCAAAAATGTGTTGAGCATTTTCATTACTTCTGCTTTTCTGAATTTTTTGCAAGGTAATTGTTGTATTCTCAGTTTATGTTCTTGTAGCATGTAAAATTTCATTGACTGTAGCAACTGTAGTTCTTGTACCATGTCAAAATTTTAGCTGACTGGGAGATAGTTTCTTGATTTTATTGCTTTTGGGATTGTAAATCTATTCACCAACTCAATGTAGCAGTTAGTTGTGTTAATAGATTCTTCTACTTCTCCAATATACTCATGTCCACCGGTATGACTAGGAAAAGGGTGTGGGATATGTGTTCTACATCCCGTACGTAATTTAGGTGCTTGAATCCTCTAATTTCATATGATATTTGAAGAAGACACCCACATTTACTAGTGAAGAAACTTTTTTAGCTTATCTCACACGAATGGGAGATATAAATTTCATGTTTTTCCTAAATCCCATTAATTGGATGTACATTTCCAAATTGGTTACAACACCTTTTTTATTGAAAAATATTATATAGTATACAATACATACAAGAGTTTAAGACGTGTCGTCATACCGATAACCCACTTTTGGATGCTTATCCCAATATCCTAAGATTTAGGTTTAGGAAGATCTAACACTTGGGCATGTACCCGCACCCCATACTTGTACCTGAGTTCATGCAACATAACTTTTGCACCTTCTGTATTCTGTTTGAGTTTGCATGACTTTTCTATAATATTTAATATTCTCTACCATCTGTTATGCAGCTACTCTAGATATAATCCTTAGTTGGTATGCCTGGAGAAGCTTGGGATTTAGTCAAATACTTCGTTACCTCCTGAAATTTGTAGTTGCAGCTTTTTGGCTTGTAGTCCTGCCAATAGCTTATTCCAAATCTGTGCAGAATCCAACAGGACTAGTGAAATTCTTCAGTCAATGGACAGGAGATTGGCGGGCCCAGTCATTTTATAACTACTGTGTTGCTATATATTTGATACCGAATATATTGGCTGCCTTGCTATTTTTATTTCCATTTTTACGGAGATTTTTGGAGCGTTCAAACTGGCATATCGTTGTTCTTATGATGTGTTGGGCTCAGGCAAGCGCATCTAGTAGTTGTCACTTTCTATAAAAGCTATTGTCACTTTGTATGATCTTATCTCTTGTTTATTGTACTGCAGCCGAAGCTGTATGTTGGAAGAGAAATGCATGAAGGCATGTTCGCACTTCTGAAGTGAGAAAGCAAATTCGCTTTTTTTTTTCTTTACTTTCTTTTTTTTTTTGTGGGGGGAGGGGGGGTGTGGTCCTATTAACAAAATAAATTTCATATGCTCAGGTATACACTGTTTTGGATCATGCTGCTAATAAGCAAGTTAGCTTTCAACTACTATGTGGAGGTAATCTTGTTCTCCATTAATATTAATTATGTGAATTTTCTAGTTTTGTGGATTCAAAGAAGTAAGAATTGCAACCAATATGATATACATGTATAAATAAATATATGAATACGTGATATATGCACTCACGCGTGTATGCATATATTTATTCTTATTACAATATCGACTTTAAACTGTAACTTAGGATTTCTAAATTTAGTTTCATCATTTTCTTACAAAATACTGCATTCTATCTGTTTCAATTATATAGCCCAGCATATGCCATAAAGGGTAGAACCTGTTAGTTTATGGACGACATAAACCGAGAGGCATTAGGCTTAGATCTGTTGGTCTCATTGCAGACTCATATATGCTTACATATGTACACATACACACACATATGTGTGTATCTAGAAAGACTCGGAAGATTTTGTGATCTTCAATAAATATGAAGGTAATAGAATTATGCATGTGAGTGTGAGCGTGCGTGCAATTCAATAATTTCATGAAGGCAATGTAACAAGGACATAGACAATGTTGCCACTATACAAAACATTGATAATATGACCTGAAAAATCATGAGTTTAGATATAGGAAAATTAAGTAATTTAACACGTGGCATTCAGCTCAAGAGTTGACCATAAAGATGGTTCATCATTGATTATCTACGAGGCACCGACACTTCAAAATAGGTGTCATCGCTGTGTCAGACACGATGGGACACGGACACGACGGGGACACACCAAGTGGCGTGTCCATTTTTTTTAATATTTTTTTTTAGGAGACATGGTGGACACACTCCAGGACACAACGGAGTCTTATTTTATTTTTCGAAGCTAATTTTGGTGGTCATATTATAATATTTTTGGAAACATGAGAGTTGGGTTTAAAAGATATATTGAACTCATATCAAATCAATGTAACACATATATAACCACAGTTGTGAAGTTGAGAGACTGATGTCTAACGATCCCTAGAGCCTAACACAACATAGATCTAGTCTTTTGCTGATTTATTTTTAGTTAGTTTTTTTAGGAAAACAGTGACCATTTGTTTTTGCATTACCCTATTACTTTGTTATTATGCTGGAGGGTATTTTGGATAGCAGAGTCAAATTGGGTGGTATCTGTAAGATTCCTGAAAGCTTTTCTGTATATTCAATTGTGTCTATGATTACAACAAACCTTAGATTATATAGTCTTAAATCCTAAACCAAAAAAGAAAATACAATCATGCCTAAATAGAAAATACACAATATATTCTCACACCCCTGCTCAAACTCAAGGTGTTTTAGCAGAAAATATTGAGAGTTTGCTAAGAAGAAACTAAAACTTAGTGGTAGTGTGAGTCTTGCGACAATAATAAACTAACAATGGATGAGGAGAAGAAGCCGAAGGAGGAGAAGCAACCAGAGGTGTAGGAGGAGAAGATGGAACAAGCTCATGGGGAATAGTGGAGATGTACTCATCAGACGAGACCTCAGAAGGAAATAGGTCAATGTGAACCAAATCCTCTTTGGAAACTGGAGCAGTAAGAGGGGGAAGCTGAAAGTAAGACAGACGTTCGAGAAAGGCAATGTGATGGGAGACATAAAGGCGACGGGAGACAGGATCGTAACAACGGTAGCCTTTCTGAGTAAGACTGTAACCCAAAAATACACACAAGACAGACCGGGCACTGAGTTTGGTCTTATCCTTACGGGAAAGGAGGACAAAACAAGTAGACCTAAAGACACGCATGGGGGAATAATTGGGAGGTTGGGAATACAAAGCCTCATAAGGGGATCGACTGGAGAGTAAAGGAGTCGGCATGCGATTAAGGAGGAAAGCAGCGGTAAGAACTGCCTCACCCTAGAATGGTGCAGGAACAGAGGCAAAGAGAAGAAGAGATCGAGCTGTCTCAAGGAGATGGCGGTGTTTAAGCTCAGCACGACTATTTTTGGCAGGGGTATCAGTACAAGAGGTTTGGTGAATGGTACCTAATTTGGCCAAATACTCACAGAACTCAGTTTTAAAATATTCTCCATCCAAGTCAGACTGGAGTATTTTAATTGTGGCCCCAAACTGTGTAGTAATTGTAGACTGAAAGGTACAATATATTTGGTAGAAGTCAGACTTACGAGTCATAAGATAAACCCAAGTGTAACGGGTGCAATCATCAACAAATGACACATAGTATGCAGAACCTCCCTTGGTGAGAACAGGAGAAGGGCCCCAAACATCAGTATGGACTAAAGAAAACGGTGTAGCAGATATAGAAATCTTTATTCACGGAAATATAAAATTCATCATTTTGGCAAGTTTACACCCGACACTTTCGGTAAGTTGACTAGGAGAAACTTTATCAATATACTGGTGAGCTAAAGATCGTGGCGGTCGTGAGACAAATGTCCTAATCTGGAATGCCACAAATAGAAAGGACTGGACATAGAATCTAACTGAAAAGAAAAAAAGGCAGTCGGAGAGGTAGTCATAGGCAGATGCAAGCTCTCCACCACATAAAGGTCTCCAACTCTACGGCCAGTCCCAATCTGCTGCTTGGACATCCGATCCTGCACAGAACAGATATAAGAAGAAAAGATAACATCAAAACCAAAGGCATCAAGTTGACTAATAGATAATAAACTGACAGATAACTGAGGAACATATAAGACAGATGGAATAGAGACTGCAGACATAGTAGACAGTAGGACGGATCCAACAGATATAACTGACATGCCAGACCCATTAGTAGCATTAACAGTAATAGGAAAAGAATGGGGAGTACAATTTTGAAGTAAGAGAGAAGAGGAGTCATATGATGAGAGGCACCAGAGTCAAAAAGCTAGACAGACGAAGAGATACCTGAAGAAGACCCAAGCAAACCTGAATGAAGAGTTGAAACAACGGAGCAGTCTGAGAAGCTGGCGAGAGGCGAACGATTACTCAGAGGAGGAGCGAGAACTTGATCGAGCTGAGAAGACGCAGCAGAACCTGCGAAGCGAGCAGACATCCTTTATTGGGACAATGATACTTCCAATGACCTCTCTGATGACAAAAGGCACACTCATCAAAAGCTACAGACATCGTAATAACCAGAGAGAAAAGTGAACGGAACTGATGGGGCAAAGTGTAATAATCAAAATGAGGGGTCAAAAGATAATAATATGGAACTTGTTTGGGCCAAACAAGAATAAACAACTGGGTCAAGAGTCGAACCACACAGACAGGGAGACAAGAGTCGAAGTCGACTCTAGAGCAGACAAGAGTCGAAGTAGAAGCCGATCAAGAGGAACAAGGCGACTGACTCTTGATCGTGCGAATCGAGCGAGAAAGAACTCGGGATGTCATTGCGGAGGGTTCTGAACAGATTGGAGAACCCGACTCACGACTTCAAAGACGGCCGAGAGAGACCGAACACGAGGTTGCGAATCAGAAGACGACTCGATTAGAGAGACTGAACGAACCAAACCCAATCTCAAACCAGATGGGTCGCATGAATTCAGAAGGCTGAAACAAATAACTCAACGAGGCAGAAAAGTTTTGACAATGGTTGCTAGGGTTTTGAATCTAGCTCTGATACCATGTAAGATTCCTGAAAGCTTTTCTGTATATTCAATTGTGTCTATGATTACAATCAAACCTTAGATTATATAGCCCTAAATCCTAAACCAAAAAGGAAAATACAATCATGCCTCTAATAGGACTCTAACAAAATCATGCCTCTAATAGGACTCTAATTTGTACAACTACAATCATGCCTAAATAGAAAATACACAATATATTCTCACAGTATCTCCTTGTGTTCAAACATTTTGCAATTGATTTTAGAGGCTTTGGGTCGAATGATTAGGCAAGGGCTTTTTGGAGTTGTGTGGTATGCACTGTTCTTTTGGTTGTTTGGTTAGGTAGGAGTTTTTTAAAGATAAAAGTGAAGATTTAGGGGGATTGTGGGATAAAATTTGTTATTTGGTTTCGGCATCTCCTTTTAAGGGTTTTTTTTTTAATAATATAAAATGTTTCTACCGGATTGGAGATCTGTATTTAGATAGTTTTACTTCTTCTATTTTCCTTTGTTTTTTCAGTGGACATCGTATTTCCCTTGTTCTCTGGACTCTTTTTGTACTTCTTTTTTATTAATATAATATTTGTGGTTTCTGATGAAAAAAAAGTGCACAATTGTTTTCTTCAGATTTATTTTGCCTAGTTTTTAAGTTTTAATTCTGTTTTTTTTTTTTTTTTTTTTGTGTGTGTGTGTGTGTGGGTGGGTGTGGTGTAAATAGATATTGCCGTTAGTTAAACTGACAAAGGTAATCATGGGGGTCAAAGTCACTAACTATGATTGGCACGAGTTTTTTCCGAATGGTAACATTTCAATTGCTGGCTAATTATCTCCTGATTTTTTTTTTTCTGTTACACTATGACCTGAATTAAGTTGCATTCTGAAACTGATGCAGCAACTCAAAATATTAGTGTTGTTATTGCTATATGGGCTCCAATTGTCCTGGTATGTGATTGGAAAACATGCAATAGAATGACAATTTTATTTCCCTTTTCTTTATTATGAAAAATATTAAAAATCTGTTGGTGCATAGGTTTATTTCATGGATACACAAATATGGTATGCTATATTCTCTACCATTGTCGGTGGCATTTATGGAGCCTTCAGCCACCTGGGTGAGGTTGGTGGCAATTTTATTGTCAAATCATGGGATTGCAATATAGAATTGATATGCTTGTTCTTGACTTTTGTAGTATACCTATTTGCTTTTTCTTAGATACAGACACTTGGAATGTTACGGTCCAGATTTGATTCTGTCCATTTAGCTTTCAGTGACTGTTTTGTGCCATCAACAGAAGGGAAAAGCAAAAGGCATCGCATGGTAGATTATCTTTGTTTTCATTCTCTTAAATTTCTAATTCTCTTTAGATGTTAATCCAAGTATACATGCAAGAGATTAAAATATGAGTTGGAGGCTTTCATATCATTATCTACTGCTTTGGCTAAAGTGAACAATTGCTATAGCAGGCTGGTTCATCGGAAAGAAAGAACAGTGTACAATTTTCTCAGATGTGGAATGAATTCATATTTTCTATGCGGATGGAGGACTTGATCAGCGATAGGTTGAGGATGCTTACTTCTTAAACCTGTATGCTACGTATTGCAGGCATCAAATTGAAATTCTTATGTTCTTTCTGTTTTGGCTTCTAATTTTCCAGAGAAAGAGATCTGCTACTTGTACCAGATTCATCAAGTGAAGTCACTGTTGTCCAGTGGCCTCCTTTCTTGCTTGCTAGCAAGGTGGATGCTTTGACAGTTATATATTGTTCGTATAAATTTATTGCACTTCCTGTATTAACTCTCTTATTTTGTTGTTTATTCACATAAGATTCCTATAGCATTAGACATGGCAAAAGACTTCAAGGAAAAGGAGGACATTGAGTTGATTAAGAAGATTAAGAATGATAAGTATATGTATGCAGCAGTAATTGAATGCTATGAGACATTGAAGGATATATTAACCAGTCTTCTGCAGGATGAAGGGGATAAGATGTAAGGCTAATCCAATCTCACTTCTGATGCTGCAGAACCTTAGTGAACATTTTTCTTCCACTATCTCTTTCTTTGAAGCCTTGTGACAGTTTGGGTTTTGTTCTGTCCTGTGCAGGATCATTGACCTGATATGTGATGAAGTAGAAGATAGTATCCGACAGGCGAAGTTTCTCCGTCAATTCCGGATGAGTGGGATGTCATTGCTCAGTGATAAATTGGAGAAGTTTCTAAAAAATTTGGTAATTGATTTTCTTTTGTTTCTTTAGTAGTTGGACTGCTAGCTCTGAATTCAGGATTCTGAGAGCATAATTTGGAGCTTTGACAGCTAGACGAAGATGAAAAGAAAGCTGTTCAAAAAAGAATTTTGGAAGATGAAAATATCGACCTAGAAGAGATACACAAATCCCAAATCATCAGTGTACTCCAGGACATTGTGGAGATTATCCTTAAGGATATTATGATTAATGGGCATGTGTAAGTATGGGAAAAAAGTCTATTTTGGATGTATTTAAAATTGCTTGAAGGACTTCTATTACAGGATGAACATGCATATTGCATATTATCTGGGTTTCCCTTTCCTTGTAGTATCCTGGATAGATCTCTGCAACGCAATCTGGATAATCGGAATGAGAAAAAAGAGCAGTTTTTTGAAAAGATAGATATTGACCTCACAAAAAGCAGAAGTTGGAAGGATAAGGTAATTTTGTCCTCAAATTTTTGTTTGGAATAAAATGTTAAAATTTGTTGAATCATCTTTTCCCTTCTCTTTTTATTTTGTGGTGTAGGTTCGTAGGCTTCAGTTGCTTTTGACTGAAAAGGAATCTGCCATAAATGTGCCAATGAATCTGGAAGCTCGTCGCCGTATGACTTTCTTTACGAACTCCTTATTTATGAATATGCCAAAAGCTCCAAAAGTACATGACATGCTCTCTTTTAGGTCAGTTTCTTTCACGGCAATTGGAATCCTAGATTCTTTCCTTGGCATATTGAAAAGTCCACTTAAGATTCTTGGTATTTTGGTCTATGGTGAAGTTATGATTAATGACGATCAAAATATTGTGCTCTTTTGTACTAATTCAAGCATTGAGAGATATCTTTGAAATGTATGAAAAATTGAATCCCAGCTGAGGGTATTCTAAAATTGAGGACTAATATTTATTTGTGAGCTGTTTGATATAAACCACTATCTACTGGTCACATCTTTTTATGTAGACTTTGGCTTCATATGAGTATGGAACCTTTTCTATATTCTTCCTTGTATTTAAATCTGTCATTTATTGACAAAACTAAGCAATAGTGTACTTTGAATAATTAGGCAACAATTGTATCTTTTGCCCATAATGGACCCGAGGAACGTTTTAATTTCTTTCTTCTTTTTTTTGTTCATAATTTCCGTTGACTGATATAACGTAGTTGTAATTTCCATTGCAACATCGATATAATCATTGATGTATAGGGATAGAAATATATATATATATATATATATTTATCATGGATAACAGGGGCTGACAAATTCATAATAATGCAGGAACACAATAATATTTGCATATAAGGCTCTTAACAACAAATGTAGTCAAAATTAGGTTCTAAAGGTTACTATGTTGCTTGGGACATTTTTTAGGAGGTTATTACTTGAGATTTGGAGCCAATATATAGCCTCATTATGGAAAACGAGAATAGAAGTTTTTGATTGATTAGCTATGAAAGAGAGTCCTTTCTGCCAATTATTGTATTGGAAATGCTTTCTCTCTCTCTCTTTCTCTGGGGCCAGTTTAGGGCTTCAATCAGCCCTCTTGGGCTTTTATTTTCGATTGCTGGATTATTTCTTTGTGATTTATGTTCCCTTTTCTTCTTTTTGTTATGATCCTTGTGTTTCCTTGTTGCATTTTTTTTTATTTGTTTTTTTGTTTTGATTTAGGGTTAGGTTTAGTTCTTTCTCTGTCGTGTCGTTTCATCAGATTTTTGTTTGTGTCGTCTTCCTCAATTTTGTTCTTGAATTTTCTTATATTTTCTAACTTGCTAAGAGGTTTCCTTTGTCTTTCATCTACTTCAATTTCATTTTCAACTTGTTGAATCTTCTTCAAGCTTGTTGAGGTTGATATTTGGCATGCATAATGGATTTTTATTCATAAGGGGAAGACAATGAGAAGATCTGTTAAGATAGGTTGGACATTTAATTTTATTTGTGTTGGCAAGGATGGGGACAACTGTAGGTGGTGGAATGTGGGAGGGGATTGCAGAGGTCTATAACTCTTTTGTGGTTTGAGATTAAATCGTTCAGTGAATTGCTAATGAGGGCTTTGTCAGGAGCAATGTGCTGGAATTTCCATAATAGAGGGGAGAGGTTCATGGACATTAGGGTTAGTCATCTGCGAAGGAGAGATAATGTGTGTTGTCTTGAGTTGGTTATGGGTGTATTTGTTTTGGGGTGGTGGCGATATTGATGGATTATGGATTAGATGGTGGTTCGAAATGGGGTCTGAAGTTAAAGGAGATTGGGCTAGTGTCAATGCTCTCGGTATGGCATCAAAATTGCATGATTGGTGGTTAGACTGACTATTAACAGGGGTGGATGCGATGGGATGGTGATGGGATTTTTTATTTTCGTGAAAAAGGGATGAAGTTTCTAGGGTGGGTTTTGATGGGCTGACTGAGGGAGTTGGAGGCTTCAGTGAAGAAGGCCACTGAAGTGATGGATTGGATTGATCTGATTGTTACTTTGTGCTCAAATGGTGGTGAAGATAGCCCTATAGAGCCAATTAACAGAGAAAGGGTATCAGAGATGGAGATGATGTGAGTGACAGCTAGTAAGCACGTGGATAGGTGTGATCATGGGAGTGTAAAGGATGGCTCTATAGATGCTCGGTTTGATGCAGTTGGTTGTGGGAGTACTTCTATGATCCAGAGTGCATTACATAGTGGAAGCTTTGGGAAGCGAGATTGTTGGGTTTTTGAACTGGGTTCGGATCAGAGGGTGGTTGAGATATCCTAGGAGGAGGATAAGAAATTGGGTTGGCCTAGTTGTGGCCTTTATGAGGATATTAATGGTAGTTGTTCAGGTCAGTCTAGGCCCATTATATAGCATTTAAAGATGGTTATAGCTTAATCAATCATTTATCACGGGAGGGAGGAACAATACTATTTGATTGCTACAAGTATGGATTATTGAAAATAATGAGATGACCGGAGGAAGGTTCTCTTCCAGGCAGCAATAAGACCTATTCCAGGTCCGACTAATCTTTTAAACAGATAATAGAGAATAATATTTAGTTCAAGCCCATTTCTTGTGATCATGGGGCCCAATCTTAGCCTAGGTCATCTTCTAAGTAGATAGATAGTTCAGTTTAATCAATCCAAGCCTACGCCTTTTTCTCCATCATCTTCAAAGATGAAGACTCGAGGCTTTCCTTTTGCAAAAGGCTTGGACTAACAGATATTAAAATTATAGACAACTGGGGTACACTGAAAATGGTAGGGATAGACAAAAATGAAGATGAAGATGGAAGAACAAAGCCAATAGAGACAACATTCATAGGAGAATCTTTCTCAGTGTCATCCCAATTTTAAGGGCTCCCACTATTTTTGATATCCAATAATTGGAACGTGTGTTAAACATAGATTTTGTTTTATGCTTTGTTTTCGGTTGGTGCTGATCTCTGTGTTTTATGTATAATCTTAAGAGAACCTATTGTCCTCTGTGTACTTATTTTATTCTTATTTAATAAAATTATTTTTACTACCAATCAAAAGATAAATGAAAAAAAGAGGGAGAACAACAATCGCTGAGAATGGACAAATTTGACACCATATGATGAGAATAACCAAAATCAAACATCCAAGTGGTGGAGAAAATACTTATGTATAAGAACCATGTAAACTTGAGCGTGGAGCAGTCATAGTAGAAGCATGGGCTGAGTCATAGAAGATGTTGATGCAAGCATGGATTGTAATTTTGTTAAATGCACAAGAGTAAACTGCACTGTGGCAGGTGAGATGCTGCTGGGAATGGGTGGGATGACAGCTGTGGGAGGCCAAGAGCTATTAGTAGAATTAGAAGATGGCTAAAAGGATGATCGGGAGTAAGATTGAGAAGAGATATGTCTCTTCTGATGTGCAAGTTTTGGGCCCACAATCTTCCAATAGCCCTTTTGACAACAACTGCACTTATCTGAAGCACCATTAGGTTTTGTTTTCGCTGTGACCTAAAGGAGAGGAGTAGATGGAGTAGGTAATAATGGAGGTTGAGCAGAAGAAGCTACTAACACAGACTGAGAAGGAAAGGCACTCTAAAGACAATAAGAACTAATCGTCTCTGCTTCTCTCTATAATGCATATAACTGTCCAATATCTGTAAATCTAGTGATTCCACAAGTGCCAACTGATCCCAATAATTTGTCATCACATTATAGAACTCCTGAATGTATTAATCCTTTTGTGCTACACTCCAAATGGACATATCTAACTTATTGCTTGGCAAAATTTGACTCTTACATACTCTCCACATAACCCCAAACCTTTTTTGCTGTGTCATAATTTGAGTTCATACCAATACTTGGTTCCGCATATTTGTGTAACCACAAAAGAATCTGTGCATTCTTTATATCCCATGTATCAATAGTTTTTTGATATCCCTCAACGTTAGAATCAGTAAACCTACTGTTGAGCCTGTCACATAACTCCATTGCCCTTTTCCAAGAAGTAAGTTTTTCACAAAAATTAGACCAATAATAAGAATAGTAGTCACCATTGAGCCGGATACTAATAGCCTACAATTTTTCTTTTGCCTGGCCCTTTTCCATGATGAAAGTTTTCGTAATATTAGACTACTAAGAATAGTTATTGACAGTTTAGAGAAGAGAAAGAGTTTGGGAATGAGTGAGACCTCACCCCCTTTTATATTAATAATAAAGCTTAATTACAAGAGTGCCATAAGGCATGAATTATGGGCCAGCTCATTACAGCCCATTACATCAATCAAGGAATAAAAACAAATCAGAATAAAATATGTGAATATAATTTCCTATTCTAACACTCCCTCTCAAGCTGGTGCGAAAATATCTCTCATGCCCAGCTTGTTGAGAATGTCATGAAATGGTTTGCTCCCTATTCCTTTGGTGAGAACATCTGCTAGTTGGTCCCCCTAGTCTTCACAAATGGAGTACATATGGTGCCGCTAGTGAGCTTTTCCTTGATGAAGTGCCTATCAATCTCCACATGCTTAGTTCTGTCATGTTGAACTGGATTATGAGCTATGATGATCGTCGCCTTATTGTCATAGTACAATCTCATGGAATCAGTTTGATGGATCCCCAAGTCTCCCAACAATAGTCTAATCCATAACAATTCACATATATCACGGTATAGCCAATTAGCCTCGATCTCAAAGACTAGATCAAGCAACTACATTTTGTTTCTTACTGCGCCATGTGACAAGGTTGCCTCAAACAAATGTGCAATATTCAGAAGTGGATCTTCTGGCAAAGACTGATCTAGCCCAATTCACACCAAGAATACCTTCTCACTGAAATGCACATGTTTCGAGAAATAGAGCGACTCTCCAAGAGAAGACTTCATGTTCCTTGGGATTCTCATAAATGCCTCTAAATGGGAAGTTCTAGGAGCATGCATAAAATGGCTAACCATACTCACTTCAATGGCAATGTCTGGGCGTGAGTGGGATAAGGATATGAGCTTACCTACTGGCCTCTAGCATCTCCCCTTGTCCACTGGCTCTCCTCCTTGATCCTCACTTAGTTTTTGGCCCGGTTCTAGAGGTGTATCACAAGGTCTACCTCTAAGTATTCCAATTTCTTTTAGTAAGTCAAGTACATACTTCCTTTGGCATATGAAGAATGCCATCCTTGGATTGAGCTACTTCAATGCCCAAGAAATATTTCAAATTACCCAAGTCCTTGATTTCAAACTCCTTGGCCAAGTATTCCTTTAACCGAGAGATGTCCTTGACATCATCCCCTGTTAGAACAATATCATTAACATAAACAACAAGAGCTGTGGTCGTACTATGTGAGGAGTGTTTCACAAATAATGTGAGATCAGCTTAACTTTGCTTGAACCCATATCTCAGCATAACTTGAGAAAACCTTTCAAACCAAGCCCTAGGAGACTGCTTCAGCCCATAAAGTGATTTTCGGAGCCTGCACACTTTACCTTTGGACTTAGCATCCTCAAAATCAGGGAAAATATCCATATAAACCTCTTTTTCTAGGTCTCCATGAAGGAAGGCATTCTTCACATCAAACTGATGAAGTGGCCAATCCAAATTTGCTTCAAGGGAGAGTAGTATTTTTACAGGGTTCATCGTAGCAACCGGTGCAAATGTTTCCTGGTAATCTACCCCATAAGTCTGAGTGAAGCCCTTAGCAGTCTTGCTTTGTGCCGTTCTATGGAACCTTCTGCTTTGTGTTTTACAGTGTACACCCACTTACAGCCAATTGGATTTTTGCCTCTAGGTAACTCTTCTAACTCCCAAGTGCCATTTTTGCTGAGAGCTTTCCTCCATCATGGCATGTTTCCATTCAGGAACAAAGAGAGCATCCTAAAATTATTGGGTAGACTCACAGAAGAAATCTTAGACAAAAAAGCTTTATATGAGAAAGACATATTAGAATAAGAGACATGATTAGTAATAGGATGTTGAGTACATGACCTAACCCCTTTCTATTAGCAATGGGAACATCAAGATTTGAAAACTTAGGAATAGGAGCATTAAGATCATAATTACCTGGACTCTCAGGAGAGGGGGATGACTCTGGACATTCATCAGGAGAAGAAGTTGGCAGTAGAGGAGGGAAAGTAGTATCTTGCATTAAGGTGACTGTCTATTCTTGTCCCTGACATAAACTTTTCCTGCTTCCTTTGCACAACAACTGTAGGTTCATCATCCTCTATCTGTTCAACCATTGGCAGTAGTGGAACAACAATCTCTTCACACCAAGGCTCCCCCTGAAGGGATGACTGTGACATTGGGAAGGGTAGAAAGTAAGACTGAGATTCAAAGAAAGTGACATCGATGGAGACAAACCATTTGCGAGTGGGAGGATGATAACACTTACAGCCTTTTTGGGTGGCAGAGTAACCCAGAAAAAGAAAAACACACTTAAGAGACCTAGGATCTAATTTACCACGAGTGAGTGAATGATTATGGACAAAACAAACACATCCAAAGCTCTTAGAGGGAATAGAGAACCCAAAAGAGGGAGACCGGAACAAAGCTTGAAGAGGTGTTTGTTTTTAAAGGAGTTGGGTAGGAAGACGATGAAGGAAATAACCTGCAGTGAGATTCACAACTCCGCGATAGGATCGAGAAGCACGCATTTCAAAGGATAGACAATGGGCCACATCAAGGAGGCGACAATTTTTCTTTTGGCAACACCATTTTGTTAAGGGGTATTAGTGCATGAAGTTTGATGAATAATGCCATGAGTAGCGAAATAACTAGCTAGACTAGATTCAATATATTCCCCCCATTATTAGAATGCAAAATTTTTACAACCGCCCCAAACTAAGTGCAAACCATTTGATAAAAGTTTTGAAACACGGTAAACACCTCATGTTTATCTTTCACCAGATAAACCCAAGTGGCCGTAGAACAATCATCTATGAAAGTAACAAACCATTTTTGACCTTTTAAAGACACAAAATGTGAGGGACCCCATACATCAGAATGAATCAAAGAAAATGGAACATAATTTTTATTAATAGAGGGAGCAAGAGAAGCTCTGTATTGTTTTCCAAGTTGACAAAACTCACAATGAAAATCAGACACATTATTTGTCTAAAAAATAGTAGGAAATAAATGCTTAAGTAGTAAAAAGGAGGGATATCTTAAACGACGGTGCCACAGCCAAAGATCTTCCTTGGTGGATGGTAACTGAATAGATGAATGAGCTAGCTTATCTGTCTGATCCAGAATGTAAAGACCATGTTCCTCTCTACCACTGCCAATCCTCTTCCTTGTGATAAGGTCCTAAAAAAGATAGTGATTAGGAAAAAACGTCACGCTACAATTCAAATTACGAGTAATACGATTCAAAGATTAACACTAAAATTAGGAACATGGAGTATAGAGGATAAAGGAATGGAAGATGTGGCATGAATTAAAAGTGTCCCTGACATAGACAAAATAGTACCATCAACAATGCACACTTTTTCCTGACTTGAGGAGGAGTTATATTCTGAGAACAAATGAGAGGAACCAGACATGGTTGGAAGCACCAGAATCAATAATCCATGGCACAGTCATTTGAGATAGCAATGCATATGTGGAAGAAGCCAAGTTAACTAAATGGGCAAAGGAAGAAGAGAATGCACCTGTGGCAGAAGTGGAGGCTCAACGGTCTAGCAAGTGGCGAAGAGCAATCTCAAAATCTAAGACAGATAACCTCGAAACATCAACAGCCTGTGAGACAACGGGAGATAAAGGTGGTGGCTCAACTATGTTTGAAAAATGTGCTCGAGCATTAGCCCATCGGCCTCTAGACTGACCAGACCTACCCCCTTATGCAGCTTCCAAAAAGTCTCTCGTGTGTGTCGAAGTCTACTGCAGTAGTCACAGCAAATATTATCCTTCTCAGAGGAAGGACGAGAACCACGAGGCACATGCTCTCCATTTCGAGGTGGTGCAGAAACCAAGCTAGAGCGATTAGTAGTCGCAGAAGGAAGCATAGCAGAACGACGACTCTCCTTATTTTGCACAAAAGCAAAGGTTTCCTGTAGAGAAGGAAGTACGTTAATGCCAAGTACTCTGCTCCGAACTGGATCATACTCCACATTCAAGCCTTCAAAGAATTTGAAGGCTCGCTTTTGCTCCACAAACTTCTGGTAACCAGTTGAATAAGTGGGACAGACAGGCTTGTAATCCTGAAGGTGATCAAGTCGCTTCCACCCATTGCTAAGGAAGGTGAAATACTGAAGAATAGTCATCTCACCTTGTACCGACCTTTCAATGGAGCAACTTAACTCGAAAGCCTGTGAGAAGTTCTCCTTCCTAAAGTAGGTAGTAGCTACGGCCTCCCAAATGTCCTAGGCAGTGTCCATAGATAAGTAGCCGTCTCCAATCTTCGGTACCATAAAATGTATTAACTAGCCCATAATCAGAGAATTAGTGATCTCCCATTGATCATAACGAGGGTCTGTAGCACTAGGTGCCTGTATTTTCCCATCAACATATCCCATCTTCCCTCCTTTCAAGAAAATAGTCGACTCATGACTACGCTAGATAATTCTGACCATTGAATAGAGAGGTAGTGATTTTAAGACCAGGGTTAAGGTTATCAATCATAGTAGAAGGGATAATAGAACTCTCACCCTTAGATGGCTGAGAGGTAGTAGACTCACTAGTCAAATCCTCCATAGAAACTCTACTAATCACTCCTCAAACACAATGTCAATCCCAAATCCGGAAGATGATAGTGGAAGAACAGGCACAACGGTCACTATGAAAGCATAAAGAATTAAGAACCCAATAAAATAAATTTTTTTTTGGGTTGTTTTACATCACCAGAATAGCTCTGAAGAGAAGAAAAGAGCCCAGGCTACCCTAGAAGGGCTGCCGACCTTGACCAGAGCTGCAAAGAGGCTAGTCGGCCACCTGGGGACCTTTGACAATGGCTGGAGGGGCTTGCCGAGGGAGAGGGAAGGTTGGGTAAGGGATGTCGGGAGGAGAGGACGCTGGGTCAAGGCCTGGGTGGGGCTGGAAGAGGCTGTCAGGGTGAGAGGAAGAAGGAGAGAGGCTGGAGCTGGCTGGGAGAAGGCTATCGGTGGATTAGAAGAGTATTTTGTATAGGAGGAGAGAAAAAGAAAGCAACGGGCAGGGATGGGTGGCAGAGAAGGAGAGATGGCTAGGGCATAGCTCTGATACCATGAAAGTTTAGAGAAGAGAAAGAGTTCGGGAATAAGTGAGACCTCACCCCCTTTTATATTAATAATAAAGCTTAATTACAGGAGTGGCATAAGGCATGAATTACGGGCCAGCTCATTACAACCCATTACATCAATCAAGGAATAAAAACAAATTAGCGTAAAATATGTGAATATAATTCCTATTCTAACAATTATCACCATTGAGCTGGTTTCTAATTACCTATAATTTTTCTTCAGCCATGGTGAAAAAAAAAAAAAAAAAAAAAAAGGAACACAAAGTTAAAACTTTGAAAAAATGAAAAACATAACAAATGAATTTTTGGATAATGTTTCAAAAGTGTTGGCTTGGGTCGGGTCAACTATGTTTGTTATGTAACAAAAGTAGATATAAGATAGATGTGTTGTGTCAAAACGAGTAGCGTATAAAGGTTGGGTCTATACCTCGTCTCAATGATCAAAGTATTGATCGCTAATGAGAAAAGAGGAGTGGACACAACACACTATCGACAGAAGTAACCCTAAGCTAAGTATAAAATAACAAAATAACTAAAATGAAAATACATGCCTTTATAACATAAAAAATTGCATAAAATGTTGTTCAAACAATCAAACAAATAACTTTTGGGCACAAATTGAAGCACCACATAACTTAGCAATAGGTCAAAACCAACAAATAACAGAGACCAAAACCAACAAATAATAGAGACTAAAACCAACGAATAACAGCGGTCCAAACAAACTCGATCTTTATGAAACCAATACCAGTAACAACAACAAATTGGGTATTTTGTATAAAAACTCTATATAAAAATAAAAAATAAAAAACTTTATGCCTTTAAAGCTCTTTAGTGAGCACAAAAAAAGAAAAGAAAAATAAAAAAGAATAGCCATTGGTAAAAAAAAGGGAAAAAAAGAGAGATAATGCAGAATGCAGAGGCATCAATCGAAAATAAATATATAAAAAAAAAAAAAACAAAACGGAGAATGTTGAACAAAATAACTTAAGCCAAGCCAAGCCAAGCTTTAAGGCCTGACGGTTTTTCTATGTCAGTTTTTTAAGATTGTTAGGAGGTGGTGAAAGGTGATCCGGTGAGAGTCTTTGTAGAATTCCATGAAAAGGGGTAGTTAAATTTGAGCACAAATGCGTCGTTTATGTGTTTGATTCCCCAAAAGGAGTTTTCAGTGAAGATAAGTGATTTCAGACCCATTAGCTTAGTCTCGCCTCTCTATAAGATTTTGGGGAAGGTGTTGTCAAAAAGGCTAAGAGCAATTTTGGGGGTCACCATTTCTTTGGTTTAAGGAGCTTTTGTTAAGGGCCGTCAGATTTTGGATGTAGTTTTGGTAGCAAACGAAGTGGTGGAGTATTGAGTTTTGAAGAAGGAAGGTGTCATTTTCAAAGCTGATTTTGAGAAAGTCTATGATCATATGGATTTGTGTTTTTTGGACTTTGTAATGTCTAGAACGGGTTTGGGGTTGTTTGTCAACATGTAATATGTCAATCTTCGTTAATGGGAAACCTGGAAATTCTTTGAAGGCCATAAAAGGGGCTTAAGGCAGGGTGATTCGTTATCCTTTTTTCTTTTTATCCTGATCGTGGATGTGTTGGGTAGGTTGGTTGATAGGGCGAGAGAGTTAGATCTAGTAGATGGTTTCGTGGTTGGGTGAGATAGAGTATGTATTTCCCATCTTCAATTTGCAGATGACATCATGTTTTTTTCGTCAGGGAAGGAGAGTAAGGTGAGGTGCATTTAATCTCTATTAAGGGTATTTGAGGTTGTTTCGGGTTTAAGGTTAATTTGAGCAAGAGTAGTATTGTGGGCATCAATTTGCAATAGAGCCGAGTCCAAAGCTTGGCGGAAATTTTAGGGTGTTCCATAGAGAAGCTCCCCATGAAATATTTAGGGCTACCACTAAGGGGAAATCCTAGAAGTGAATCCTTTTGGATGCTGGTTAAGATTGCAAAATCAATTGAGGGTTTAATGAGGGATTTATTATGGGAAGGAGAGGATGAGGGCAAAAAGATGCACTTGGTTATATTAGAGACTATTTCGTTGTCTGAGGATAAAAGGGGACTTGCATTAGGGAACATTGTAGCAAGAAATCTTGCTCTTCTCAGAAAGTGACTATGGAGATTACCTTTGGAGAGTTACTTATTATGGCATTCTATTATTAGAAGCAAGTATGGGGTTCACGATGATGGTAGGTCTGTTCATGTGGTTTTGAGGGGTAATTGTCGATCTCCTTGGAAGTTGATATCTCATATTTTTCCTCTTTTCTCTAGATTTCTTTCTCTAAGGATGGGAAATGTGGAGTTGATTCAGTTTTGGGAGGATATTTGGGTTAGAAATTCTTCTTTTTCCAGGGATTTCCTAGGTCTTTATTAGGGTTGCAAGTTCTCATGGTTCCTCCATTGCATCGTTGCATGTTCTGGTTTGGCTCCAATTGCATGGAATCTTAGATTCGCTAGAAATCTCACTAATAGGGAGGCTGGTGATTTAGCCTCCTTGTTGTCTCGCATTAATAATTTGTCATTGGATTCTTCCTCCAGTGATAAACTAGTTTTGCTCTTCCATACTTCCGATGTCTTTTCGTGTAAATCCTTTTTCGAAAAAATCATTGAGAAGCCAAATGCTATGTTTTTTCCTCTTTACAAAAGAATATGGAAGTCTTTCGTGCCTCTCAAAGTGAATTTTTTTTGTTTGGTCTTTTGTTCATGGAAGCATTTTGACCAATGATGTCCTTAACAACAGGAGGCCTAATTGTTATCTTTTTCCTCAATGGTGCATTATGTGTAAGGGAGAGGGACAGACTCTGAATCATCTTTTTTTGCACTGCCCAGTGGTAAGGAGTTTGTGGCAGCAGTTTTTTTCATGGGGTGACCTTGCTTGGGTGGCAACCGAATCAAGTAGTTCAATTGATTTTCATTTTTTGGGCTTAAATAAAAAGCGAAGGTGTTTAGGCTTTGTGCAGTTTTTGCTTTATTCTAGGTGATATGGTTGGAAAGAAATGTGAGGATCTATGAGGATAAAAGTGTCTTATCGATGCGGGAGAAAATCAGATTCCTGGCATCTTTTTGGACTTAAGTGGTTCCCCCGTTTAAAGGGATTCCAATTTTTTTGATTTCTAGCGATTGGAACTCCGTCTGCGACTCTTAGATTTTTTGGTTTTCGCTTTTGAGGGCATCTTGTCCTCCTTTGTATATCTTTCTTTCTCTCTTCGCCATTTTAATAAAATTCTTTTTTTGTTGCTGATAAAAAATAAAAAAAAAACACTAACAGTAACGAAGAGAGTGGGGGTTATGTATGGAGACAGATATGAGGGAACTAAAAAATAAATAAAAAAGAGAACAATCAGGGGAAAAAATAGAGATTTAGATCAAAATTGAACTAAACAATCCAGGAATCGACAATTGAAGAAAATATAGCGAACAGCACAAAAAAGCCAAAAGAAGAAGGAAACAAAAACAGCCAAAAGAACAAAATCAAATTAAAACTTCTACAGAACTCATGAGACACCTTACCAGCAATGATTGACTAAGACGGAGTGAGGGGCAAGGTCTGAGAAAGAGAGGGTCACGGGTCACAGGCTTACAGCCACAACTGCAGCATCACATCCTCATGTAAGGGAGGTTTAGAGTTTGAGAGGTAGGAGAGAGTGAGAGATAAGGGACACTTGTTGGGATGAATCAGATGATTGAGAGATAAAAGAGAGTGAGAGGGGTTGAGACAAAAGAGAGTGTGAGAAATGGGAGATTAGGGTAGCAGATGATATTATTATATTTATGGGATTATTATTCATTATCTATGTTATGGTGGTGCCCAATCAAAATATAAATTATATATTTTATATTTTTATTTGACTTGGATCGGTTATGAACCGGAACTATACACAACAAACTTTTAACCGAACCAAACTTTATGGAAGCTTCTATTTACACATCCCCTTTCCCCTCTTTGCACACACTTCATAGAAATTATTTTTATTATAAATTTTTTTTCAAGTGAAATTACTGTTATGGACATCAAATAAACACATTCGGAAGTTTTATGTCGAAAAAATAATAAAAATTCGTAAGTCTACTTCCGAACCAATTGTTTATTTTCGGAAAGCTACTTCCGAACCAATTGCTTATTTTCGGAATGCTACTTCCGAACCAATTATTTATTGAAAAAGATGTGTATAGAGTGTAATGGGTGTGTGCAAATAGAAGCTCCCGAACTTTACGCTTCCCTCATTTTTGTGGACCAAACTAGCCCTAGGAACCCATATCTAGAGACATGTAGGCACTGCTGAATTCATATATTTTATTATTATTATTTTTATTTCTTAAAATGGTGTCTTCATCTAACATATTGGGTTCAATGTGGACACCTTACTCATTTTGAATCAACAATTTATTAAAAGGAACTTACATGGAAATTTTTGTGCAACTATATAGTAAATGTGAACTTCTGGATATTGTATGTTCCACCATCTGCACTGTTTAAGTATCTGATATGGTTACGTAAGATTTTTGCATCTGAGATGGATACTTTATGCATTAGCAATGGTCCATGTAACATAGACCAAGAAATCCAAAATGTTCATATTTAGACTCACCTAGACTAGAACAACCAAGAGCCCATAAACCAAATTTACAAATATATCTTGAACTCAAACTAGGTTTTGTTGCTTGGTGCAATAGTACAATCTTAGGCTTTAAAGTATGGGACATGGGTTTTAATATCTGACAACCACTTTATTTGAATATTGCCAGAGGTTATCAATACCTTGTTCTGGACCTCCCAGCACCCTGCAAAGTCTGTACCCTGTCTCCCCTCAGAAACCTGCATTGGTGAGACTTGCACTAGGAAAGTCTTGGTGTAAATAGAGAGCATTGGCATAAATATATTGTCGACAAGTGTGCTAAATGAAAATAATGGAAAGGGAGAAGTGTTTGGTAAATCAGATGACAACAGGCTGAAGTGCAAACTGACAAATAGTTTTGAATGAAGAAATTCGTTGTGTTATATATATTCTTATAACAAAATTGAAATACAAGTGTTTGTTTATTTTTATCATTTTAAAAACAAGAGAATGTGGGACAATAGTATTTTATTTTTGTTGAAAATGGATGCAGAGGTCAGTCATTCTACAACTCAAAAATGTTTAGTTGCATATATGTCGTAGTTATCTATTTGCTGGTCATGGTGATGAGAACATGAAACTAAACAATACATGTCATCTTTGTTGGCTAGAATTTTTCTTTAAAAATGGTTGAATATGTTTGTGAATGGAAAGAATCCTATTGTTTTAATGACTTGTAATGCTGTTCTTATTTGTACTGGTTAATTAATTTCCACAACAATTTCTGACTGGTCGCTGCAATTGATGAAAAGTGAAACATTCGTATGGTGTTTTGAGGGGCCGGTGGAGGGGAAAGGTAGTCAGTCATACACTGGGTTACTGGGTTGGTGGAAGAGGTTCCTAGGAAGGTGGAGGATGTAGGGGGAAGAAGAGGTAGAAGTGATCTCAGGAAGGAGTACTGCACAAAATTCCTATTCGCACAAGGTGGAGTGGAGTCATGGGTTTGAGATGAGGTCTAGTTAGGGTGGGTTTAACTTCAAGGGGTTTACTTCAATTTGAAATTTCATTCAAAATTGATGCCAAAGGCTTTTTTAATCTCAAGAAGGTAGGCAAGAACACTAGTAAATTAGGTCACCTGAGTCGAGAACAATATGAAGAAAGTGGTTAGGAAGGTGAAAAAGTTGGCTGAAAAAGACAGCTGGAAGAGAAGACCAATGATTGTACCAACCTTCAGAAAATTAAAATGAAGAACTTAAGAAAATTTGTGAGGGCGGGGATTCATAAGGTTAAGAACAAAAAGGGAAGGGGAAAACATCCTTTATTCTCTGCTTGTTTCACCTAATTTTTTTATTTGTTTGGTATTGAACTGCAATTTTTTTGTAGAGAACTTTTTTATACTTAATTGTTTGAATAAAATGTAAAAGTAAAGTAATTTCTACATAACATGACATTATGGCATATCAGATAAGGGCAAGAGTGAGGAAGAGAATGAGCTTCTTTTTTTTTTTTTTTTTCAAACATTTGATCCAAAGTCTATCCATTATCTTGATTACAGAAAACAACTTCTAGCTCAAAATCTAAGACGTTGCTTTCTATTATTTTCTGCTTGAAAATATTTTTCTAGCAAAACAATCATGCAAAATTTGTTGTTTTCCTAAAATTTATTAATTTGTCCACTATTCTTCAGTGAAACAAACAGAGCCATAGGAAGGAAAGGGAACTTAACAATTTACTGAAAATTATGATGGTTAAAAAGAGGGTGAGGCTGTTAGAATAATATCTTTGTGATTGAGGTTTATTATTCTGTTTAGATGTCATTAGTTATAGTTTCCTTTTGTGCCTTGAGGTTTCTATTATACGTTTCATATTGTTAATATATAAGGGAGTGATGGTCTCATCATTCCCTAAGTTTGATTTCTTCTAAAATAAACATGGTATCAAAGCCATGTTCATCATCCACCCTTACCTAACCACCATAGTACCACCATGCTACAATCACGAACCACCATACACCACTGTGACCGACCATTAGAAGGCGGCCCAGACGACCACCTGTGCCTAGGGCGACAAAGATTAGAGCCTATTTCGGCTCTTTTGCAGCCTCGCCTAGGGCTCACCACTTGGACAGGACAATTTGATGCTTGATTAGGGTTTTGGCAGCCTTTCTTTGTTCCATCCAGTCTATGTTTTGATTGACCCATCTGGTTCTTTGTTTCTCCCTTACTATAAGTCTTCATTTTATTACTGAGAGTATTTTAGTCCCTGTTTTGATTGACAGTACCTTCTCCATATTTTTTGTTTAGTTTTTTGGGTCAATAGATGGCCCTAATCCTCAGCTTTAACTGATTGTATCTTTCCATAGTTTGTGGTTGATTATATGTGACTTGATTCTAGTCATTTTTTCCTCTTCCAAGAGTAGTGATTGTTACAGGTGGTTGTTTAGATAGCAGTATACTGAACTTACCAGTGAATCCACCTCTAGTTCCCAGCCATCTAAAGGGGAGAGTCCCATTATGACTATTGCATTAGAAAACCTCAACCCCAGCCTGAAAATTACCACATCTTTGTTTAATGGTTAGAATTATCTTGCATGGTCACAGGGTCTGACACTTTTCTTGAAAAGTCGAGGAAAGGTGGGTTATATTGATTGGAGAATCTAAGCACCTAGTACCACTGATCCTAGTTATGACCAATGGGAGATTACAAATTCTCTGATTGTGGGATGCCTTATCCACTCAATGGTTCCTGATATTGGTGAGGGCTATTTATCTATGGATACAACTCAGGGCATTTGGGATGATGTGGCTGCTACCTATTCCCAAAAGGAGAATTTTTCATAGGCCTTTGAGTTGCACCATTCAATTGAGCGCTCAATATAGGGCAAGATAACCATTCTTCAGTATTTTACCTTCCTCAATAATGGCTGGAAATGTCTGGATCATCTTTAGGACTACAAACCAGTCTGCCTGACCGATTCTGTGGGGTGCCACAAATTTATTGAACAAGAGAGGGTTTTCAAATTTCTGGAGGGTCTTAATTTGGAGTTTGATCCTGTTCGAAGTTGCGTTCTTGGTATGGATGTTATCCCTTCCCTTCAGGAAGTGTTTGTTTATGTTCAGAATGAGGAGTCACTGCTCAGCTATGCTTCCTCTTGCTTCCACAGAGTGCTCAACCTTGGTCTCTACTTCTAGAGATGGAGATCATTTGTCCTATGGTACATGCAATCCTTCTGAGAAGGATCCTTTGTTTTGTGACTGCTGTCGATTTCCTAAACACACTAAGACATGTTGGAAGCTTCATGGTACTCCCTCTGGGGGTTGTGGTGATCGCTTTGGACAGTCTAGAGGATGTGGGTCTAATCCACGCGCCCATCATTCTGGTGCAATTGATACACATGACTCTTCTCCAGCTGTCTCGTCTACTGATGTTGTATCTGATGTCTTTTTCTGAGTTTGAGGATGCTCTACGTTACTTGTTAGACCGCTGGACTTACACAACTCCTACTAGTGCATCTTCCTCTTCGTTTGCCCATTTAGGTAACTTAGCCTCTTCTACAAGTGCTTTTCTATCTCATGAAACTTTGCCTTGGATTATTGATTCAGGTGCCTTGGATCATATGACTGGTTCTTCTGATCTTTTCTCGACATAGAAGCCCTCTTCTGGTCAGGACAAAGTTAGGACTACTGATGAGACTATTTCTTCTGTTTCTGTGAAAGGTTTGATCCATGCCACATCTTCTTTACCTTTGTCATCAGTTTTACATGTTTCCACTTTCTCTGTTAATCTTCTTTCATTAAGTCGTCTCACTCAGGATTTGAATGGTTACGTAACATTTTTTCCTGATCATTGTCTTTTTCAGAACCTTATCATGAGGAGGACGATTGGCAGTGGTGGAGCAGAGAATGGTCTCTACATCTTGGATCAGGCAAATCACATGGCTCATCATACCATCCAATCTCCAACCACCAAAGATGACATTTGGCTTTGGTATCGGCGTCTGGGACATCATCTTTTTTATTGCTTAAGCGTTTGTTTTCTTCTTCTTTTAAGAACAATAATGTTTCTGAGTTTAATTGTGAGTCGTGTCAACTTGGCAAACAACACCGAGCTTCTTTCGCTCCAAGTATTAATAGAAGTTTCATTCCTTTTTCATTGATTCATTCTGAAGTTTGGGATCCTTCTCGTGTTGTTTCATTAAAAGGCCATAGATGGTTTGACACCTTCATTGATGATTTTTCTCATACTACTTGGGTGTATTTACTAAAAGAAAAGAGTGGGGTTTTCTTTGTATTTCAAGCCTTTCATCAGATGATTCACACTCAATTTGGGATTGTTGTAAAAATTATGTGTTTTGAAAATGAGGGGTGAGTATATTGATTCAGAGTTAGGGAAGTACTTCAACACTGATGGCATTATTCATCAGATTTCTTGCACCAACACCCCTCATCAAAATGGGGTTGCGGAACACAAGAATCGTCATCTTCTTGATATAGCTCGTTGCATGACTTTTTCTATGCATATGCCTTGGTCTTATTGGGGGTGAAGTTGTCCTCATCGCTGCCTATCTTATCAATCGCCTTCCTACTTAAGTGTTGCACAAGCAAACCCCTCTTCAGGTATTCTTCGGTTCTCAACTCGTGTCTTCTATTCCCTTCAAAGTTTTTGGGTGTGTCTGCTTTGTTCACAATCATTCCCCTACTCATGGTAAACTCAATCCTCGTTCTCTTAAATGTTTCTTCTTGGGTACTCACCTACTCAAAAGGGGTATAAGTGTTCTCATCCTTCTTCACGTAAGTGGTTTGTGTCCATGGATGTCACATTCTTTGAGTCTCAGTCCTACTTCTTGTCCTATCCTTTCCCAGTCATCCCTTCAGGGGGAGCCTTGGTGTGAAGAGATTTCTGGCATAGGAGTATTACCTGTTTATGAACCTTTACCAGTTGTTGAGGATATAGCATGTGAGCCACAATGTGAACCACCTAGTGGGAATACATAAGCTAATACACTCAAGGAGTAAGGAAAAGTTTATGTTAGAGACGAAGAAAGACAGAAGGTTACTTGGATCCAAGAGACCACTTCTCCTAATCTTCCACTGCCATCTCCTTCAACTAATGAGAGTTAAGGTAACTCTGATAACCCTAAATACACAAATCTTGATATTCCTATTGCCCACCGGAAGGGTGTGAGGTCTTGTAGTCAGTATCTTATTTCTAATTTTGTATCCTAGTCTAACTTGTCCCCCTCATATAGAGCCTTTGTGTCTAGAATTTTCTCTGTTAGTATACCTGATTATTTTCAGAATGCTCTTTCCACCCCTGAGTGGAAACGTGCCATTATTGAAGAGATGAAAGTATTTCATAAGAATGACACTTGGGAATTGACAGAGTTACCTAAGGGCAAACGAACTGTGGGATAGAAGTGGGTGTATACTATGAAGCATAAGGCACATGGTTCGATTGAGCACTATAAGGCTCGGCTTGTGGCAAAGGGCTTTTCTCAGACTTATAGAGTAGACTATCAAGAGACATTTGCACCAGTTGCTAAGATGAATTCAATCAGTGTGCTCCTCTCTCTGGTAGCTAATCTAGATTGGCCACTTCACTATTTTGATGTAAAGAATGTTTTCTTACATGGTGATCTAGAAGAAGAGGTATATATGGACATTCCTCCTAACTTTGAAGAGGGGTAAGGTGTGCTGGCTTCGGAAATCATTATACGATCTCAAACAGTCTTTAAGGGCTTGGTTTGAGAGATTTACTCAGGCAATGCTTAGATATGGATTCAAACAAAGTCAACTTGATCACATTCTGTTTGTTAAACATTCCTTACAAGGTAAGACTACAGCTCTCATTGTATATGTGGATGATATAGTACTTACATGAGATGATGTTGAAGAAATTCTTTGGTTGAAGGAATATTTGGCAAGTGAGTTTGAAATCAAAGACTTGGGGAACTTAAAGTATTTCTTAGGTATTGAGGTTGCCCGGTCCAAGGATAAAATCTTCATTTGTCAAAGGAAATATATGTTTGATCTGTTAAAAGAAACCGGGATGTTTGGCAAGAAGCTTGTGACATCCGCTAGAGCCAAATCGAAACTTGGTGATGATAGTGGAGGAGTTCCTATTGATGGGGAGTTATCGAGACTAGTGGGTAAGCTTATTAACCTATCCGATTCACGCCTCTTGACATTCTCATTGCGATTAGTGTGGTCGGTTCATGCATGCTCCTCATGAGGCACACCTGGCTGCAGTTATATGGATTCTTGGATACTTAAAATCTTCGCCTGGAAAGGGCCTTTATTTCTCCTAACACGATCATCTTAGTGTGGAAGCTTATACAGATGCTGATTGGGCAGGATTGGTAACTGATAGAAGGTCCACATTGGGATATTGTACCTTTGTTGGGGGAAATTTGGTTACTTAAAGAAGTAAGAAGCAAAATGTGCGGCTAGATCTAGTGCAGAGGCAGAGTTTAGAGCCATGGCACAAGGTGTGTGTGAACTTTTGTGGATCAATTTACTGTTTAGTGATTTGGGGATTGAGCAGACAGACTCCATGCGGCTATACTATGACAATAAGGCTGCTATTAATATAGCTCACAATCCAGTTTAACATGACCGAACAAGACATGTTGAAATTAATTGTCACTTCATCAAGGAGAAACTCACTAGTGGCACTATATGTACTCTTTTTGTGAAGTCTGGAGAATAGCTGGCAGATATTCTCACCAAAGGAGTTGCACATAAACCGTTCCATGATATTATTAGCAAGTTGGGCATGAGAGATATTTTTACACTAGCTTGAGGGGAAGTGTTAGAATAATATCTTTGTGATTGTGATTTATTATTTTGCTTAGCTGTCATTAGTTGTAGTTTCCTTTTGTGCCTTGAGGCTTCTATTGTACGTTTCATATTATTAATATATAAGGGAGTGATGGTCTCATCATTCCCTAAGTTTGATTTCTCCTAAAATGAACAGAGGCTTTAGCAGGGCAGTTGCCATGAGGAGGATAAGATTGGGTGTTTGGTTGAGGATAGTTATGCGGTGATGTCTTTTAAATGGCTTGAGTAGGCCAATTCTGGTGGAGAGATCTTTTATGCTTATTTGCTTTTGTATCATATGGATGAATGTATCCCCTTTTCTATTAACTTATTAGTATTAGTGTTAGCCTATCACTTAGTCTCATTTCTTCTTCATGATTTAGTGTTTGGTCTCATTCCTTCTTCATGATTTAGTGTCTTAACGCCATATTACAATGAAGATGTTCTTTATTCCGAGGAAGAACTTAAGAAGGAAAATGAAGATGGAATTACAACTTTGTTTCACCTCCAGAAGATCTATCCTGGTGAGTTTCAAGTTGATTGAGGCATTATGATGTTCTTCATTTGATACAGGTATAAGATAATTGATTTCTTTTTTCTTTTTCTACCAACTAGAGGAATGGGAAAACTTTGAAAGGCGCCTAAAAGCTGCAAAACATGAAAATTCTGAAAAAGACAAAACCGAATTACGTCAGTGGGTATCTTACAGAGGGCAGACACTCTCTAGAACAGGTTTGGATCATTAGAAATGTGACGTCTCTGTTTCTTTAGCAAAGTTTATTGAATTTTACTTTTGTTAATTTATTTCTACCAGTCAGAGGGATGATGTACTACAGGAAGGCTCTTGAATTACAATGCTTTCTGGACTATGCTGATGACAGGGGTTAGTAGCTTCTGCTACGAATATTCGTGTTGGTATTTTGAGTCAATGTCTTCACTTGTTAATCCCAATTTACCCCATACTAATGTGACTTGTCATTGGTGGAATGGAAGCCAATTAATAATGAACTTCTGTTCCTTTGCAGTTATTTTTAGCAGCTACCGGACCAGTGACAGAGATGATAATAAGGATCTCAGGGAACATTCACAAGCTTTGGCAGATTTGAAGTTCACCTATATTGTTTCTTGTCAGCGCTATGGTGCTCAGAAAAAATCCAGTGATCCCAAGGACAGAAGTTGTTACTCTAACATTCTGAATCTCATGTTAGCGTAGGTTACTGTTTCTAAAATTAACTTATAGTAGTTGATGATATTGAACAAATTATTTATTTAGTTTGAACCCCATTGTGAATTATCCAGGTATCCATCTTTACGTGTTGCTTATATCGATGAGAGGGAGGAACCTGGAAAACCTGGGAAAAATTATTACTCCATTCTTGTCAAGGGCGGGGAGAAGTTCGATGAGGTGTGAAGTATATCTACTTATAAAGTGAATTTGTTTTCTAAATGTTTGTATTTCTTACAATTTTTGTAATAATTACAGTAGTTCCAAAGTAACTTTTTTCTTTTATCATTTTAATATATGTGATAGCGCAAGTGTCTTTCCATCTTGCATTTGTAGGAAATATACCGTATCAAGCTTCCAGGCCCGCCAACAGAGATTGGTGAAGGGAAACCTGAAAATCAAAATCATGCTATTATTTTCACTCGTGGAGAGGCTCTGCAGATCATAGACATGAATCAGGTAAGTTTAATTTTGTCCCCTTAATTTGAAAATACATTTCCAACTGACTTACTGTTTATCTTCAGGATAACTACCTTGAAGAAGCTTTCAAAATGAGAAATGTATTGGAGGAACTTCTGAAAACTCATCATGGGCGGCGAAAACCAACAATATTGGGTCTAAGGGAGCATATTTTTACTGGAAGGTTGGGCTATCATGTTTATGTATATAAAACTTATCTTGATGATTGATTGCTAGGGTTAAACAAATCAGCAAGCAGAGAAACAGTGTGTAGAATAATGGTAATGTATATACTACTCTTATTTGGTTGTTCTGATTTACAGTGTTTCATCACTCGCCTGGTTCATGTCCAATCAGGAGACAAGTTTTGTGACCATTGGCCAACGAATTTTGACGAACCCTCTAAGGTAAGTTCCCTTCCTCCTCCCTGCCTGCATACCTAAAAAATTTCACTGTGTATTTATAAATGATGCTCTAATTAGTTTAATGTGACGATTAGTAATTCAATTTTAAATTTCAGGTCGGTTGCTATATCTATACGTTATTGTTCTTATATTAATTGTTGTTCTTTTGAGAGAGGCTATGGAGATTTCATGCGGAAAGCTAGTGTTTAACTTATAAAATCTGGACTTGGATCTTGCAGAAAATATGTTTTTTTGGAGCTTAAAGACATATATATTTTATAACCATTATATATGTCTAAGTTAAATGTTTCCTCTATCCCAAAATGACTTCTATCTTAGAAAGGACTTTCTCTCAGTAGATGCAACAACTGCATTCACACGTTATCCTTTTAATATTAGTTTTCAACACTATCACATTGTTTTCTTCTCTTTTGGTAGCAGGTACTATTACTTTTGCCATGGTTTCGTCTACTGAATACATTAATAGTTTACACCCTATTTAGTCTATGCATAACAAAAGGGTATTTTGGTAAATAGATTTTTTTTTCCATGGGAAATTCTGTTTGCACAGCACAAAAAATCTCAATACACACCATTTGTATTGTTCAGATATAAAATTCGATCAAAAGTCAAATATTTGGACATAAACTTCTGAACAAAAATGAATTGTTCAGACATATATTCCATTCAATTATTTATGTCCGAACAACTATTTTTGTTCATAAATTTATGTCCGAACATATGACTTTTGTTCAAAAGTTTATATTCAAATGGCATAAATGGTGTGTACTAAGTTTTTTTGTGGTGTGCAAATAGAATTACCCTCTTTCATGACTTAAAACTTTTACTTAGACAACTACAGTTATTAAAGGAGGCACACTAAGGCATCAAGATCTTAAAGACCCTAGGTGCAGCTTAAGGTGTGAGCCTGTGCAAATTAAGCCACAAGTATGATAGAAATGTACTATTAAATATACTTAAAGCTGGAAGTTTCCAAATTGTGCTGCACAAATTTTGGTATGACAACCAAGAGATTTTGGCAAGTAAGCTAACTGTGCATTTAACATTGTTCAAATTTTATATTTAAAAAATTAATAATAATATTTCCATCACAAAATGGGCTTACAAGTACTGAAATGACGTCTAATTACCAATATATCAGATTACTCGTTCATAGTATATATTTTCCACTATCGTTTTCCTGTGCATTCCTGCCCATGTGCTTTCTCTCCTTTTGCAATTGCGACAAAGTACAAAGTGAGATTTAGGTATTTTTAAGTGTGCAATCCACCTGTTTAATGATAAGTTCAAAACCAATATATAATTGGTCTCTGCCAACAGTCTGCAGTTCAATTCTGCTCTTAGAACTCCTTTCTTTAACCCATAGAAGCTTCTAACTTGAATGAGTTGAATCAAATAAAGAGCAATAAAGTAATGAAGAGGGGCAAAAAGAAAGTAGAAGAGGAAAAGTGCTGGAAGCAGTTTGGTTTCTTAGACAGATATTGCTCCGATACCATGTCAGTATTCTCAAAAAAAGAAAGAGAAGAGTATAGAAAAGAGAAAAAGAGAATAGAAATGAAAAACATAAGATAACTCAAGCCTAGCTAGTCGGGCTAATCCTTTTGATTTTAGTATTTCTTGTTAAAAGATCATACTGCTTTTTGCATTACAATAGTCACAAAACAACTGTATGGATTAGTATGGGATATAACTCTATAGGCGATAAAGGGAATCTGTTTGCAGCTCTCATGACAATTAAATTCGGTAAACCTTAGTTAATCTGTCCTTTTTAAGTTTAAAATAATAAATAGAAATCCCAGTCCAACATGTAGGATCAACATTACCCCTATAAAATAGAAATGAGGTTGTCAATTGAGGTTAGAAATAAACTCTAAGCGGCATGGCGTGGGATGTTTGAAAATTTACCATCACCATAGTTTGAATTAGGGTTGGTGGGTGGGGTGTGGTGTCGGTCGTGTTGGGTCATGTCATTTCGGGTTTGTGTCAAAATTACCACAACATTAACACAACCCATTTATTATTTCGTGTTATTGAGCCCTGTTTGGTAGAGCTGTCGGAAAGTGCTTATAGCTTATGCCTAAACAGCTTATAGCTTATAACTTTCAGCTTAAGTTGATTTCCAGCTTATTCTTAAAGCATCTCACCGCCTCAAAGAATAAGCTGATTTCTGACTTCCACAAAGCTATAAGCTAAACCAAACAAATCAAAATAGCTTAAATTAAGCTGAAAGCTGAAATAAGCTGACAAAAAGTTCTGCCAAACAGGTACCGTGTCGTGTTAACATATCATGTCAAAAAATTTCACCATTAGCTAAAATTAGCAAGTGTGAAAAAAATTATAAAATTTCTCCACAAGTTAAATTAATGAATTTAATCTCTATTGAATGAAATTGTTCATAAAATTATTTGGTTTCAACTCAATTTTATTTTCTTAATTTACAAGACTATTTCCTATTATTATATTTTTTTACTAGATTAACTCAAATAGTAGACAAAAAAAATATTATCTTCAATTAAAAACAAAAGCAAAACCTATATTAGACTTAAAATCATATTTTACATACTTTTTAATAAGCTGGATGGAGTTACATAAGAGATTAAAAAATATCATGGCACCCATTAGTGGACATAATATTATAATGTATAACTAATTCTTCATTAAATGGGTTATCCGTGTCTACTTTAGGTTATATTCAAGTTCAATCCTAATCCGACCTATTTAAAATTCATGTTATCGGGTCGTGTCATATACATGTTTGTGTTAGAAAATAGTCAACCCTAAGCTGCTAACTTTGTGTACGATTTGAGTCGTGTTATCGTGTCATGCCGAAAATTCCCACCCTTAGTTTGAATAGGCATGCTTCGTTGTTGTTTCTTTCAAATGTTTATTTGACCTACCACATTTTTGGGAGTTCTGTTTTGGAAAATAGTAAAATTATTGATGTCACAAATTAACTAATGAACTCACAAACACATCTAGATTC
Source organism: Camellia lanceoleosa (assembly GCA_025200525.1). Lineage (NCBI taxonomy): Eukaryota > Viridiplantae > Streptophyta > Magnoliopsida > Ericales > Theaceae > Camellia > Camellia lanceoleosa. Next base: position 111,372,171 of record CM045764.1, on the reverse strand, counting down.
TAGTCAAACTAAAATAATAGTAACTAAACTTACTAATGTCTCAATTTCTTAATATGAAATTTTTTCCATATTGTTAAATTCTATCTGAAATGAATGATCATGTGCAGATTACTTTATGGAATCATATTGTTGTTGTTATTAAGCAAAAAAATTTTTTTGTTGAGAATCCTTTATCCAGTTTTCTCAGCCAAACTGTCAAATTAGTCAAGAATTGCTCAAGCTCAAATATTATGGATTAGACTAATTAAGCTGGTATATTTCTACAATATTATCATGTGAGTTCTAATTAAAGGTTGATCAATTATTTACAGGGTACGGTTCCATTATGGTCATTCTGATATATTTGATAGAATCTTTCACATAACAAGAGGTGGCATAAGCAAGGCTTCCAAAATTATTAACTTAAGCGAGGACATATTTTCAGGTAAACTTTTAGTTCTTCAAAATATGGCAAACTTTTAGTATAATTGATGGTTAATTGTGTAAATCTTTTCAGGTTATAATTCGACTTTACGTGGAGGATACGTAACGCATCATGAATACATACAAGTAGGCAAGGGGCGTGATGTTGGAATGAATCAGATATCTCTTTTTGAGGCTAAAGTTGCAAATGGAAATGGAGAGCAGACACTTAGCCGTGATGTTTATCGGCTTGGACGCCGGTTTGATTTCTATAGAATGTTGTCATTCTATTTTACGACAGTTGGTTTTTACTTTAGTAGCATGGTATGTTAGTCAAGTTAATCTTCTTGAATTAAGTTATGTCTTCTAGTCAGATGAAAATTTCCAACTATTCACAGATAAGTATGATCATGTTGCCGTTGCAAATTATGTGACTAGGTTGCCTTAGTTATGGTAAGGACGGTCCTTTTTGAGGGACTAGGTGATGATAAGTGGGAATTTGAACACTCAGTTGGGAAAAACTCTGGACAATTTTGTTCATAGACGTCATTTGTTTCGAGATGGTCTCTGTTTAGACAGTTCATGGAGAAAAATTAACAAGTACATTTAATTTATTACTACCAGTAGTAGTACTTGGGTATTCAAATTTTGTACTTGTTCATGAGCAATGCTACTGCCCATACCTTGAAGCTGGTTGTACTACTACTTCCCTTATGGGAGGTGGTGGTTCTTATAGTTTTCATTGTATATTTGTGCATACCCAGGAATTCTGGTTACATTCAGTACATGAATATATGTCTAAAGTTTGAAACAATGATCCTGTTTTTCCAGGTTACTGTGCTTACTGTGTATGTATTCTTGTATGCACGTTTATATTTGGTATTGAGTGGGATGGAAAAGCGAATCTTGGAGGATGCTGCCATTCGTCAAAGCAAAGCCCTTGAAGAGGCTTTGGCAACTCAGTCTGTCTTTCAGCTGGGATTGCTTCTGGTGCTGCCAATGGTTATGGAAATTGGTCTGGAAAGAGGGTTTCGCACTGCCCTCAGTGATTTTGTTATTATGCAGCTGCAGCTGGCCTCTGTATTCTTTACATTCCAGCTTGGAACAAAAGTGCATTATTATGGTAGAACAATATTGCATGGGGGTTCCAAATACCGAGCTACTGGCCTTGGATTTGTTGTTTTCCATGCAAAGTATGCTGATAACTACAGGATGTACTCACGAAGTCATTTTGTGAAAGGGTTAGAGATGGCTATCTTGTTGATTATTTATGAAGTCTATGGGGAATCATATCGTAGTTCAAGTTTGTATTTGTTCATCACTTTCTCCATGTGGTTCTTGGTTGCTTCCTGGTTGTTTGCTCCTTTTGTGTTCAACCCATCTGGATTCGACTGGCAGAAAACAGTGGATGACTGGACAGATTGGAGGAAGTGGATGGGAAATCGTGGTGGTATTGGTATCTCGCCGGATAAAAGTTGGGAATCATGGTGGGATGGAGAACAGGCACACTTGAAAAACACAAATATAAGGGGAAGAGTGCTTGAGATAATCCTTGCATGTCGCTTCTTCATTTACCAATACGGAATTGTCTATCACCTTGATATAGCTCATGGGAGTAAAGATTTTCTGGTACAATTTTATTTTCTCTAGAAAGCAAGATTTATTCTCTTGTAGTATTTTTATGTGTCAGTTCCCATCTTACAGTCCACTGAATGTCGTTTCTTGCAGGTTTATGGACTTTCTTGGGTTGTCATGGTAATTGTTCTAGTAGTCTTAAAGGTATGCTTGTTGAATACTTTAATCGAATGTGTTTCTAAGTAGATTTTTTGTTGCTCACACGCTTTCAGTTCTTTTTTTTTTCTTTTTCTTTTCTTTTAGGCTAGCATTTTCTATGGAGCTTGTACACCTTCAGTACAAGAAGCAAAATTTTGTTTTGTTTTTATTGAAACAGTTGAAAGGTTTTGTTGGCATGAATCTAGAATTTCTCATAAATGATATTTCTTTATAAAAAAAAAATGAAAATTCATATTATTATTATTGCCGTTATTATCATTATCTTAATAAGTTTGTGGATCCTTTTATTGCGTTGGATAACTTTGATTTTTTTTTACATTACTTAATTGACTTTGGATGACATTATTTTTTTGTTGCAATCATACATTCTTTTGTGTGTATAAATCTCAACTACAACCAATGAATCAATTATTCACTTTTTATTAGTACGGATAGATTTAATTTATGTTTTAAAACATTTCCATGTATTTCCAAACTCTTTTTGCTGCTTGCTTCCCTTGTGTTTCGAAATCTTTCCATTTCTGTGCTAATGAAACAATACCCCAACATGAACATATGAGCCTTTCGTCAATATACCTTGCTTCAATATTACCTTGATCAACATTGTTTGGTCTGATATTGCTTGTGTGGGTAATGTGTTGCTTTCAGTTGGTATCAATGGGTAGAAGAAGGTTTGTTACCGATTTTCAGCTCATGTTCAGGATTCTCAAAGCACTTCTATTTCTTGGCTTCATATCAGTCATGACAGTTTTATTTGTAGTATGTGGCCTCACTGTAACGGACTTGTTTGCTGCCCTCCTTGCTTTCATGCCCACAGGGTGGGCCCTTCTTCTAGTAAGTTCAAATTTCTCTGCATTTTCTAAAAGTTAATTAGCATACATGAGCCAATTTTATTATGTGTAATTCACGACCCAATTTTATTTTGTGTAATTCAAGAACAGACAACATACAAACGCACACATCATATGATGCCATTATTTTTATGGGGTTTGACAATAACAAGAGATACACAAATGGAGGAACCAAAGTTTTTAGTGGAGATATTTGTGCTTCATATTTCATTTATTTTGACTTAGGACCAATTGAAACTATCTTCTTTGGTGCAATTAGTTGAAATTCATTCCCTCTTGGAGTTTATAATCATAACTCTTTTTGGAATGTTTCCTTCATGTTTCTTTACTGATTTCTCATGATATATAAAATCTTTTCTCAAGCTTTGAATAATCTTTGACAATTGATAATTCTCCCAATCTATCAAAGCCCACTTGCAAAGTTGAAATATTTTTTGTTGTTTTGTTTTTAGTTCTCTTAATGTATTTATATGATAACATGACTTTATTTTTCTTTTTGCTTTTTCGGTGCTGTCCTTGGGAAGATTGGTCAAGCATGTAGGCCATGTTTGAAAGGGATGGGATTCGGAGTATGGGATTCAGTAATTGAGCTGGGAAGAGCATACGATTACATAATGGGATTGGTAATATTCATGCCGGTAGTCATACTAGCATGGTTCCCATTTGTATCTGAATTCCAAACACGCCTGCTCTTCAATCAGGCTTTCAGTACAGGTCTCCAGATTTCAATGAGTCTTGCAAGAAAGAAAGACAAGACCAGCGCTCCCAGTTGAAACTTCTTACATTTCACTACCTTTTTTCTTCAAAGAAAGGAAAATTCTGTGTCATATTGTTTTTGTCACCATAATTAGCATCAGATTCGTTATTACTTAAAGGATCCATCAGATATGGTTATCTATCTATTCTATTATATAAAGGGAAAGCCCATGGTGTCCTATGGTGGTGTTGACACTTTCTGTCTCATATTTTTTAACATCTACGCACAAGTTTTACTTTATGAACTTATATTCCATTAAATTCTAATTAAGATTTTTTAGATTTTCAAGGTCTATTAAATTTTTAGTAGTCTGAATTGCCTTTTAAACAATGATATTCATCATTATGATTATCTATAGAGAAACATAATGATTTGACATTTATTTTGATTTTCAAAACTTTAAAAAGCAACTTTCAAATTGAAAAAATTTATAAAAAAAAAAAACTATGTTTTTTTTTTTGAAAAATTGAAAAAAATTGAATTATTTTTTTGTGTAAAATTAAGAATTGTGTCTATAAAGGAGCATGATGATGAAACATTGATGTGTAAAATTGCAAAAAAAAAAAAAAAAAAAAGATTAATAATGTTTTCAGTTTTAAAATTAGAAAAAACTGTTAATGTTTTTTGTTTTATTAGATAATTAAATCAAATCGATAAGGAGAAAGACAAAAATATTGAATCTCATGTTCTGTTTTTTTTTCATCAGTTAGTGAAATAATTATCTGAAATATTACTACGTAAAATTGATAATGTTCTTAGTTTTAAAAATTAGAAAAAATTGATAGTATTCTTAGTTTTATTAAATTGGATTTATTGGTTCAATTTTTTTTAAAATAAAATCTAAATTATTATAACATTTGTAAATAGGATTTTTAAGTAGTTAATTCTATTTTTTATTTTTTCAAAATACCCCCACATTTGGAGTTTTTATAAAAATTATACAAAGAGGAGGGCAAGAGTCAAACCGATGACCATGGGTAGTTTAATAATGAAGACTCTTACTACATATTTCTTTGCCATTATTTTTATAATGTTATTTTTTTAGAATAAAATTATATGTACCAATTGATATATTAATTAGTGTACTAACGGATAATATGACATAATTTTTAGAGGTTTTGCTTTGGGTTATGTGGTTTGTATAATAAATGGAATCTATTATTTTAAAGTAATAATATCATAACATATGTTAGTATACTAATTGATGAATGTGGTACTATTAGTTTTTTCAAGTTGCATATGCAATGCTAATCTTTTATATATGTGAGGTGATGATGGAGAATTAAGACCTCGTTTGTATACATGGTATTTTAGTAACTTTTTGGTTAAAATATGAGATAAAAAAAAGAAAATTTAGCTGTAAACCCTCTTTACCTTCCTTTCATTATTAAAAGGACTAAGAAAAAAATTATACTTTATAAACTCCCTCATAATTATAAAGTTTTGCATAAAGGACAAAATTTATTATTTAAATATTTTATATGACTATTATACCCTTAACTAATTCTTCCCACTCTCTTCATTTCTAAATCCACAGACAACTTCTGCATATATAATCAGTGAGTGTCAGATTTTTGATCAATTTGCAATCAATTTTTTTTTTTGGTAAAGGTTAAGAGATTCGGATTAGAGAGATGATCAGAACCGGTGCTGTTTCGCGGCGGAAGAGATCGTCAGAGATGATCGGAGAAAGCTTTGACAACGACGACGACGTATCACCTTCCGATTCTCTGGTGCTGTTTCGTGACGGAAGAGATTGTCGGAGATGATCAGAGAAAGCTTCGACGACGACGACGTATCGCCTTCCAATTTTCATGAAGTTCATGTTCTTGCCGTTGATGATAACCTTGTCGATTGAAAAGTCATTGAATGATTGTTCAAAATCACCTCCTGCAAAGTTACAAATCATTTCTCTCTCTCTCTCTCTCTTTCCTCCCTCTTTCCCTTCTAGGAGGCGACAAAGGCATGTTTGGTGGAATTGTTTGGTTATATATATATTTTTTAAACACAAATTTGAGTTTTGAATATATATATATATATATATATATGTATTTGTGTGTATGAGTGTTGTTGAACACATGTATTCTTTGAAATCAAAAGATAGAGAGATATTTGGATGTGTTCTCTGAGATGGCCACCTCAGTCAGATTATGATTATGTTGATATTTGGATGTTTTTGTTTAGTTTTTGATTTGTGTGTTTTGTGGTTATATATCCTTGTAATATAAATTTGTGTTTTTACTGGTTTTTGAATTGACCTGTTCATACTCAGCTTATTTAATAGATGATCTATTCAATTTCTCTCTCTTTCTCTCTCTCTAATAAGAATTTCACACAGAAATTTTACTCTGAATCAGAGTAAAATTTTACTCTGGTTAAAAACATGTTGATTTGCTTAAAAATATAAAATTTTACTTTGAATCATAATAAACTTTACTCTGAATCAGAGTAAAGTTTACTATGATTCAAAGTAAAACTTTACTCTGAAATTTTATTTTGATTAAAAACATGTTGATTTGCTTAACAATATAAAATTTTACTTTGAATCACAGTAAACTTTACTCTGATTCAGAGTAAAATTTTACTCAATCGAGTAAAGTTCTTGTGATTTAAAGTAAAATTTTACTCCGAAATACACTGTGAAGATGGCTTAATAAGAGAGCTGATAGATATGAGAGTAATATAGTAAAAGAAACAAGTTTTAAAATATTAGGGGGTTTTGAAAATACTTATATAATTCTTGTCCTTTTGAAAGACAAATTAGATAGTGAGGGGTCTATCACCAAATCCTCCATAAAAAAAAAAAAAAAACTAGTATGTTTAGAATAACTCTTTGTTATTTTCTAAAAAGATGTGCAATAAGTAGAGAGAAAATGAAATCTTTAACTTTTTAGTATATGTTATAAACTTTTTGATTTTTTTTAATAACTTTTTGACTTTTAAATTAAAACACTTGTATGCCAAACGAGACCTAAGTTTGTAATAAGTTTGTCCCCTTGCCTTTCTCATTTGTCTTTTTAGACATGCACAATAGACATAAACATAAACATCAAATTTGTCATTTGTCATTTTGGCCTTGTTTGACATATATTAAAAAAAATTAAAAAGTCAAAAAGTCACTATCCTATTTAAGTCATATCATCTTATGTAAGTCACATCACCTCTCTATCACATCACTTCAAACCCAACCCATACCCAATCCATATTTCATAAAAAGTCAAAAAGTGCACTTATTTAGAACATCCCAAAGATTTGGTCAAAACTCTCTCATGACAAAATTGAACAATGTTTGGTGGCTTTGAATTTGTGTAGCTCAAATGGCTCGAATATATCAAAATGACGTCGTTTTGTCTCCAAAAGGACGTCATTTTGACACATTCGAAGTCATTCAGATTATGAATCTTCGGACTACCAAGCATTATTGAATAAAATTTTAATACATTAAAGATAAGTACAAAAAAAAATTCTTAAAAAGTCCAAAAAGTATCACTATTATCAAAATATTAAGCTTTAAAATAATATAACTTTTAATGTAAATGTCGGTTTTTAATAAAATTTATGTTTGGTTTGTATTTGGGAGATGAGTTTTAGAAAAAAAATTTTAAAAAATTGTTTGGTTTGAGTTTTTCTCAAAAAAATTTCAAAATCACTTTCTCTCTCTTACACATCAATCAATCACTTTTTCTCTCTCCTCTCTCCTTCTCAATCACTTTTTCTCTCACACACATCTACTCAAATTCTTCCAAAATTTCAAATCATTCCAAACTCCCAAAAAAACAACTCTCCCAAAATATACAACCAAACAAATCAAAAAAATTTCTAAACTCTCTCCCCAAATTTTTTTTCAAAAATAACTCTCCTAAAAACAAACCAAACAAACCCAATATTTTTAAAATTCTCTCATTAAGATCTATCAAATAAAATCCATATTGACTATGAATTTTTTTTTAAAATTATTACAGTTGAAATTAATGTAAACAGTAACAGTAATATGTTACTCTATTTGACAGTAACATATTACTCTGGCAATATTGTCCAAGACGGGGAAAAAAAAAAGATATTTTACTTTATCCTTATTTTATGTGTTTTCTCTTTAGGGAATTTATGAAGAAAAATAATATGGGCTATCTTTTTTACCAAACAATGGTCAAATGGAAAGATTTTGACTAAATTTCTCTAAAAAAGAGCCCTATAGTTAATTTCATGTTTTCAGCTAATGTAGCATTACCTATTATGTTGTCATAATCTCAATCCGGATAGTAGGATTTTTTTACAATTCGACAATTTTAATTTGACCAAAATGATTTGGATCGTTTTAAGATTTAAAATTTTGTAAAATCTTAAGTCACTCTAATCATAGTCTCAAAATTGTGTAGAGCAACACTATGATCTCAATTCTGCTAAATTATTTTTTTCTTCTTATTTATTTATTTTTCATTATGTATGCTTATGTGAGTACACATCAAATTTTTTATTAGAATTCCTCTTGTGAAAAATTTTATTTGAGAAGAGAATATGAAAGAATCTCTTCATTAATGTATCATAAATTTCTTCAAATTATTTGAATTAAAATGTTGGAGAAAGATTTGAAAAAAAAAAATTCATTCTAAAATTAAAGTTAATGAATTAGTTTTTTTTTTTTTTTAATAAAGTAATTTGGAAGCGGAATGGAAAACTTGATTTCCCTTCAAAAACAATATTAGTTAACATTTATTCAATTATCATTAATAAACATTATTTGTAAATACTATAGCAATTTATGTTAGCATAGAAGACATATTATATATCATTTCTCTTTAATGATTTTAAAATTATGTAACGTACATTATCATTATTAATAATTTCTTAGTGTTATTATTTATATTGAAGGTAAAATTTTACGATTTTACAATTTGATTCACAAAACTCTCTCAATTGTGCACATTGTGACATGTGGGTGGGTGTTGGTGTTAACACATTCAACGAAAACAAAATTTTAATATTTCTCATGGCATATGACAACCATTTTGTGAAAACACTATCTAGTTAAACCATAAAGATTTTCAATAATTTCTCTATAATAATAATAATTTTAATGAATATATTTTGTCATGGAAAAAGCTGCACATAACCAGTCAGTATAGCAATTCCTAAAATAATAAGAGGAGGGAGAATTACAAATGCTCCAATAGTGGCAAAGAAGACTGTGCCATTCCTCTGAGAGACTTCATTCAAGTAAGTCTGTCTTCTTATGTTTCTCTTCTGTGAGATTGTTAGCAACTTGGACTGAAATTTTTCAGTTTTTTACCCAATGGAATGCTGAAATCATCATCTTGGTCCCCAACCAATTGAGCTAGCTGATCGCGAATGGTAAGATTCCTCGAGCTACCATCACTTGCATAACCTGGCCACTGAAAAAAAAAAAAAACTGATTAATATGTAAAAATGGTCTTAGTTCTTTTCTTTTAATGTAGAGAAATTTCACATACCATCATCGACCGATGAGCTAATGGAAGTGAGTTGTTCTAAGAGATCCAGCTGCGTGCGAGCGGAAGACGACGACCCTTTTTGAAAATATAGGAAAAAATCAATTTAGGAATCAAAATTGAAATTTATCTCTATTTTTACATTAGAAGGTTTTTTGTGCACTCATCAAAAAGAATCATTGTTGTAGATTTACAAGGTTCCCTTTCAGTAAGTTTGCTATGCTTTGAAGTTGTAGGTATCAAATTAATCTTGGAGAAAAGGTGTTGAATTAAATTGGGTGATATGATTGCCATTTTCAAGTCTATGTTACTTTCAAGATTAGCAATGACATAAAAATTACTTCATACAACTTTTTGTATTTAAAAAATAATAATTTCTTGAAGCCAATTTGAACATAAAATGATTGACTTTCTTGAATAGATATTATATAATCATGTATAGGCTTGTATATACCAATCAATCAATCAAACACAAACCAAAAAAGATGGTTGGTATACTAAACATACCAGAGTAGGAAGGAGGGTCCTCCTCTGTAACTCTTCCTCCACCTTCTTTTCCATCATATGCTGCAACTGTTCTAAGAGAAGATGGAGATGGAGATGGAGATGGAGATGGAAATTGGTAGAGATTCAATTTGTGTTTTTGGATCAGAAATGGGGTAACAGCAGTGAAATTCAAGGCCATGGATTCAAAATTTCCCTTTTTCCAAGCTATGATTCTAGTTGAGAGGTCCTATGTCTTGATTTCATATTGCCTTTTTGAGGCTATAATAATTCACACAAACAAACAAAATATTATACTGAAAAACTTGTACATAATAACGAGATCAATTTATGTCTATTTATTTTAAATTAAAATAGTACTAATTAAAGCGATTTGTTATTTTAAGAATATTACTATCATATCATTCTGATTAAAATATTACATATCTTACTAACAAGTGTCCCAAAAGTATAAGAAAATGACAAAAAAATTCAGAACTTAAGACATTTTTTTTTTTTTTTTTTCATAGTGCTTTTCACTTTATTTTAAAACATATTTTAAAAATATTTTTTACACAATATTCATAAAACACTTATTAATGTCACATTGTTCTTATAAAAAAAATTATACAATTCTTTTGCAAATCATTTTGTATAATTCATTGATTTAAAATAATGTTTGTTTCTATGTATAAATCTACCTCAAATTTAAGTGGTGGAAAACAGCGCCTCCTCCACTCCACATATATTCAAGTGGGCGAGAGTTGTCATTAGATAGATCAAAGACCCTGTACACTGACCACGTGTCATTCACTTGATTGGTCAAAGACCAAAATAATATTGTAGAAAATAGGATTCCATTTGAAAAAAAAAAAAAAAAACAAAACAAAACAAAAACAAAAAACACGCTTGACTTTGCGTTTCATATGGGAAATTAAGGATCGATTTCAACAAATCATAAAATCTCAAAGTGAAATGAGTGGTTGCAATTTGACATTTTAAAAAGATAAACTGAAAAATATTAGAATTCATATTATTATTCTCTTAATTATTGAAAATATCTCTAACATCCCCAACCAATTAACATCGTTAATGAAATGGTAAAAGTACCATAAACCCTTTATTTGATTTGTTGATTTTGATCACAACCCATTCAATATATGAAATTGTATAAAATGTGAGATTTTTGCAAACTTAAAATAGTAGATTAAAAGAGAAATATACAAAGAAATGAGCCGAAGAAATAACATTGAGTATTACCATAATCAAAGTCTTTAAGGCAAAAAAATGTGTAATCACTTTTTCTTCTTCACTCTTGTATCTATGACAAATTCATAACATTTTTATCATTATTCATCGTGGTTCAAGAAGACGATTTCAAAAACTACAACCGCAATGAAAAAGGCCATGAGTGTCATGAATGAGACATAACTCTTTATTTATTTCACATAATTCTGTTGTCGAAAGGGTTCAATTTTAGTAAACTTTTGGTGGTATGTGGCTTTGAGTAGTATATGTATAGTGGTATTATGAGTGTACATGAGCTATGTATCTCATCTATGTACTTCTACTATGTCTTGTTAACACTGGTATGGTCTTGTTAAGAAAGGAAATAAGGAAATAAAATATTATAATGGCAGGAATAATGAGGTGGAAGTACTAGTAACTGGTGGCTTGGTTGTCCTCTCTTGTGGCTTCGAAGTTAAATGGTTGATTTTGTCTATTTTATTTACCCAAAAAATTAAGTTTATTTAATAATTTTAATCTATATAATTAATAGTGTTTGTTATAAAGAAAAATAAATGATAATTTTGTTTTTATAAATAAATTATTTATTTTTGTGGTGACAAACGTAATAAATTGAATAGTCTACAATTATCAGATCGATCTAATTTTTTGTATAAATAAAATATATGAAGTGACTAACAAAATTAATAATTCGAATTATTGAAATAAAACTCATGATGAATTTCACGGCCCAAACATCACCCGCCAGTCCAAATTATAGCCTAGAGGTAATGAGTTCAGATTCTTTCCTTGATCTTCTTTACTTAGCTCCCTATTTGGTGGGCCATTAGGCCCACTTTGGGCCTAATTTTGATAATTTGAACTGTTCACATTTTAGGATTTGTCGAGTTTTTCTTTTGTAAAAAATCAAGTTAATCGAATATCAAAAACAATATGTTCGGATCATCAAATTAAAAATTCTTTATTAAAAAAAATTAATAAATAGTTTTAATTTTTTAATAAAATGATTTTTAGTTCGATAATCCGAACACGTGGTTTTCGACTTCTGATCGACTTAATTTTTTACAAGTATGATATACTCGACAAATCTTAAAATGTGAATCATTCGGATTATCGAAATTTAATCCAAAAGTAAGCCCAATTACCTACCAAATAAGGAGCTAAGTAGAGAAGATTCAAGGAGTGGATAATATGCTTCCTTCTTATCATTATTATTATTATTAAATTAGCAAAAGAATTAACCGTTTCAGCTCAGCAATGTTTAAAATTGAAGGTCAATATTGTAAAAATAGATCAAACGGACAACCTGAAAGAAATATGACCGTTAGAGAGAGGCCCTTTACAAAATCCAGGCGTTATTCAAAACTTTATATTATTCGAATCCAATCAAAGTTGAATTCCTCATCTCATCCATAGTAGTAATGCATCGAATCCAATACCCATCAGAGGAAGTGGAAAAAAGCTTCTTCTGATACAGACCACTAATCTCCTTCTCTCTCTCTCTCCTCAAAATTCTCTCTTTCTCTCTCTCTTGTTCTCCAGAAATCATCATCAGGTAAGAAGCAGCAGTTGGATTGATGGGGAAGCGGAGTGCAGAGGAGATGAGAACAGGGGAGGTGGTGATCGTGGAAGCAGAGCGAGAAAAAGCTCATCACCCTTATGCTTTCCATGTCTCCGGACCTCGCAATGTTGCTTCCCCTAACTGGAGAGACCTCATCAACTCTAGCTGGTCAGTTCTCTCTCTCTCTCTCTCTCTCTATATGTGTGTATGTGTGAATTGGGTTTGTTCATTTTTTGCTCTTTACTGAACAATTCATGGTTAATTTGTTTGTTTGAGGACTCATTGGCTGAGAGTTGTTTGAATTAATGAAAGAAAACGTGTTCTGATTCAAGAGCATTTTCTTTGATCTTTTGCTGCTATGATTCAAGAAATTTTACAAAGTTCAGTATTTGTGGAGGGTTTGCAAATATTTTTGGTTATTGGAAATATTGTTTGAATGAATGCACAATTTCGAGACCCAAAAAATAAATAATTAATCACAATATTTCTAACATGTTCTAGAAACTGATAGTGAGAAGCTTGAATTAGCTCATCTTGAGTAAGATGTGGATTCTTAAATTATATTTAGATTTTTAATCTTTTTGATTTGCCAATTTTTTGTTAATGCGCTGAACACTGTGTTACTTTAGGAGGCTATTAGGTAGGTAATTGAGGGCTTTAAGACACAGTAACACATTTTCGAACGTTCTGTGGAAAATTTGGGAATCTTAAAGACGACAAAATTTACTTACCCAAAAGAAAATAACTGGGAAAAGTTTTTAAAGTATATATATAGAGATCTAGCAATGGCTCAATTACATAGATTTCTCTTCAATTTTAAATGTTATTGGATTAAAAGCTATAATCCCATATAGTTTTAATGTCTTGGTGAGTTGGATTTAGGAGAGCCTAGTGACCTTGACTTTGTAGTTTAATATACATGGCTACTTGTTTTGTGAAGAGCTCTGTTTCTGACTTACTAGTTATTGATGTTCCAAATGCTTATCAAATTGATCTTTTGAACCATAACAAAACTTCAATGCTGTGTTCAAATTGGTTTTAATAGCTAAAGTGACCACAAAGCTAGGGATGTGCTTTCGAGCTTTTTCCTTGCAAGAAGGAAGAAAAAAAAGAGGAGAAAAAATTTAATTCTCTTTTGTGATCATCCATTTGGTGACTGTTGGATCTTTTTTGGTCAACGTAGCTACTAAAATCTCGTGCTCTCACTGTAGTTTAGTTCTTTATTGGCTTATATTTGCTCAATTTTTCAATCAAGAATGATCCTAGTTGCACTTCTTGAAGATTTCTAAGCTAGTCTTCACCTATATGTAATAATATATGCTCAGCCTATTCATCTGTTTGGTTGCCAAGAACAGTAAGTGGATCATATTAGTTTTACTTGAATACTTGTGGTGTTTCATTCAATGATATTGCTTTCTTAAACTACATTTACAGGAAAGACGGAAATTACAAAAGAACAGTAATTGCGTGCTTCATACAAGCGGTTTACTTGCTTGAACTTGACAGACAAGAGAACAGGACAGAAGAAAACTCTCTTGCTCCAAAATGGTGGATACCCTTTAAGTACAAGCTCGCCCAAACTCTAATTGATGAAAGAGATGGGTCAATATTCGGTGCAGTACTTGAATGGGATCGATCTGCAGCCATGGCTGACTTCATAATCATTAGGCCAAGTGGTGCACCAAGAGCGGTACTAGTGCTCAGAGGAACGCTACTCAAAAGCCCAACGATTAGAAGGGATATAGAGGATGATCTCCGCTTTCTAGCTTGGGAAAGCTTAAAGGGTTCAGTCAGATTCAACGCAACATTGGAGGCATTGAAATCAATTGCTGATAGATATGGAAGCAGCAATGTAAGCGTTGCAGGCCATTCCTTAGGGGCTGGTTTCGCTCTCCAAGTGGGAAAAGCATTAGCCAAACAAGGGATATTCGTGGAGGCTCATCTGTTTAATCCACCCTCGGTTTCACTAGCAACGAGTCTGAAAAATATAGGAGAACAGGTAGGGTTTGTTTGGAAGAGGTTTAAGTCGATGCTCCCTTCAAATAGTGAAACTCAAGCCGGTGGAAATGAAGTGGATGAGACTAATAATATTGTTGGATTGAATAAATGGGTACCTCATTTGTATGTGAACAATAGTGACTACATTTGTTGCTATTATACCAATCCAGCAGGATCAGAAGCAGGAGCAGGAGCAGGAGCAGGAGCAGGAGAAGGAGCGGGAGCAGGGGAGAACAACGGGGCTAACAAGGAGAATGTGGGACCCACAAATGGGCATGCGGCGGCTAAGCTTTTTGTGTTGTCAAAGGGGAAGCAAAAGTTTCTTGAGGCACATGGATTGGAACAATGGTGGTCTGATGATTTGGAGCTCCAAATGGCTCTACAGAGCAGCAAACTTATAAGTAGGCAGCTGAAGTCCTTGTACAGCCTCCCACCACCTCCAAAACAAACACCACAAGGCAAGGGCAAGCAGCCTCAATAACACTCATAGGTTATGTTGCTGGCTCGGCTTTTCATTCTTTCCTACTTAATTGTCCAAAAACCAAAAAAAAAGGAAATTTTGTTTTCCCCAAAAACTCAGTTTCAATCTGTTTTCTTCAGTCCCACCAAAAGTTGTTTGTTTGTATGCATTGCTTGATCTAAAATGTGCTTAATTTACTTTCTTTTCTTGTACTGAGCTATATGTATATTTGAAAGTGCCAAGAGTTTGCCATGTCACTTGATTACATAGAATTCCTAGCTAAGATTAATCTCCACATTTTATTAATTAGAGACTAGCTAGCTTCCTCGAGAATACTAATTGGATGTGCAACATTAGGAACCCAAAAGTTTTACCAAAGAGTTAGGTTAGAGATCCCAAATAAATCATCAAATTTTTTACCAAACCTCTCACATGGGTGTGAGACCCACACACATGTGATTTGTGCGAGTCTCACCCCATGTGAGAAATTTGATAAAAAATTTGATAATTTATTTGAGATCCATAGCATTTTTTTTTACCAAACGCTCACATGATAACTATAATTGGATCACATGACTTTCGATATCTAAATACTAAAAGATAAACGTTTTGAATCACCAAAAATGATACCGAGGTGATTCAATTATTCAAATTTTTTGAAGTCATTTTGTATTTTCTAAATTTACAACTCTTGTTTTCACTCAAATATCCACCAAAGTGTTTCATATCGTATAGATTTTACTTAAATTTAAGTTACATAATAAAAATATTAAAAAACTAAAAACTACAGAAATATCCGACTCTGCTGGGGATCGAACCCAGAATCTCTGGTTCCGTAGACCAGCGCCTTATCCATTGGGCCACAGAGTCTTATTGCTCTTATGTAAATTCTTTAATATATAAATAATGTAACTTTAATTGTGTCTGCTCTTCCCTCCTCTGAATGGTAATTTCATCGCCCCCACTCTGCCCCATGCGGTTTTTCCTTATTATACGGGGTGGGCGCGGAGGGCTACAAATTGGCTCTAAATCTGTTTTGTTGTCATCTTTATTGTTTAAAAGTTACCTTTCACTTATAATAATTATATATATATATATTAATTTGACTTAAAAGATTATGAAATACAGAGCACTCATAAAAAATGAGTGGGAGCACTAATTAGTGCCACTACTAATGATGTGACAGTGAGTCCCACCCGCCACAATGTTGTTATGTCTATTTTTTTTTTTTATTTATTAAAAAAGTGAATGTCACATCATTAGTGATTGTTTTAGAGCACCATTTTAGTGGTCTCTAGCATTGTCCGAGCACCCATATATCACATGTCCTAATGAAGATCCTTCCTAAAGTATGTATTGATCTTAATTAAGAATATAGTTTCGTTGCGTTTGACATTAATATTGTTGCAAATTTAAATTTGTTAATTATAGTAACCAGTGGCTGCACCACCGTAACGGAGAATATTGGTACTTTTCCCTCCCTATTCATATACAATTTCTCATTACTTATGATGTCATCACAGAGATTGCATATGCAATCCTCCAGTCCATTAATTTTCATTGATAATTATTTGATTCTTTACCATTAAGAAAAACAATGATAAAATATATATACATTATAATTTATTTATTTATTTTAAAAGTCAACCCAACAAACAAGAAGAACAGTTTGATCATATTCGGTAAGAAAATGATTTGAACTCTTAGCCCTTATCAAAACTCAAAATCCAACATCAAGTGCATATAGATATATTATTGATGGAAGCAAGCATAACCTAATACATGATCAATCTATAAGACTTTATAACTTACAATTATTAAACAAGTGTAACAATTACATCTCACACCTCTCTTTTGTACAAGAATATATACATGGGATTTGGACAGGTCCACACTATCAATTCTCTATCAATATATATATATATCTAGTCTCCTAAACCTTGGTACAACATACACATAAATATATATGAGAAAACCTGAAATCTAACCATGCATACATATCATATAAGTCCTGACAAGTCGCAGTTGTATTCGTAATCATACACACAGACCTCCTGATTAATTGATGACAGATCAGCAGCGTAACCATGATCATAATAGTTGTAATTAGGAAACTGATCGATCTCCAAAAGCCAAGACTCAACATCCCTAAACTGAGAAAAGTCCACGAGAGGCGCTGGCATGCTTGCCTCCGGTGAACTCTCAAATGGCATGTTTAGTTGTGGCGAATCATCAACCGATGACAAATCCAAACTAGTACTACTACTTCCTTGAAAAATCTGATCATTATCTTGATCATGATGAAGATGATGATGAAGGGGGAGGAGCGGGGGCTGGATCGATGATGATGATGAAGATGTAGGGAGTGGGATAGGGTCATTGCCATTGCCATTGCCATTGCCATTGCCAGTGAGGTGTTGAACAAGGTTTTTGAAGCTAGAAGAATCTGTGATATAAACTTTGGGCCGCAAAACCTTTAACAGGCTGCTTAGCTGTTTCTTGTCATCCTTGGAGGAGGATATTTTCTTTGATGATGATACCAGTAATGATTTCTTCCCCATGTTTATCAAACTTCAAACACTGTTCTTGCCTTGGAATTGACCCCAAAGTTTGATCTGGTTTAATTCTCAACGGAGGATACTAAGCCTATTAATATGAATGAATTTAATGAAGGGTTTGGTTTAGATGAGTTGATATGGGTGCATGGAGAGAGCCCATAGGTGTGGAATGAAAACACAAGACGACACATAACCTTAAGATGCTGATAATGATGTTTTTTTTTTTTTGGTAAATTAGGCTAATCTCCGTTTGAGATTTGAATAAATTTTATAATTTTAATATAATTACATTGAACTCTCTTAAAATTTTAATTCATATAACACCTACCCCCTTTTCATCAATAATTTATTAGTTATATAGATGAAAAAATAATATTAATTATTATTCTTTTATACAAAAATTTATACTTTACATTGTTTATTTTTATATTTTCATACAATCTATTTTAATTTTGATCTATTTAATTTTACTAAAATAAAAATTAATCTAATTATATCAAAATTATAGAATATATTATATTATTTTTAAACGACGGAATATGTCAGCTTAATTTATCATAATATTTTTATATTAACGTATGTTATGTCAATAAGAGTCTTTCTTAATTTACCCAACTCACCTTCCAATGTTTTCTCTCTCTGTCTCATGGTCACTGTTTGAGTCATCAAAGAAATTCCAAGATTTGTACTCATATGGGGGTGGTGGACGATTAATTAATATTGGGTAGTTTAAGATGAAGATGATGGTGAATTCATGAAAATGGGTTGAGTAAGGACAAGTAATTTCCTATGATGTCCATAATAATATGGTATAGAAGAACAGTTGGGGCACGCAGCACACTATTCACTGGTTTGTCTTCTTTTTGCTTCCTGCCCACCTGTTACATCAATCTATTATGAAACGGGAAAACGTGATACGTTTGTAATTTTATATTAAATAAATTATATTGATAATTTTTATATTTTATAATTTATATTATTTTAACTTTTATAATTTTAATTAGTTTAATTTTAATTCTTAACTTTAATTCAATAGTCAATTTGATAACACTGCTAAGGTTTTTGAAAGAATTTTTTTATTGAATTAGTTTAAATTAAGTCACTGAATTGATCAAGTTTACAATTTTATTCCTAAAGGTATGACATATATTGTTTATGTACTTATTTGTCCTAAAAATATGCTAACAATTAGAATCAATTAGATGAATTTGAAATAAAATAAAAAAATTTAGGATCAAAACTGATTAAATTCAAATTACAGGATCAAAATGACATAAAGGCCAAAATCTGAGGACCAGCAGTACAATTTTTCTTTTATATGTATAATTTTGGAGGAATTGAATTGAGAGACAGTTTGATAAACGAGTAAAATCATTTAACAATTTTGAACATTTGATGAATGAGGAAAATAATTCAGTAATTATTGAAAGTGGCAATTCTTAGATGTGAAGGGTTCTTAGCGTTCACTTTAAATAAGGTATACGTTTTATATAATAGAATATAAGATACATTATAGAACAATGATATATTCTCTTAATTTTGGAGTTCTAATTGAGTTCTAATAATATGACAGAGAATAAAAAATAAATAAAAAATAAAACAAGGTCAAAACATCACATCACACTGGGACCCATCCTCATTAGAGCTCCTAATCATTTTTGTAAATTATATTGACATTTCCAGAGGTTTAAAGAACAAACAGTAAACCCCACAAGTTTAGCATAATTATACTGAGATCTCTTAAGGTTTTAATTCATATAACACTTGGTTCATTTTCATTAGAAATTCATTAGTCATATAAATGATATTATAATGATAATGATAATGATATTATCATCTCTTTTACATTGAAATGGACATTTTATATTGTATATCGTTGTATCTCTTTAATCTTATTAAAACGGAAGTCATTGTAATTATATCAAAATTATAGAACTTCTTGTGTTTTCTCCAAACCTCAAAAGTGATCGGTGTAATTTATTAGGAAACAGGTATATATTAGGAGACAGGGAGAGCTTTGAAATTTAAAATTAGAAGGAAAAAAAAAAAAAAGGGAAATTGTTGTTTCTAGCTATTCTTCCCTGATACATTTACACTGAAGTCTAACTTGATATAGATCAATATGGACTTGCATGTTTTCACATAATATTTTAGTATCTATAAGCATTTTATTTGTACATGTCATATATTGCTATCTTAAATAAATAAATTTGTTGTGTTTTCAACACTTTTTTTTTTTTTTCCCCCTAAGATATGGAATCAACACTTTGGGAATCCATACCTGTGTCTTATTTGATGGTATAAGAAAAAAAAAGTGAAAAATTTGTGTACGTATATCATTTTCCATCAAAATAAAAGCCATTTCAATGCAAAAACATTATACACTTTCTTCATTCAAAATTTGAGTTGAGAAGATCTCCAATTCTGAATCCAAGGCATGATAACTATGTACTACCAAACACACTATAATTAAAGATAGATAACCTCATCTCAAATCATGCTTTTAAATAACAATATCGAGATACGTATCGCCATCACTATTGCAATATATCAATGAATTAATTGTGTTAAAATATCAAAATCTTATCATGTATAAGCCAACACAATACGTAATATACCTCAAAAACCAAATTTAAAGCATGGATTAATTCTATACTATCTCTCAAACACAATATTATTAATTTACTTCATTCTACACTCCCGTTAACTCTGTCTCTAACAATTACATATAAAATCAAATGCAAATTCATTTTTCTTAAGGATTTTTGAAAATAGAATTCCTAGCTAACAAATCTATCTAATCTCTCAAATGAATCTAGCACAACAAAATCAATGTAGTTAATATATATAATTTGAAAACAGAGTTTATGGTGGTGATAGCCTTTCCAATAGTATATTAATACTATGGTTAACTGCGTATTTTCTTTATTAGTATGAAAAGGATATGATTTAGATGGACATTACATCGACCAGGCTGGCATTTTATTATTATTATTAGAATCTAAATTTTTGTCTCTGGCTGTCCTGCGAACGATGTGATCATACAGTAATCATTAGCGGCCTCTTACAAATATCACAATCTTATTCCCATTTTACATTACAAAATTGGGTCATTTTCATTATAAATAAACAAAAAAATAGCGAAAAATGATACAGTACTTCAGGTGCTTTTTAATATCTTCACTGAACAAAAAAAATAAATTAATAAAATAAAAATTAACATCAGCATCAGAATTAACTCAAAAGAAAAACATTTTGTATGCTCTTTAAACTATTTGCTTTCTGTTGCTCTGTTCTTAACTTCATATAGTCCCATATTGTTTAGTGTGAAAATATGGTTTTGCTGTACTTTCATTGCAAGTTAGATATATTCTGGTATATGTACATTTTTTTTTATAAAGTCACTTATCAAGAAATAAAAAATAATATTGATTGTGTGAAATTGAAGAATAGAAGAAACAAAACAAAAAAATGTAAAATGACTTGGAATGAAGGGGTGCGGAATGATTGGTGCAATGAGGTAATGGAGTCGATGATGTGATCAAAAAGATTATGAATGGTAATGAAATCAACACAAGATAGATATCATTAATTTGGTGTAATTTCTTTGTTCTTGTCTTAAATTAAAGTTGAGTGGTGGGAAATTACACTGGCTTTTGGAGTAAAACCGTGATATAATGACGCGTAATATAATTTTTTTATATTAAAACATTATGTATTATTACATGATGCGTTATGATTAATTAATGATTTGACATATCAATAATAATATAATAACACTCGCTATTATAATGAATTTTTTCTCTGGCTTTCGACACTGGCTATGTAGGGGTGTAAATTTGGTCCGGGCCTCGCGGGCTCCCGCCAAAATTCAGGCCAGGCCAAAAAATTAGGCCTGAGCCAAGGAAATTCGGCCTTGGGCAGATGTAGGCCTAAGCTTGGGCTTGGGGCGGGCCTAAACAAATTTTTTTATTTCTTTTTTTATTTTTTTATTAAAATTTTATTATTTTTCACTAAAAAAGACATTAGGCCTCAAGCCGAACCTTGAGTGGGCCTTAAGCAGGCCGATAGGTGGCCCAGGCCTTGGCCCAAGGTCTCAGGCTCAGCCCGGGCCCAAACAAACTTAAACAAGTCGGGCCCATCCCAAGTCGTGGATGAGTTTTGAGCCGCTCATAGGTCGCGGGTTATTTTTACACTCCTACTGTTGTGGTATCACACCTATACTACATTTTGGTTTTGATATGGACTCTTTCTAGAAGAAAACTTGTGAAAAGCAAATATAATTCAAAAAACAAAAAAAACACAAAGAATCTATATGGACTATCTTCATTGACAATTGTGCAAAACTGAGCAAAACTGTTATCTGCATTCCTAAAAGGTGTTGGAATTGGCTCAGGTTTAGAACCCACACTTAATTGGATCGCCCATGGTGGCACGACCCGATTAGAAGAGAAAGATATGAGATAATCTTGATATAAGATAATTTTGATATAGATAATTGTCAATATATTTGATGATAATTATTAATTAGATATTGTTGATATGGGATAGATATTATCTGGGATAATACATCTATCCTATAGGTCTCTTAACTCTCCTATATAAACAGGACTTAGGTTCTGTATTTAACAACAAAAAATATACGTTCTCTCTTCTTATAAACTATTCTACCTTTGTACTGTGAATAGTATGGATAGTTCTCTAGTAGTTCTACTCTACTATTGGGAATTGTTCAAAGACATCAATGGAGGCACGTGATTTACCCACATAATCCATAGATTCTGTCTGAACGCAAAAGGTATGCCCGAATCCGTTTATTTCCACTATGTAATATTTCTTATTTTTCTCACATTGGTATCAGAGTCATTGTTGGGTATTTTCGTATTATTTGTGCATGAATATATGTATATATATGATTTGTGCATAAAACTTAATGTTTTTCTAATCATCTCTGATCTTCCTAAATTTTTTATATGTTGTAGTCCATATAATAAAGAGCATATTTGCAAAGCTTTGAAAAAATCAAACAGTCGGATTTTGCGAAAAATTGAGATTCAAATTTATTTTCATAACTTTGATTGCATGTTGATTTTACATGCTTTGTTTTCATGTTGTAAAAATTATATATTTCAAATCCTTATTTTGAGACCTTCGAAATGGTATATTATGGGTTTGATTCCGAAGGTATATTATGGGTCTAATTCCGATTTACGATTGAGGAGAAAACTCAAACTCTAATTTTAAGGAGGAGTTGAAGCAAACGAAAAAGAAGACAAAATTTTTGACATCATCGTGACGCGCGGCTGACACGCACTGATGTCATCAATGACTCTGTGCTAACATAAATGCTACGCAAGCACTAACGTGCTAATGCAAGTCACTGACATCATCTGATAACGTAAGCGCTGATGCAGGCACTTAGATTTTTTAGGCTCTGTTTGTTTGTTTTTTAAATTTAAAATTACATTAATTACTTCTAAATTATTCGTTAGCATAACTTATACCTTTGGACTCATAATTAATTTTTCTACAAGATGTTACAGTTTCAGAATTTTATGGAAAATAAAATATTTTCTATTAATGAATAATTCAATATTTTTACATTAAATTGCTCTTGAGAAAGCATGACTTGGATTCTGGACTTCAATTTTTTACACTAGACTACCGCTATGTAATCTTATTAATTAGTACAATTTTTGTATTCTTTCAAATTCTGTAATATTTATTTTTGATTTTCTATGTAATTATTAATTACTTGTAATTCTAGAAAATTTCAAAAAATTGCAGAAATTATAAAAATATGTTATGGCATTATTTAAATATTGTATCCAGTATGTTAAGTTCTTTTAAATGATAAGAACTTGTAGTATGTTGTTATTTTAAATATCATGATTTATTTATATTGGTGAATTTTAATTTCATGATTAAATATTTTAACATGTTTTCTTTTATGAATTATATTGAGATATTATCATGTGGAGTTAAATATTTTATTATGTTTTAGACATGCCATAGTTAGTGAGAGGTTCAGTTGAGAGAAATCTTTGTAGATTTACTTCCGAAAACTAATATTTTACACATGAATTAAATTAAATTTTGGATAATTATCACTTGTAGCGCAAAAGATGATTACGAGCATAGAGAATTTTCGATTTTACGACTTGTATAATATTGTCACTATTTAATTTAGATTTTTGCCGCAAAATTATATTGTGATATGCTAATCAAATTAATCCCAATATGCATTTTTTTTTCTCTAATTGACTTAGCTTATGGAAGTTAATTTAGTTGACCTAGACTTAGTAGAGATGTTCAAATGTGAATAAGGTAAATTCTATTCTTTAGATGAGCAAAAAAGTCTTGGAGACTTTAGGTCAAACCTTAATTAAGCCAAGGTAAGAAACATGACTCAACGTCGCTGTGGTTTTGTTGCCTTGTTTGGTGCAATAAAAATTAATGTGTGTGCTATGATTAGAGGCATGCTAAGCATTTTTCTTTGGCGAGTTTGGAGTTATGGGATTTGTAAGCCCTCAACAGATTTAGATGTGATCTTGACAATTGAGCTGCGTGGATTGACTTTGTAATTTGCCTTTTAATAATGTTGCATCATTGGATAAAGCAATATCCAAGAGTCACATCATCCAAGAAATGCAAGATTAAATGAGTTAGTCATTAAGTGTAAGACGAGTAGCCAGTATGAGCAGTATTTTGCTCTCTACCCACCTAATGGGAGTGGATGGAGCAAAATTTCACGCACTATGATAGTGTGCGTTGAAGTATCATTTGGAATTAAAAGATTAGTGCTTAGAAGCTACAAAATTTATTAACACTAAGTGAGAAAATTAGCGCCTAGCAGCTACAAAATCTATTAGAACTGCCAACTTGTCTAAGTACGGGCACTTACTGTCTTCACACTTGAGTGGGAGACATGAGGATGTGTTTCTTGGTATGATTCCTTAGCTAGGCTAACACTTTTGAATGACGTTTACCGCTAAGCACAAAAGTTGCAGCATAGTAATGAAAAGATCAAGGCCGACAAGGTTGTTATGACTCTAAGAATTGACGCATTGTGTTGAATTAGACTCTTTAGCCTAATTCGCTCTTAAGTTGTTTCAGGAATTGTTATAGATTGATAGCTTATTCTTTCCTTTTTGTGGATAGTAGAATTAATTGCAACTAACTATGAAGCGAGAAACAGAGATAATAAGAGGAGTATCGTCATGTTTCAACTAGATGCAGTAAAGTGTATAGAGAATAAAATTGACTTGAAGGTGCAGGGTATTAGTACTTACTAGTTAAATTTGCAACTTAGGCACACTTAATATCTCCATGACATCCTTTTATGATCTAGTGAACATTAATTAGTCAAGAGTCATTACCTAGTCGGGTCTAAACCTTTACACTTGTCTTTGAGAACTCACACATTAGGATGATTGGAATTAGTTTATGACATTGGTCATGAACATCGGCTTATTGTACTTAATCACATTGACGAGAGGATGACGTGAATGGTTTGAGTAGGCCCTCTTGGGCCCACTCGCTTGTGGCATCTTACTCTCATGTGAATGTGTAACTTTGTTTGCAATGGTTGCGCACAGGTAGGTACGCATTTAGTCCACTATGATATTTGTGGCTGGATATGTGTAAGGGTATGATAGCTAGCTCCAATCTCAACATATTTATAGATTACGATACGCATCTTAGTCAAGACTATTTGATCTCTCATAAGTCAAAAGTTTTGAAATGATTTTAGACATTGCACATACGAGGTCGAGATCAATTAGATAAGAGCTTCCGTGCTTTTAGTTTTGACCAAGGTGGCGGGTATCTATTTCAGATTTTTTTTAGAAAGCTCTGTGAAAAGAAAATGATGCTTAGAAAATTGATTATTCCTAGTACTTAGCAACACAATGGTGTAGTAGAGATAAGGAATTAAGTATCGTTTATGTTAGGTGGATAATGGCACAATATGTTTTCCAATTGGGAATTGCACTTTAATTTGTTGTCTATGTCCCAAACTAAGTGCCCTCCATATCAGATTTTACACTCCATTTGAGTAATGGGTTAGCGAAGAGCCATTTGTGGGTGATCTGTAACCATCAAAGAGCTTATCTTTATTTTACTTCTCATAACGTTGCGAAGTTAAGACCTAGAGTTCTATAGTACAGTATTGTATGCTGTCTTGTAAACGTTTAAGGTCATGTGACACATTATTGTATGCTGTCATGTAAACCCTACGCGTTATGTGCTTATAGATAAGAAGCTTTGTAGGAGTGTAACTAAGTCACATAAAGTTTTCTTAGTAAAGGTGACGTGAATAGAGTTTGGGAACTCTATAAAATAGAGAATTCTAAGTATAACGCTTTATGTAACCTAGTTGAGAATTGAAAAAAAATTTCCAATATCCTAGGGACAATGGGAGCGACATGCCTACTAGTGGATTACTCTATTAGAGAAGAATACTCCACATTCTTAGTTGCGTGATAGCGAATGTGAAAAATTTTCACGTCATCACTAGATGATTGAGAAGGAAACATTCATGATTGCTCCACAAGATGATAAAGAGTCTAGGATAAAGGCTCTCTAGTCCCTTGTTTTTAGAAAGTGGATCAATATTGCGCATTTTAAAACAGTCTTTGAGGATTAACCATTTCTAGGATTTGGTTGACTTTCCACTGTGACGTGAAACTATTCTAAAGTTATGCGCGATTTGGATAGTCATTTTTGAGACATAAGGCTCGCTAGATACCAAAAAATCGCACCATTGAGGAAGGTGTAGACGATGAAAAGACTTCCTCCTGGGAAGTGAGGTTACTTTAACTTAGGCTATGATTGACATGAGTTCGGAACTTTACTTTGTGGACATTGTGACCCAATTTCTCATTGAAGAATTGGATAAGTAGATCCATAAGGATTTTACCTTCTGCTTTTATGGCAAAAAGTTAGGAGCGCAAAAAGATTGCTAGTTCCAATAAATCTTTTACGGCCTAAAATAGTTATCCAAATAGTGGTTCTTAGATTTCGTCAAGCCATGATGGGTCAACGATGATCGATGAAGACAACTGAGGCATGATTAATGGTCCAAAATAAATTTTTCCTTAGCCATTATAAGCCAAGAATTTATAAGGTTGTCGCCACCTAGGCTTGGCAATCCTCTGTTTTAGACATGATGGACATGGGTGATGTAATTTATATCCTCGGATGTACAATCCTTAGGGATTATTCAGGGAGAATTCTCAGTTTGTCTTTGATGACTAATATAAGGAATATCTTAGAATGATTCTAGATGCAAAATTACAAACCCATTGACTTACCTATCGGTAAAAGATAAAGCCTCAGCTATTAAGTGAATCCTCAAATTGTTTCTGGGAGAAACAGATGACCTATATTCCTTGATCCTTTGTTATGGAAGCCTGAAGAACGCTATATGGGCGTATTCAACATGATGAGTGTTATTTTTTGTAAATTGTCAACTAAGTAGTTTAGACATTGACCTTGCTCATTAGACAGTAGATAAGATGCTCTACTAGTAGTGTATAAATTTGCCCCCTATAAGATTCAATACTCTAGTTGGGCCTATCTTAAATGAACGCAAATTGATCACCAAAATATCTTTAGAGAGGTAATTGCACAAGAGGTAGTAATCTTGAACCACTTCATGTGAGGCGCACATGGTGGATTCCATTGTATATGCTTATCGCAAGAAGTGCTGATAGGGCTTATGTTTGGAATCTATAATTGCGCAAACTATGGTTGTGTTTTTTCGATCAATCACTTATTTTTGTGAGATTATGGGATATTGATTCTATTATGATTTGTGTCATAATGATTAGCAGATGATGATGTTTGCAGGCAAGATCAGCTCACTCACACGAACGATCTCCCTTGGCGTTTGGAAGCGAGCAAGGATAAAACTAGTGGTTCATTTTATTTGGAGCCAAGAGAGACTTAAATTATCCACTATGTATGTCACCTTGGTTACAACCAAGATGAAGTCATATTAAAGACCAAGTATAGATGTTAGTACCCACTTTCCATGTTATACCAGTTATGATTAGTCAGATACAAGATCTCATTTGGTACCTAAAAGGTGAGCAAATAGAGAATTTGGGTTAGGCGCTAGAAAGCAATTAGACAAATATCTGTACGGTGTATCGAGTATGACGCCACTCTTTGGAAGAGTTACTCCACCGTAGCATATATTCATATTACATGTGCTTGGCGACCAAGTAATGAGGTGAGAGAATGGATCCCTATTTCCTCACTGTGTGAGTCTTACGTGTCATTATTGATATGACTTTCACTTATGTACCCTTTTGTGACCTTTGACTATGTCATAAGATAAGGTAAGGGGTTGATGTTTTACTACTTTGGTATGTTGCACGCAGTCATGTATGATTTGACCTTGAGGAACATCACTGGAAAAGCGGTCAATCCTAAACTAAATGGCATGAGGGCGAAAGGAAGATCATCTAGTATTACACCACTGTTGTATATTCACTATCTGCAACTCACATCGCTCAATATAAGAAGCAGATTGAGTGTGAATATATTGCAAGAATTGAAAGGGTCAAACATGCTCTTTTGAGGGTTTAGAGATGTTTTTTAGACTAGGGTGTATGAAACACTATTTTTATTTTCGGGTTAATGTCTCTATACTGGCTCTTTTTTTAGTTTCTAGTGTAAAACTCCCACATGCAGGTGTTCTCAGTGGTCGTACGGTCCATTGGCTAGTATGACTGCGTTTATTAGGTAGATTGAGATATAAAAGGCGCAATGTCATGCCAACGCATGTTTGAGTATGAGATGTTGGAAATTGGGTCGGGTTTAGAATCCCAACCTAATTGGGTGCCCCCTTAAGGCTAGCAAGCCAGGCTAGGCCACAGGCCACGCCCACGCTTGGGTGCACGCTGGGCATATGCCATTGCTTGGCTTATGGCATTGAAACTCCATAGGCAAGCATGGAATGTATCGAGTGGCGGCCCGCGGTGATGGCGGTGGCACGGTTGCCTTTGCTGGCAACGCGGCTAAGGCCGCGGCCTATTGATAAATTTTATCAAGCCGCTCTTATTTTTAAGAATAAATTTACAGTAATAAATTTATTAGTCAACCTATAGGCTGATTGGTAAGTGCCCGTAAAATTTATGAATGTTTGTAATGTGTTTTTTTTTTTTTTTGTTTTATTTGTGGTAAAAATTATGAATGCACCCCATTTGAAAGTTGCATATTTTTTGTGGTAAAAAAAAAAAAAAAAATTTGTTATACTATTTTATAATTTATGTTACAAAATTTTATAATATTATCATGATGGATATGCCGTTTTTAAGGTTGAACGTATAAAATAAAAAAAAAAATTAGACAAAAAGGTCATATACAATTGAATTCATAATGGGGGACTTTTCGATTTAAGTGAAGATATACAAACAAAAAAATTAGTGTAAAAAAATCATACAGAATGAGGTGATGTGTGTCCATTTATTTCAATCCTACCAAGTTCTTTATTCTCTTGTTCTTTTGATTGTAAAAATCCTTAAATATTAAGATTCAAGGTGGTGATCTTCCCTGAATGTTCAAAAGCAGATAGATGGCAAAAACTTATATGCAAATACAACAAAAAAAAATTTCAATTTGAAATTTTACTTTTCTGAGTATTTTTTTCCCCCCAAGTTTCCTTTTAAGAGAGTTTTTTTTTAAACATCCACATTAGCCACAATAATTTTTGTTTTTGTTTTTTTACTAAGTTCTCGTTTATAAACATATTATTTTAATTTTTTAGCTAAAATATGAGATAAAAAAATTAGTAGGTTTGGAATAACTTTTTGACTTTATAAGAAAATATATACAAATAGTAGAGAAAAAAAAATTAAAATTTTTGTTCTTTTTTTGTATAATTTGTTGGCTTATTGATTTTTTTAATAATTTTTTAACTTTTAAGCTAAAATTAAGAGTTACCAAGTAAACTATAAAAACATTAGTCTACCAGTCTCAACAAATTAATTCTAGGGATACTTTTTAATAAATCTCTTTTCACCTATTTATGTTTCATTTAGTTTAAATTATTTTTTTTTTTATATTTCAATAAGTCTTATGAATGACATAGTTACCAAAATACCCCTAATAATATTCACATTTATAGTGTGAATATTCACACCGTCAATGTCAACGTTCACATCGTCAATGTGAATGTTAACATATTAATGTGAATGTTCACACTGTCAATGTGAATATTTACACGTCAATATGAATATTCACATTGTAAAATATGAATGTTTACATCACCAAATTACTAACCGTTCAAAAACTATTTGTAATGGTAGAAATGTCCATAAAATACTTTAAATATGAGAATTAAGATTTGGTAGATCAAATGTTAAAATAATAGGACTTATTATAATATAAGAATATCTTATAGACTAATTGAAATACAAATACTTGAAAAATGATTTTCTAATAAATCTCCCTGAATTCTATAACTATCTATTATTTATATTTTCTTCAATAGCTCAACAAATTTGCATGCAATAGTTTAGTATTATTCACTCTGTTTGGTTGCAATTTTCATAATTTATTTTTCAAAAAATTTTAATTTTTGTTTTTCGTATTTTTTTGTTTTCACTAAATTTATAAAATATTTTAAGTAATTTTTTTTCAATTTTTAGACATACCTAACATAAATACACTTAAAAAATATAATATTTGTGAAAAAACTCTTTAAAAAATTCATTAAATACCAAAAATGCAAAAAAAAAAAAAAAAAAAAAAAAAAAAAAAAAAAACTAAAATTCAATACATTTTTCTTATTTTTGTATATTATTAATTTTTTAAAATATTTTTTCACAAATATTTTACAATTTAGATATATCTAAGTAAGGTGCATCTAAAAAAGTAAAAAAAAAAAATTGCTTAAAATTTTAAAATAGTCACCAAAAATAAAAAACTCAATTTTGAAAAACTAAATTTAAAAAAGTAAAATCAAACATACTGATTATCTTTTCTTTTTTTTTTTATAGATATGACTTGATGGATCGTTACACACACCAAAATTAAATACAAAACTACGCCAAATTCTTTTAGAATAATAGCAAATCCAGGTATCGATCCACAAGGACAATTGTGAAATTAAACTAATTTAATTGTTAAATTCCTAAATTAATTTTGATGAAAAGATTGATTGTTCATAACCTAATTTAATAAAAAATAAATTAAACTAAGTAATTAAATTATCAATTATAAATAAAATTGGATTTACTGATTTGGGGAAAAACCTAGGGCAAAGAGTCCACTACTAGTCACGTAAATAGGGTTTCCAATTGAAATCAATTATGTTATGGTTCGAACGGGATAATGCTTTGCAACTACAAGTTCAAAGCATTTAACAAGAAAATCATCACGTTCAATGTACAAGCACGAACCATCTCAAGTAGTATGAATCGTTCACTCTAAATTAGGGTAGTGACATGACTCGTCCCTCGTAATATGGTCCGTCTTATATCTTGAATGTAAAAGAATAAAAAACTCTTGTATGGAAAATATTCAACAATCATAGAAAGTCGAATATTTGAAGAAATAATGGAAAATATATATATGAGACTTCTAAAACACCATACAAATGTTCAAACCTTTACATAATTGAAAATAAAAAAGAAAAACATAATTACATGGCTAGGGTTTCATCAAAACCCTAGAAAAGAAGACTAGCCACTCATGGAGGAGTGGGAAGAGGAAGAAGATGAGGAAGAAGACCCTATGGAAGTGTCCTTCAAGCTTTTTGGAGCAAATCCTCTCTTGCAACCCTAGCCTCTCTTTCCTTGCCAAAACAATTTCAGAACCCTAATCCAACCTTTTTCTTACCTATTTATACTTCTGCTGTCTTTCCAACAGGTTGAAAACATCGGGCACGTTTTCCCAAAAAAAGTCAACGCACGTGCAGGAATTTATTTTTCCTCCAAATTCTGTCTTTTTGCCCATTTTTATGCTCCGACTATGTACAACTTGATTGACATTAAACACACATAAAGTATACAGTTTGACAAGCAAGTAAAGTTAAGAGATCCTAATTAACGGCCTCAATGTTGTACGATTCGGCCTTAATCACATCCCCCAACTTACAACTTGCTAGTCCTCAAGTAAGTTATAAAAAGAAAATAAAATTAAACAAAATCTAATTATTTCCTCTTTCGTGGGAAAACGGTTGCATTTAACATATGCAACAAGCATTTAAACCACAAAGTTACCCCAAGTGGACGAGTAAAGTCTTGTGAGGGTTTCCAAAAATAATACCCACAAATATTAACATATTCATATACACTCAACAACAATTGACCACACTACTCCACCTAACAATCAACTTATGTGCCACTACAGTATGATATTGAGACATAATGAGTCATTAAAGGCATAGTGGACAAGCATGAAGGAACCTATTAAGTCAAAACCACAATTCAGTTAATACAAAAGTAAAGTCCCCTGTACTTGTGCATGCTAGTAGACAAATTATCAGTACCCTCGGTGTAAAGTGCAATCTTCATATTAGTTAACTGTCCACTATAATAACCCAGTGTAACTCATAATAACACCCAACATATACAGAAAAACTAACTTGTTACAGCTAAGATTCTCAATTTTTTTTTATTTTTTAAATGACTGTGCAATGTTCTGATTCATTAAGCTTTCTAATCAACCCATGTAACAAGCATTGGGCCAATGACTCCCAAACTAGACGGTTTTAGGGCACTAGGTGTGAAGACACCCCTACGGGCTTAATAACTCGAGTTGAAAATGTTACAAATCCGAAC
This sequence comes from Camellia lanceoleosa, assembly GCA_025200525.1. Lineage (NCBI taxonomy): Eukaryota > Viridiplantae > Streptophyta > Magnoliopsida > Ericales > Theaceae > Camellia > Camellia lanceoleosa. Next base: position 111,339,799 of record CM045764.1, on the reverse strand, counting down.
AAGTCATTCTTCTTATTTTTCCTTAACTGTGCAATGTCTAAGTCCCTTAAGCTTTCTAATTAACCCATGTAGCAAGCATTGGGCCAATGACTCCCAAACTAGACGATTTTAGGACACTAGGTGTAAAGACACCCCTACGGACTTAATAACTCGAGTTAAAAAGGCTACGAATCCAAACAAGTCAAGGTTTTTTTTTTTTTTTTTTTTTTTTTGTTTAAAAATCTTGACTTCTCATTTATTCTTTTCTGCAACTTTAGCTATTATCAATGATGTACAACAGGGATTATAATAAAAAGGTCACCGCTATGATAGTGTGTTAATGTGAATTATGACATACTCATGACAAGTGTACTAATACCACAAACACAGACAACTCTCTTCGTGCAAACATCGCATGCAAGTATCTACCTAATAAATCATTTTCATACAAGTCTACTATGCTCTCCAATTAACATATGCAAATAGCATCACCCTACTAGTAACAAGTCACATCAAGTGAAGTAATGCAATCAAGTGAAACAGGTATAAGCATGAATTATGAGCCAAATAGAAATGCACCAAAGAAAATACAACCCTCATCCCTCAACTTGAATATGACATTGTCCTCAATGGAAAAGTAAAGAGAAATGAGAGAAGATTACCAGAGATTGTAGGTGCACATCCAGGTAGGCATATAGTAACACAAACACACACTTCACTTTTTTTTTTTTGAAAAGATAATAACTAAAAAGAAAGATAAAAATGAAACAGACAAAGTAGAATATAGGCCGAAACTAGAGAGAATCCAGTGGCGGTGGTGGCGGAAAATGCTGGGCAAACAAAGCGTTCATCAAAGATCGCGTCTCAAAGGCTTCATCCTGAACCCGCTGGCCGAGCTGATTGAAACGCTGTTGGCTCGACTCTCGATAAGTATAAAAGTCTGTTTGCAGTGATGCAACTGACTGCTGAATGTCGAGCTAGTGGGCGTGTAGCTGGTCAAAGGTCGTCTGAGAATAGTCTCGATGCGCCTGAAAATCCGTGCGCAACCCTATGAGACTCTGGTGGCGATCACGAAGTGTAACAACCCTCATTACTGATCACTGATTGACCACTGATTACTGATACTGTCACTGATTACTGCTAAACTGAGACTGACCATGATTGATAATTGAATTGATCGAAATACCGAACTGACTGACTGAACTCCGAAACTGATTGATTGACTGTATCTGTTGAAATGCATGTCTATCTGTTTGACTGTTGAACATCTGTTCATGTTTTATGCATTAAATTGCAAATTGAAGGCCTTGTAGGCGGCCAAATTTGAAATTGATTAGTATTTTATGCCAATTGGAATTAATATGATTTAATGGTCTATTTAATTAAAATGTTATTTGGTATGGTTAAATTAGATCAAACAATGTAATTACAAGATTTTGGCCTTAATTACAACTTTGCCATGTTAGTGGCCTACTTTACACATCACTTGAGCCTCTAGAGATAACATTTCATCAGCCCATTCTTGAGCTCTTAGCTGATTAGAGAGAGAGAGAGAATTAGGAAAAATATTGATATCAACATTTCATCTTGAATTGCTTGGAGATTTGAATAATCATAGAAGAATTGCAAACCTAAGCCTTTATACCTCAAATTGAAAGCATAAGGTAGAGGAACCATCTTCTTGAACTTACATTTAAGTTAGTTCTTACATGATTCATGTTATATTGAGGTTTGAAGTCAAGCTTTGGTTCAAAATGTTGAATTGTAGCTTCTAGCACGCATGCATATATACATTGTTGAGTTTGGAGGTTTGATTTCATAGAAATCTTGCATGCATGTACATGTTTATGTTTAAGTCCATGGTTTCGTCATGTTTTAAGAAGAATTGGCTCATTTGAGCAAGTGTTTGAAGCTTTGAAGTTGATTGAATTCATGGATATTGCATGTTCATCATGTTCTTGAATTTTGGTTTGAAATCATGTTTAATTGAACTACCTTTGGGCTTTGATTTCTCAAATTAATCTTTGAATCATGTGATTCTATGTGTTTACAAAGGTTTTCCAGAAAATGGGCCCAAGAGGATCGAGATTAGTGCATTTAAACTTGGTTTTTGACTTGAAGATGCAATCTGGGTTTTCCAGATTTTGCACTCCCGCTCGAGCAGGGAAAAGTGGCGCTTGAGCGGGGAATTCGAGCATTCAGTACCTTGCACTGTATTACAGTCCGCTCGAGTGGGGTATTTGGAGCTCGAGCAGGACCTTGTGTCTTGCGCTCGAGCGGCTATCGAGCGCCCAATCGAGCGTGATTTTTGAGCATCCAGCACTTTTAACTGTTTTGCATGTCCGCTCGAGCGTAGGAAGTGGCGCTTGAGCGGGAACCGTTGTCTGAATGTCCGCTCGAGCGAGGAAACCTGCGCTCAAGCGGGACTCTGTTTTTCTGAAAATCCTGAAAATGTTTTCTGAGTGCATCTTTGCATCCTCATCCCATCCTAGGCATTCTTAGGCCTAGTTTAAGACATCTTAATGAGGATATAGATGTAGAACACACCGAGGCAAATTAGGGATTAAGTTATTGATTTTCCCAACTGTGTAGCTTAGTGTATGTTCAATCTGTAATTGTGTAAGGTTGGCATCTGGAGACGCTCTAGCTCATCTGTAGCCCAGAACTCTGTGAGTAACAATGTTGTAAAGATATGTTCAATTATGATTATTTTATGAACGACAAACTGAATCATTTAAGGAAATATCATCTCTTGAATGAATCAATGTCTTAATTATGGATCAGATTCGTGGCATCCATAGCAACCGATCATTCTTGTCTTTGTCTCGCTCTTGTCATAGATATCTCTGTCAGTTCTTATCTTGGAACTTCTGTTTACTGTTATGATGGCCATCATTCACTGTTTGATCTGTTAGGCCAGAGACCATTCTCGTATTTACGATATGGAACAAAGTCTTTGTCTGGAACTAAGTCTTTGCAGTGTAAGTCACCTCTAGAATATGTGCGAGACACCTCTTGAGTCCATACATATGTAAAATCTGGGCTTAAAGCCAATCTGTGAAACCTGGAACAAAGTGCTGTACGAAACTAAGTGCTATAGTGTGAGCCACCTCTAAAACCCGTGCGAGACACCTCTTGAGTCCATAAGAACTGTACTATTTCCTGAAATGTCATCACATTCTTTATTACATCGTATCGCTATCGCATCTTTGCTATCGTCATCGTTACTATCATCCTTTGTCTTGACACTACTACTATCAGTCTTTTACGCTAACGGATGTGCCACATACGATTACTATGATTTCTAAATAATTGATATGGCATGAAATGTAAGCCGCCGATCGTATAACTTATTTACCAAGGCAAACGACTGGTTAAAATACTGAAAGGACATTCTTTGCTAACCTCTTTACGCATTATGTTATTCACTGGGTTTTAGCTCACTGCTCATATATATATGTAGGTGTTCAGGCACCGGACCGCTGCTAGGAGTGTTAGGCAAGCTTTTGTTTTGTCAGTCAACCACTGTGCCTTACCATGCGGTTCCAAGCTCGTTCAAGCTTTGGCTTAAGGGTGTTTTAATAGTCCCCGTCTGTCTCTGTAATTGTTTTGTTTACTGTATAGACCGTCCTGTTATGATGTGCATACTGTTTGGTCACCGACTGTATATATGTATGAAAAGTCTTTTTGCATACAGACTGTCACAGCTCATTGGACATTATTTATTTACTGTATTGGCTTCCGCCATGCCCCTATACTGCTTTTTACCGTTTCATCATAAGCCTTGATAATCACGAATTATTGGCGATTCTGATTGCTAAACCCATAGGGGCGGGTTTGGGTCGTGACACGAAGAGTACTGTGGACCTGATCCACAAAGTGCTGAAGCTGTAAGTACTCATCGTGAGTCATGTAGAATAGGTCCCCTTGGGGAGGCACGGAGGGGATAGGATGAGGTGGATGGTCGTGGACGGGGTCTTGGACCTCATCAACCGGGTCACCAACCTGCTGCGGGATGCGAGATATGCTATGATGCCATTCCCGCTGCCCAAAAAGTCAGATAAGCTTGATCAATATCCTCAGTCGAAGCAATGGAGAGGCCGTTCAGCTCAAAGACAAGTGTTAACAAATTGGCAAATGGCAGTGGCCAAGTCAGGTTCTGCATAGGTTGAGGTCGAACTGCCTCTCGTAGAAATTTCCGTACATACATCTAGATAATATGCTCAAGCGAGACCTGATAGTCATGCTGATAACCATGTAAGACTTGAACAAACTCCAAGCGGTGCTTAACTTTATGCCCAAGTAGAAGGGCATTCTTATAGACCACGGAATCAATGGATAGCAAGCGGCCAAGCAGTTTGCTACGCCGCAAGCATGAAAAGCTAGCGTCACCATGGGCCCCTGGAAAGTGCTGTTGGATGAGACTGTGTACGGATTGTTGTTCCTCAACTTTCGGGAAGGGTTGGTATTCTAGCTTGGAAAAGAACCCTAACGCATCAGCAATCATGGATTCGGTGATGCTGACGAGATGGCCATCAGTGGTGGACATCAGCCTGGGCTCGGTGAGTGACTCATACAGGTTCTAGTAGAAAAGTCGTCCTAGACGCGGATAAGTTGGCGCTGTCACATTACAAAGGCCTAACTGTTGCCAGAGTTGGAGCTGTTCAACGGCCTAAGAGATGGTCAGGTCACACTGAAAATATGAAATGTTGAACTGCGTGAGCTTGTGAAGCGGGCGTGAAGTGCACTTCGACCGTGGCAAGTCACCCGATGGTGGTGGTGAGGATGGCGGTGGCGCCGAGGAGGTGGAACCTCTGGCCTTTTTGGAGGCCCGGATGGATAGCCGTCTACTCATATCTTACACACACCAAAAGCAAATAGACACGGACCCGTGAAACCAATCATGAGAATAAAGCAAAATATGAAAGCACAAGTTTGCCCACCAAATTTTATTTATTTATTTATTTTTGAATTAAACTAGAATAATAGAATATATCTACAAGAAATAATAAATGAATAAGAATGACATTAAATAAAATTAACTACTGAACAACAGCACAATTTTATTGAAGTAACTAATGACTAAATAATTAAACTAATAGAACTAAACTATTTAAATAACCTAAACTATTAAGTAAAGAATGAAGTAAGAAAATAAAATAACAGAAAAATAAGATAAACTAAACTATAAAACAAAATAAACTAAACTATAAAATAAAATAAACTAAGCTAAACTATAAAATAACTAATTTATAAAATAACTAGACTATAAAATAAAATAAACTAAACTAAACTTTTTTTTTTTTTTTTGAGTGCAAAGGTACCGCACGTGCGTCGAATTGGGCCGCACGTGCGGCTATCATCTTCTTCATACACAGATTTTTTTTATTTTTTATTTTTTTTTAAGGATGAGCAAACTAAATAAACATGGCTAAATTAGTATACTATAACTAAATAAACACAAATAAAATAAAATAATATAAAGAATAAACAACTAAATAAATAAGTAAATCACCTATGAACAAACACAGCAAAGCATTATAAGAACCCCCCCCCCCCCTTTTTTTTGGAGGATGAACCATAGATCAACAATAAACAAAAACAAAAAAAACCCTACAAATTTATTCCTACACTCACAAATCTACACAAAAGGAAAAGTTACCTTAAAAGAGTGGAAAAAAGAAAAAGAAAAAGAAGGATGATTCGCCAGAAAAAACGGTAGTCGCCGGAGATTCGACGGATGGAGAGGAAATAGTGATGTAGGCGGTGAAATGGTGGTAAGGAAAAAGGAATGAGGGTTGAGAGTTGAAGGGTTGGTGATGGTGGAGTGTGATGAGTTGGTGGGTTTGTAGGGTTAAGAGAGAGAGATATAGATAGAGATAGATGATGAGAGGTAGAGAAAGAGAGAGATAGAATTTGTGAGTATGAGTGATTGTGAGAGAGGTAGGTTAGGATTTGATGAGGTCAAATTTATTTATTTATTTCTTTTTTTTACGAAAATAGAAAATAAAAATAAATAAATAAGTAATAATAATTAAAAAAAAAACATGATGATTTTTTTATTATTATTATTTTTTAATTTTATATATATATGTAAATAAAAATAATTGTATATTTATTTATTTTTAAAATTTATTTATTTGTTTACTTAAAATTTATTTATTTATTTATTTATTTTGAAATAAGTAAATAAATTAAAAATAATAAGAGTAGAAGAAAACAAAACAAAACAAATATATATATATATATTTTGAAGAATCGCCGCACGTGCGGTGGATATTCCCGCGTCTTGACGCGCAAGACACCCAAGACGCCTTTTGTTTTTAAAAGGGCAAATTTGGTGGGAAGAAATTTTTGCCGCCGCGTCGGTGAGAGCCAAGACGCGCGGGTTTTTTTTTTAAGAACGACGCTCTGCACGTGCGGTTAGATGGACGCACTCCCTCGTGCACCTGCAATTAATGCAATACGCACTTTTGGTTTTACACTTTGTGTCGCACGTGCCTGGATAACGCCGCACGTGCGGGATTTTTTTATTTTTTTTTATCCCAACTTGTACCTTAAAATTACAATAAAAAATAAGAATATTTACGAACATAAATAAATGGTTCAATAAATGTATAATCTTCACGTGAAAACCACGAGTATTACTTTTATCCCTAACTGTGTTTGTAACTTTTTCTATTCTCCAACAGGGTGACAAACTGGGTTGATTCGGTATCCAGAATCGAGGCGCATAAAGCTACCTCAACCTATGGGGTTGCCATACAGAGTTCAAGCCGGGATAGTTTTGAAGCAATCTCCACACCCCTAGGTATTTAAACCAGACTCTAGTCTCGGAAATTCCAAACCTTTGTGTTCTAGGCTTTGCCATTCGAACTCTAGTTTCCACCGTCTCAGTTGCTCTCCTAGGAACTCACTACAAATACGGTTAAGTGGCTATACCAGACTGTCAGATGTCGTTCGGGCACGGCTAACACCAAAGGAATTACACTTTTAGAGGATTTAAAGTCTCCTAGACGCAAATAAAGCACAATGAGAACAAAGAAAAACATAATAGAATAGAAGGGAAAGAAAAGAGAACAAGAAATCAATCTATCAATCATAGTAAAAAGGGTCCATCAAAGTAATAGACTCAATCATATCCCCATTCCCAATCCCCTCTATATATGGTTTCAGTCTTTGGCCATTCACTTTGAAAGTGTGGCCATTCTTTGGATCTTGCACCTCAACGGCGCCATGAATAAATGCCTCAACAACCACAAAGGAGCCATCACATCTTAATCTAAGCTTACCCGGAAAGAGTCTCAATTTTGAGTTAAAAAGCCACACTTTTTGGCCGGGTTCAAAGGATTTTCTATTAATGTGCTTGTCATGGAATTCTTTAGTCCGAGCTTTAAAAATTCTTGAACTCTCATATGCATCATTCCAAATTTCCTCCAACTCATTAAGTTGCAATTTCCAGTTGCACCCAGCTGCGGCCATATCGAAGTTAAACTTCTTTATGGCCCACAATGCTCAGTGCTCAAGTTCAATCGGGAGATGGCAAGCTTTTCCAAACACTGCCTTATATGGTGACATGCCAATGGGTGTATTATAAGCAGTGCAGTAGGCCCATAATGCATCAATCAACCGTTGTGACCAATCTTTCCTAGCTGGCCTCACCGTTTTCTCTATTATGTGCTTTACCTCCCTATTTGAGACTTTCACTTGGCCACTAGTTTGAGAGTGGTATGAAGTACCAACTTTATGAGTGATAGAGTATTTCTTCACTACCGACTCAAAGAACTGGTTACAAAAATGCGTACCCTGATCACTTATTGTGGCTCTAGGAAACCCAAAACGACTAAAGATGTTTTCATGCAAAAATTTGATTACCACTCTATGATCATTTGTTCGGGTAGCTATCGCCTCCACCAACTTAGACACATAATCTATTGCCAAGAGAATATACTCAAACCCGAATGACGATAGGAAAGGTCCCATAAAATCAATCCCCCAAACATCAAATATCTCTACCACAAGAATAAGGGACATTGGCATCATGTCACGCTGAGATATCGAACCCATTTGTTGACAATGCAAATAAGTTCTACAAAATTGATGGGCATCTTTAAAAATTGTGGGCCAATAAAACCCGCTCTGTAAAATCTTGGCAACCGTTTTATGCCCACTAAAATGACCGTCACATGCAGAAAAATGACAAAATGTAAGAATGCTATGCACCTCACTCTCCGGCACACACTGTTGGATCACTTGGTCAGAGCAATATTTAAACAACTTCGGATCGTCCCAAAAGTAATACCTGACCTGTGAAAAGAATCGGTCTTTGTCTTGCTTAGACCAATTTTGCGAAATTTGCCCAATGGCCAAGTAATTCACAATATGTGCAAACCACAAGGGGCTCACTCGTGACAGCTCAAGGAGTTGTTCGTCCGGAAATGAATCATGTAAAATAAGAGGGTCACTAGTATACTCAACGAGGATTCGAGAGAGGTGATCTGCCACCACATTCTCAGTTCCTTTCTTATCTCGGATCTCTAGGTCAAATTCTTGAAGCAACAAAATCCATCTAATTAACCTAGGTTTAGTCTCTTTCTTTGATAGTAAATACCGCAAAGCGGCATGATCAATGAAGACTATGACATTGGAACCTAAGAGATAAGACCAAAATTTATCTAAAGCAAAGACCACAGCTAGCAACTCTTTCTCAGTGATAGTATAGTTCAATTGTGCATCCGAGAGAGTACGACTAGCATAGTATATATCAAATGGTGCCTTATTAATCCTTTGGCCCAACACAGCCCCGACAGCATAATCGGAGGCATCACACATGATTTCAAAGGGAAGCGACCAATCTGGTGATTTCATGATTGGGGCGGTGGTCAGGGCCATTCTCAGTGTTTCAAATGCCTTCAAGCATGCCTCATCAAAGATAAAAAGGCACGTCCTTAACCAGTAAACTACACAAAGGACGAGATATTTTACTAAAGTCTTTGATGAACCTACGGTAAAAACCTGCATGCCCTAGGAAAGACCTAATTTGACACACGAAATTGGGTGGAGGAAGGCCTACAATGAGGTCAATCTTAGCCTTGTCTACCTCTATACCTCGAGGGGACACAATGTGTCCCAACACTATACCCTCACGAACCATAAAATGTTTTTTTCCCAACTCAAGATTAGGTTTGCCTCAGTACATCGTTCCAACACTCTAGTCAAGTTCCTAAGGCATTCCTCAAAAGACGGTCCAAACATCGAAAAATCATCCATAAAAACCTCTAAGAATTTCTCCACTATATCGGAGAAAATGGCTATCATACACCGTTGAAAAGTCGCCGGTGCACTACATAGCCCAAAGGGCATGCGCCTGTAAGCAAAAGTGCCAAAAAGGCATGTGAATGTGGTCTTTTCCTGATCAACGGGGTACACTGGGACTTGATTATACCCCGAATAGCCATCAAGAAAACAGTAGAAACCCTGCCCCACTAACTGCACTAGGATCTGGTCAATTAAAGGTAAGGGAAAATGATCCTTCCTAGTCGAGGAATTCAATCTCCTATAATCAATGCACACTCGCCACCCAGTAGTGGTTCGTATAGGGACTAATTTTCCTCTCTCATTCTCAACACAGTGCCCAATTTCTTGGGCACCACTTGTGTAGGACTCACCCACTTGCTATCCGATATGGGATATATAATACCCGAATCCAATAATTTCAATACCTCTTTTTTCACCACCTCTTTTATATTATGATTAAGTCTCCGTTGCATTTCACGAGAAGGTTTGGTGTCCTCCTCTAGGTGTATATAATGCATGCACACGGAGGGATCTATCCCTCTCAAATCAGACACTAACCACCCTATAGCACTCCGATGTGCCACGAGAACACTCATTAACTGACTCTCCTGCTCTGCAGTCAAGTCAGATGCAATGATGACTGGTAAAGTATCCTGGGGCCCTAGAAATCCATACTTGAGTGTGGCCGGGAGTGGCTTCAACTCAAGTGTAGGTGGTGTGACCAAAGATGGTATGGCGAGCTTTCTTGACAGAGGAGGAAGTGACTCAAATCGAGCATTCCACGGAGGAAAATCTGGTGTAGAAGAAGCATTAAGCAAGGCATTCACCTCCTCAACCGATCCGTCAATATTAAAATTTTCAAACCCAAAATGAGCTAGACAAGCCTCTAGAGGGTCTTCTACAAGAATGGAGGGCAAAGCTTCCTCCACAACACTATCCACAACATCCACAAATAAGCACTCCTCTCTCTCATGGGGTTGTTGGGATGCTTGGAAAACATTAAGTTTCACTTGTATGTTACCAAATGAAACTTCTATAACCCCGGTACGACAATTTATGCATGCATTGGCCATAACCAAGAAAGGTCGACCTAAGATTACCAGGATTTGTTTCCTAGAACTGGCTACTGGTTCCATATCTAACACCAAAAAGTCAACAGGGAAATAAAACCTATCAACCTTTACTAGCACATCCTTAATCATGCCACATGGCACCTTGAGGGACTGGTCAGCCAACTGGAGAGTAACAGTAATGGGCTTCAACTCGCCAAGCCCAAATTCCTTATACACAGAGAGTACAGCAACAAATTGACACTAGCCCCTAAATCTAATAAGGCCCCATCAATGAAATGGTCCCCTATAATGCATGCAATGGTTGAGGCACCTGGGTCCTTAAGCTTAGAAGGTGTATCATTTGCGTATGACCTTTTGGGACACGTGTGCCCTAGATTTATGCTTTTGCATACAAAGGTCCTTCAGAAATTTAGCATATGAGGGTACTTGCTTAATCGCCTCCAACAGGGAGAGGTTGATTTTTACTTGTTTAAAAACCTCCATCATTGCTTCCATGGATGCCGCCTTCTTATTAAAAGAGGACGGTATATCAAGGCATTGGGGAAAGGGTGCCTTAGGCACATATGGTGCCTTGGGCTCAAGTGAAGTGCTAGGGACTAAGTCATCCCTCTTAAGTGTTTCCCCCTCACCCTTGCTCTCATTGGGTGTACCACCGTGGTCACCCTTCTTAGCTCTAATTGCATCAAACGAAACTAACTGAGGCTTTAACTCCCTACCACTTCTCAAAGTAATCACCCCTTGCACCTGCTCATGGTGCTTTCCATTCCCACCCGAACTCTCTGCCCCGTATTGTCCCTTAGGGTTGGCCACAGTTTGACTCGGTAATTTTCCCTCATCTCTTCTATTCATGTTGTTAGCTATTTGACCCAATTGGTTTTCTAGCTTGGCAATGGAGTAAGTATGGGAGTGAACTACTGGTGCTAACCCCTTAAGTTCTGAGAGAACTTCTAATACCTGAGCCTCAAAGGCCGAGTTGCCTTGAGGAACAGGTGGGGGTTGTGGTTGCCGATATGGTTGTAGAGGTCGATAAGGTTGCGGTGGTCGGTAGGATGATTGGTTGGGAAAATTATTAAAATTCTGCCTTGGTGGTGGCGGATTGTAAAAAGTGCCTTATGAAGGAGGTCTCCATGAAAAATTGGAGTGATTTCTCCATCTGGGGTTATAGGTATTGGAATATGGGTCATTACCCGGGTTGGAGAATCCTTGAGCCACATTCACATGCTCTTGGACTAACTCCAGAAATTATGATGTCAAAAGGCACTCACTCAAGTCATGAGCAAGGCTCGCACATAGAGCACATGCCTCGTGAAATTGAGGCTGATCTTGCTGTGTAGGGGCATGTCCCGCAGCTAATAATTGGTCCATTTTACAAGGCAATGCCTCTACTTGTTGGGCTAACTCTAGGTTTTGCCTGACCTCATAAATGCCCCCTCTCTTTGGGGCTCCAACTACTGGTTGCTGGACTTGCTGAGCTACAGAGGCATGGTGAAGGGAATTATTACTTCGGTTCTCAAACAATTGCCATGCCTCGGCATCATTTTTGGACATAAATGTCCCACCACAGGATGAATCCACCATTTGGCGATGCGACTCAGTCAAGCCATAGTAAAATGTTTGAACAAGTTTCCAATCAGGCACTTGGTGGTGGGGACACTGTTGGAGAAGGTCTCGAAGTCTTTCCCACGTCTCATGAAATTGCTCGCCATCAATTTGAGCAAAATTGGTAATGGCTCGCTTAAGTTGGTTGGTTTTACTTATGGGAAAGTACTTCTCCAAGAATCGTTGCTGTAATTAGTCCCAAGTTGTGATTGAATTAGCAGGTAAGGAATTCAGCCAGTGTTTGGCTTTATCCTTTAATGAGAATGGAAACAATCACAACATTAAGGCCTCATTTGTAAAATTCTGGATCCTCACTATCGAGCAAATTTTCAGAAATTCATTAAAATTTTTGTAAGGATTATCATGAGCTAGTCCATGGAATAATGAGAGCATTTGTATAATGCTGGACTTAATCTCATAATGAGCAGCAGTGGTGTTGGGTAATTGGATGCATGATGGTGATATATATGCAGTGGGTGTGAAATAATCCTTAAGGGTCAAGTTGGGCACATTCGAGACATTTGGATCTTCCATCTCTAATGGCTCAATGTATGAATATGAATATTCAAGCCTAGGAATACGGGTAGAGGCTCTAAGTCTCCTAAGAGTCCTTTCTAGTTCAAGGTCTAAACTCCACAATTCAGGGCGACAAAGACGGCGCCCGTGCATACACTACCCACACACAAACAAAAAGTTTTGACTCCGTACACCAAGTTACGAAAGCAAAATAACAAAGGGAGAAATACTCACAGCGGTTTAACGAAAACGTTTTACTCGTCTTGCGAGTGCTTGATGTGTAGACGTTGTCTCGAACCTCTAATTGAGCTTTGTCTTTCTTTTTAGCACTTTGGTGCTTTGCTTGCTAGTGTTTGCTTCTGTTTAAGTACTTTAGTGCTGCGATTTTTTTTTTTTTTTAAAAGCTCGGTAGCGCTCCGCTTGCACTTCGATGATAGTTCCACTTTCAAACACTCTGCACACTTAGTAACATGAAAGCATAAAATCCTAAACTAAAAATTAAAAAAAGAATGTAATTTTAAATTAACTAATTTTGCCATAAGTCCCTGGCAACGGCGCCAAAATTTGATGGGTCGTTACACACACCAAAATTAAACACAAAACTACGCCAAATTCTTTTAGAATAATGGTAAGTTCATGTATCGATCCACAGGGACAATTGTGAAATTAAACTAATTTAATTGTTAAATTTCTAAATTAATTTTGATGAAAAGATTGATTGTTCATAACCTAATTTAATAAAAAATAAATTAAACTAAGTAATTAAATTATCAATTATAAATAATATTGGATTTATTGATTTGGGAAAAAACCTAGGGCAAAGAGTCCACCACTAGTCACGTAAATAGGGTTTCTAATTGAAATCAATTATGTTATAGTTCGAACGGAATAATGCTTTGCAACTACAAGTTCAAAGCATTTAACAAGAAAATCATCAAGTTCAATGTACGAGCACGAACCATCTCAAGTAGTACGAATCGTTCACTCTAAACTAGGGTAGTGACACGACTCGTCCCTCGTAGTATGGTCCGTCTCATACCTTGAATGTGAAAGAATAGAAAACTCTTGTATGGAAAACATTCAACAATCACAGAAAGCTGAATATTTGAAGAAATAATGAAATATATATATGAGACTTCTAAAACACCATACAAATGTTCAAACATTTACATAATTGAAAATAAAAAAGAAAAACCTAATTACATGGCTACGGTTTCATCAAAACCCTAGAAAAGAAGACTAGCTACTCATGGAGGAGTGTGAAGAGGAAAAAGATAAGGAAGAAGACCCCATGGAAGTGTCCTTCAAGCTTTTTGGAGCAAATCCTCTCTTGAAACCCTAGCCTCTCTTTCCTTGACAAAACAATTTCAAAACCCTAATCCAGCCTTTTTTTTTGCCTATTTATACTTCTGCTGTCTTTCCAACAGGTTGAAAACATCGGGCATGTTTTCCCAGAAAAGTCAACGCACGTGCGGGAATCTGTTTTTCCTCCAAATTCTGTCTTTTTGCCCATTTTTATGCTCCAACTATGTATAACCTGATTAACATTAAACGCACATAAAGTATACAATTTGACAAGCAAATAAAGTTAAGAGATTCTAATTAACGGCCTCAATATTATACAATTCGGCTTTAATCATGACTTCACTATCTTGAGTTTCTTAAGTACTAATCATTGAGATCATGGATAATAAAATAAAACAGAGTTAAAATGTAAAGTCTAATGAATGATATATTTAACGGGAGCTATATAAAATAAGAAATTAATTTTTAGATTTTAATTTGATTCAAAAATTTGTTGTGCTTGGTGTGATGCTCGAAAAGAAATTTGTAAGCCACTTTAGCATCCACGTCAACCAATCCATAAAACTGGTCTATTTTCTAGAAGCACCTCCCTTTAATATGTCACCTTTTTTTATATTCCTCAAAACTTTCCTTTGTGGGTTTTATAAAACTCACAGCGATAATTTTAATCATTCATCTTGTAAATTTTATAAAGAATGGTATATATGTAAAAAATTAATTTGATTGAACGTCGATAGACATATTAATTAATCGTATTTTATTTTATGAAATGAATGGTAAATATGATTTTAACCTAAAATTATCTATTTTATAAAATAAAATATAATAAATTAGTATTTGATCAGTTCAAAATTTAAGAGATGAAGTGATCAAATCACAATCATGGTTCCTAATACTGTGTTTGGTTGGAGGATTTGGAGAGGGATTTAGAAAAGGAAAGGAAAAAGGTGTGTGAAATTAGGTGAAATATAGGTATGTTTTATTCACATTTTACCTACTTTTTCTATTTTTCTTTCTAAATTCCTCTTCAAATTCTCCAACCAAACACAGCATAAGAGGAAGGATTTTTTAAGGAAGCCCAACTACTTTGCGGTAATCTCAGATTCCTGTTCAATTCAAAAAAAAAAATCAAAGGGTTTGTAGTTGATTTATTTCTATATATTACACCCAAATAATCTCCTTGGTGATTGGTCCTTTTTTTTAAAATCCTGCATAATACAATGGACAACTCCATGCATATATCAAATGCCTATCTATTAAATTTATTTATCTTAATGATATTACATGTTAAGACCAGGATGTATAACGTTTTTATAGGAAATTAATTTTCAAATTATGAATACGTGACACATTTTTAAAATATTTGTACTTCTACGAATTTTCAGAAGTCTGAAGAAATATTTGTCAATTAAGGTTTGAATTTAATGAAGCATACAATCAATTCAAAGTTGGAACGTTAAATTGACAGTAGGGTAGGTTTTAAAATCCAGAATTTTCAAAACATATAGGTTGCAGAGGGGGTTAGGTCTCTGAAACTGAAGACTTTATTAAATACACATATCATCAAGTAGTGTCGCTGTCTACATATATGCTTGCTTTGTTCCCCTGCTAAAACTAAGGTTAATCATACTTATTATCTACTATACTCAAAATAATAATATATATCAAACCAAACCAAATCAAAATGAAGCTTTAAATCTTGTTAAATGGGATCTTTTGTATAAATTCTTCTCCACTTAATTCTATTTCATGTCATTTCATTAGTCAAATTAAAAAAATTCATATCTATATTTACTACACTAGTCTACGTCAATTTAGATCTACCATTCCCCTAACACTACTATCTACCGTCACTGTATCGCATCTCTTCACTATTGCCTTTGTTGGTTTCCGTTGTATATGACAAAATTATCTCTCTCAACTTATCTTCTATCGGTACTATTCCTACTCATTCTCAAATATGCTCATTCTTAACTCCGTCTTTTCTAGTCTTGCTACACGTTCACCTTAGCATCATCATCTCAGCAACACTCATTTTCTCTACATATTTTTTAATTGTCCAATATTTCATTCTATACAACATTGCTAGTCTAATAGTCATTCTATAGAACTTCCATTTTACAAAAGTATATTAATGAAAAGTATAAATTACTATTTTAAATTTTTTTTATCTTTTGTATTTTTTTTCTATTTCTACTTTCTATTCTCATACACAATGGAGTTGGGATTGCAATTCCGCACCATACACAGCAACAACTATTGCGCACCTAATTAGGCCTACGTTGAGGTCTAATTCGATAATCTAAACTGTTCATATTTTATAAGATATCAAATAAAATATATTTGTAAAAAATCACGTTAATCGGATATTAATAACTCTTTCAACCAATCATATTTGTATGTAATTTTATATTTCAAACTATATTCACTATTTATATTTTAGATACAAATGTGATTTGTTAAAAAAGCTAGCAATATCTGATCAATATGAATTTTTATAAATATTTTATATTTAAGCCTATTTTGAGAAGATGGTTATACTCAATTTTTTAATTAAAACTGTTTATAAACAATTTTTTTGTAAAAGATAAAGTAAATTATAATTCGGAAAGTGATTTATAACCCACTTCTTAAAAAAACACTTTAATATTTTTTAAAATATAAATAATCCAGATTGTCGAATTTGGTCTGAAATAGACCTAACAAAGTGCACGACTATTATTGCCGCACATGGCGCCCATTATCCTCCCAAACCCATTATCAATGGCTACCCTTCGCCACTGCCGAAAAATTCATCAATTTCAAAAAAAAGTCTCCAAGCCTGAAGCTAAAGCTGGAAAAGTTGACGGCAACCAGGACGTTGATGGACAGATAAATTGAAATAATATGATTTTTGACATTATTGTTGTCTTTATAGACAAAAAATAATATTGATAAATTGGGATAATATGATTTTTTTAAACTATTATTATCTTATGGACAAAAAATAGTAGCCTGTTTGGAAACTTAGGCTTCATTTGTCATAATTTAAAAAATTCAAAAAGTCAACTATCTTATTTAAGTTACATTACCTCTTTACCATATCACTTCAAACCTAATCCATATCCGACTCATATTTTAGAAAATGACAAAAAGTATACTTATTTAGATCATCTCAAACCACTCTTTGATATTTTAGTTAGTTTTTTGGCTATTCAACTATTTTAGCCTAATTAAAAAAATTATATTTGAAATAATAATTGACTTTTTTTTTATATAGTTAATTTGATGATTGTAAGAGAAAAAATAAAATAATTATAATTTAGATGTGACATTTTATTTTATTAATTATTTTAACTTTTTTTGTCTTTATTGACTATTTTATCCAAAAAAAAGCCACCAACCCAAATTGCCAAACAGCCCGAGAGTTTGCTGCAATTATCCTTTTAGTTTTTAAGAGTAACCTTTGCTTATTACGTTTTATGACTATTTAAATGTCCATGATACGTGAATAGATATGAAAATTCATGCATCATTACTGTTGGCTTATTTTTCCTACGAAGGAAAATATTATAAATGCGAGCGTGCCAGCAAGGATTGAAAAATCCTTACAGATTAAATTCAAGCCAATTATCAAACGATTGCGTTGACGGTTCTTTTGCCTCAACGAAGAGGACTTCAAAATTGCCAAGTGTAGCGAAAAGAAAAATTAAAAGAAGAAAGGGGCGGAGAAAAGGCGATTGAGTGAACAATCAAAGTAATAATTACTTATCTCTACTCCTATGCTTCGAAAAGGAAGTGCATGAAATGCTTCGAAATGAAAGTGCTGAAAATAAATGCTTCGAAATATAAATCTATGTTAAACTACTCCTAAGATAAGGAAAATGACAAGAAATATTGAAATCAACTGTCTTTGATTTGAGTTCGATCCTTTACAATGTAGCCATGAATGGCTATTTATAGGCAAATATTTGTAGGAAAAAACTTCCAAAGAATAACTACCCAATAACCACCTAAAACTACCCACTCTTCCATCTTCATTCTTGTCTTGCCATGTGTCCTTCCACTCATCCACTTTGTCCTTCATATTCTCCATCATCTTTATAATTTCTTTTAACTTCCAAATGAATAAGAGAATGTCATGTGTCCTGCAATTATATAAATAATAAAAATTGCAGATTTATGGTGCTAACATTACCCCCCGCGGCCCTTAAAAATGATGTTTATTTGAATTTTTGAAGGGCCGAACCAAGCACATGATTAATCTAAGCAATAAAATGCTTCGAATAATACCAACAAAGTGCTTCGAATGATGTAATAGCACCAATGAAGTGCTTCGAATGAGTATGAAATTATGACTAGATGCCTCGAATGCTAGCTATTATGGACTAGTAACAAGCTTCGAAGGTGGTACAAAGGACCAAAATCATCTTTCGAAAGTTGAAAGTGCCGACAAAGGACAAATTACATCATTGGAAATATTCGACAA
Organism: Camellia lanceoleosa; assembly: GCA_025200525.1. Lineage (NCBI taxonomy): Eukaryota > Viridiplantae > Streptophyta > Magnoliopsida > Ericales > Theaceae > Camellia > Camellia lanceoleosa. The sequence goes on along the minus strand of CM045764.1, from coordinate 111,321,562 downwards.
AGCTTCGAAGGTTCACAACCCCCATTATTGTTTTTTCGAAGCTGTTAATGCAAGATGGAGTGTTTCGAAGCTTGCAAAATTATGGCAAAAGAGCCTTCGAAGCAACTTTTGGCCAACATTGTGGTTATTCAAATTTTGTATGTTCTGGTTCGTACATAATTAATAAAAATATTAATTTTGTGCTTCGAACCAATTATTAATTCTTCGAAGACACCAAAAACTGTTGTTCTTCGAACCAACTTATCATGCCAAAAATAGGCATTATTCAACAACTAATTAATTGTTATTTTACATATGTTTGAAGAGATGTACACATTTCGAAAGTTTTCAAAACTTTATACAGTTTCGAAGGTGAAGTAATCATCCTTCGAAACAACTCTTGATGTCTCGAATGTATCTTCAAAGCTTTATCTGACTTGAAGGTAAAGTAATCAACCTTGAAACAACTCTTGATTCTTGAATGTATCTTCGATGCTTTGACTGTACATACAAACAACTGGCCATCAATTTGAAAAGATAAGCCAATCTCAACCATTTATTTAAATGCATGTGCTTTTTCTAGCCAAATTCATGCATTTTAAATGGTCATCCCTTGTTCTTAGTGCTTCGAACTCATAAGAACAATTTGTTAATTTTATTAGCCACATCATTATAATTATATTTTGATGTGAACCACAAATCCAAAAAGGATTTTGAACACCAAAAGTCATGGTATAGTGTGACCATGAAAATTCATACTTTTTGACATTTTGAAAAGTGTCAAAAATTTTGAATTCATGAACAGTGGCTTTGTTCATTATTCTTGACCATGTTTGTTTTAAAAACAAAACTTTCGCCGAATTGATTTTCATAATTATTTAGCAAAGTGGGTTGTTTTTCCATGTTAGCCATTAATGGCTTATGAAAATCACTCATAAATATGTTATTTTCATGACTTGACTCTCTAAAATTTGGTTTTTGGACCCCCCGAGTCATACATGGAACATCATTTTTAGCCAAATTTGGCTCAAGAACATGCTCTTTCATTGTGTTAATTTCATAACTTGGCTCTTTAAAAACAGACTCTTGAACCCCCCGAGCCATTGATGAAATCAACTCTTTGCTTTTGCTATTTTCAACCATGGAAAAATTCTGAAAAAATTCACCAATTCCGGCCATTAAAGTCTCGCTTAAAGACTTGATAGTGAGAGTTGATAACTCATCATTCCATTGGCAAATTTCCATATCAAGTTGATGAATTTCTCCAATTAAATGGTGTCTTTTTTCTTCCACCAAATAATATTGTAATGGATGAAAGTGTATTTCATCAAGAAAATGGATCTCTTCTTGAAGATCCAAAATTTTTCTTTCACGCCAATATATTTCGAATTGACAAGTTCGAATGGCGAAATCCAAATTGTTTGTCATTTCTTACACTTGGTCGTGCCAAAAAATGTTGGCTTATTTTTCCTACGAAGGAAAATATTATAAATGCGAGCGTGCCAGCAAGGATTGAAAAATCCTTACAGATTAAATTCAAGCCAATTATCAAACGATTGCGTTGACGGTTCTTTTGCCTCAACGAAGAGGACTTCAAAATTGCCAAGTGTAGCGAAAAGAAAAATTAAAAGAAGAAAGGGGGACGGAGAAAGACGATTGAGTGAACAATCAAAGTAATAATTACTTACCTCTACTCCTATGCTTCGAAAAGGAAGTGCATGAAATGCTTCGAAATGAAAGTGCTGAAAATAAATGCTTCGAAATATAAATCTATGTTAAACTACTCCTAAGATAAGGAAAATGACAAGAAATATTGAAATCAACTGTCTTTGATTTGAGTTCTGGATCCTTTACAATGTAGCCATGAATGGCTATTTATAGGCAAATATTTGTAGGAAAAAACTTCCAGCAATAACTACCCAATAACCACCTAAAACTACCCACTCTTCCATCTTCATTCTTGTCTTACCATGTGTCCTTCCACTCATCCACTTTGTCCTTCATATTCTCCATCATCTTTATAACTTCTTTTAACTTCTAAATGAATAAGAGAATGTCATGTGTCCTGCAATTATATAAATAATAAAAATTGCAGATTTATGGTGCTAACAATTACTTTCAGTTTTTATTTATTTATTTATTTTGAAGGGGAAAAAAAAATAAAATAGAGCATAACTTCTCATTTTCATAATAGTTTTTATATTTTTTAAATTAATATGGGGTGTCTTCTCTTCTAGTATTTTATAACTGATTAATAAAAAATTATTTCTAAACATAAAATTTGTAAAAATATATATATTAAAAAAATATTTTTAAAATTACAAAATACAAGGGTGGGTGTTAAAAAAAAATTAAAAACCATATTTGATTTGGTGCCACATCCAAATTAACGGTCAAATCTTTCCTCTAGTGGTCAAACGCCAAAGCAAAAAAACAAACTGGCAAATTTGACTGTCAAATTTTTCGGTGAGACTCGGTGGAAAAGAAAAACGACACCGTAAGGCATCCCAAAATAGAAAGAAACAGTCAAAGCAGTTATACAATTGAGTCAAAACACAAATTTGCATCACAACTATTATAACAAAAAAAACAAAAACTCACCTAGAATTTGAAATTTGTGGTCAAAATTTGCACAATATTTAATCCCACAATAACAAACTTAAATGCATATGATAGATAATAAATTCAGGATAATTTTCTGAATATTTTTTGTGTTACCCTAAAATTTTCCATTTGCATATTTATTTTTTGAGACAAGTTTGCTTATTCTAATGAAACAGTAGTCTAACATTGAAGTGTTCAATCAGCAAGTTATCATTTAATTTTTGTGACTTTAGAAGAGCTTAGATTTGGCCCCAAAAGTAGTAATATTGTCAATTCCATATTAGCTAAGTCATCTTTTTTTTCTTTTGTTATTCATACTAGTGTGTTACGCAGGAACGAAACTAGGAGAAGATTATGGCCATGGCTCCCTATTTCTATGAACATTATTGTTTACCACAAAACTTTAAATATACATATATATATATATATATATATCATTTTATATATAAAATGGCCTCTTAGTATAAAAAATACATGTGCCGTGCTTCTTTCATCTTGAATTCTCTTTATATTTTATATCACAAAAAACTTATTCATCCTATTAGAAATTGCTTCTATGTTATTTTATTTTATTTTATTTTATTTTTTTGTGTGCATAATTTATATATCATATATACATACATGTGTATTTTGTGTATATGGTGAAAAAAAGTTATTTTTCTTTTAACCCCTCCGATAATGAAATCCTAGTTTTGTCCTTGATGCTATGGCATATCATTTTAACTTTGAACTTAGCTCATCCCCATAGTTCAATAGTGGATTTATAGGCTGATTATGAGTCACGTTTTAATAATTTAAATTATTCATCTTTTAAGTAATTGTTCGTAGATCATTCTTGAAAAAACTCATATTAATTTTACAAGTGTAGCCATATAATATCTTTACAAGTACTTAAAGAGATAAGTGATTCGCATTATCAAAACGAGACTTGTGATGAGTTTAAAAGCTCAAAATTAGACTATTGAGTCGGCAAACTGACTTCTTTAAATGTATCACTATTAATATTAGGAAAAATTACAGGTATTCATTATGATATATTTTATTCACTTTTATTCCCTTCACATTAAAATATGAACATGAATGATAGAGAGCACTAGAGTTAGAACTCTAATGCCAACTCTAATGATGTGGCAATACATAAAACAAAAACAAAAAAAAAAATACAAAATCACAAGTCAAAACATCAAATCATAAGATGAGGCTCACCTCTAGAACTTATCATTTTGAGGTCTGAAACATTTTTGAAATATGAATAACTCTTCCGAAAATGTCATAACTTTTTTTTACCAAAATGGTCATCTCTCACCAGAAATGATTGATGATATTTGCACATCAAAAATACTTGGGACCCCTAAAGTTGGAATCCCCATGACTCCCAAAATGATGTGGACCAACCATGTGTTTTTGTTTTTTTATTGTTATTTTTTTTCTTTCCTTCCTAGACCAATCACAAGTAAATTGGAGTTATAGAGATTATGTTTTTTGGGAGTCTGTAGCATTGTTCTTTGCACATCATTCTGGAAGCGGGGTCACTAACCCTAGGAGTGTAAAAATGGCTTGCAACCCGTGGGCGGCCCAAAGCCCGTCTACAGCCCAAAGTGGGCACAGCCCCATTTAGGCCCATTTGGGCTCGAGTCCGAGCCCAGTCCAAGCCCCTAGCCCTGGACCATCATTTTGAAGCTTGACCCATCGGTCTACTTAAGACCCACTCAAGGCCCTGCCCGCCCGAAGCCCAGTGTCTTTTTTAATAAAAAATAATAAAATTTTGGTAGAAAAAATTTAAAAAAATAAAAAATATGGTCAGACCAGCCCAAACCCGACCCGAATACCTCTGGGCCTAGGCCTAATCTTTTGGCCCGTAGGTCGTCCCAACCCGGCCCGAATTTTGACGGGAACCCGCGAGGCCCAACATGGGCTGAGCCGGACCTAGGCCCAAGTGGGCCGGGCCAGATTTACACCCCTAACTGACCCACTTTGTGTTGTATTTTGTGTTGGCCTTCACTTCTTTTTTTTTTGGAAAAATTACTAGTCAGATAAACTTTCAAAACTTAATTACGACTACATTAAAAAAATTATAATTTTACTTTTTAATATTTATAATTGTTGGACCATTTTAATATCTTTTATTTTATTTTTTATTTTTTTTTGTGACCTTTTGTCTTGTTCATGAATTTTTTTTTTTTTTTTTTGGTGACTTTTTGTTTTGAAAGGTCATGGGCTTGGTAGTGAGTTAATATTTGGAGGTTTTGGAACTCTCCATTTTCTCTGGTTTAATGGTCATTATTTTTTGGTGTAATTTGTAAGGTCCTAGTGGCCTATAAATTGTTCCTCTGGTCTACTCTTTTCTAGACCAACTATTTTTTACACTTAAGAGATTACTAGTCAAAGAAGAGCATTTTTTCTTGGTGGAGGTTTGGGTTCACCATCTTGTACAAAGTTGGCCTGAACAAGTCATATCCGTGCCTCAGCCTGATCTATTTGTATCTCATTTTCTTTGCATTATTTATCAATAAAATATAATTCTTTTGGTATTTTTACCAACAATTTTAAGGAGATCAAAATGGAACAAGTACCAGAAAAAATTAATGATGAAATTGGAGATTTCAACAAGCCTTTCAAGTTCAAGGGAGTTCATTTTAAGATATGGAAAAGAAAAGTTATTTTTTACCTCAGCCTTTTGAATTACTTATGTTCTTACCAAGAAGAACCCAAACAAAATTCCAACCGAGGAGGTGAATGATGAAGACTACAAGACACATGAAGCAAAAATGGCTTCATACAATACAAATGAGTATAAATGTCATTTTTATCTCTTAAATTGTCTTGCTGATCAATTTTATGATTACTATGACACCACTTACACTTTCACAAAGAAAATTTGAAAAGCTTTACAAACTAAGTATGATACTGAGGAGGCAAGGGCAAAAAAGTATGCAGCTAGCCGATTTTTTCTCTTTCAAATAGTGGATGGAAAATCTGTTGTGGAGCAAGCACAAGATTTCCAAATGATAGTTGTAGAAGTAAGATCTAAAAGCATCAAGATTAGTGACATCTTGGTAGTTGCAGAACTTGTTCACAAATTACAGCCATCTTGGAGAGAATTCCAAAAGAGCATGCACCACAAACAAAAAGAAACTTCCTTAGAGGCGTTGATCACTCGCATCCGAGTCAAAGATGAGGCTAGAGGCCAAGATGCATTAATCACTCAAGAGGGTAATGACAATTCCACTACAAAGGTAAACTTTGTTTCAGCAAATAATAACTTACCCAAATGTCACAATTCCAAGAATGCTTATTTGAAGCCTTATAAAAAGAATATGAAGAATTATGGTAAATCTCACAATAAATGGATTAATCCAAATAAGAACCAAGGTCCACCACTTCTACAAAATTTTACATGCTTTGTTTGTGGCAAAAGTGGGCATGTTGCTTGAACTTGCAAATTCCGAAAACGTGCACCTGTCCCAAAGGCTAACGTTATCGATGAGCCATTTGTGGCAATGATTACAGACATTTGCATGGTTAATTATGTGGACGGTTGGTGGGCAGATTCCGGTGCTAATAGACATGTTTGTTATGATAAAACTTGATTCAAGATATATACTCCCTTTCATGATGAGAAAACAGTTATGCTTGGTGACTCTAGTTAAACCAAGACACTTAGGAGTGGTGAGGTTGACCTGAAGTTCACCTCTGGATATGTGCTTACTTTAAAAGATGTGCTTTATACACCGTCCATGAGTAAGAATTTGATGTCAAGTTATTTGTTGAATAAGGCTGGTTTTAAGCAAACTATGGAATCTGATCAATATGTGATTAACAAGAAGGATATTTTTGTGGGTAAGGGTTATGCTTGTGATGGGATGTTCAAACTAAATGTTAAGATTAATAAACCATCTATCAATTTGGTTTATATATTGTCTTCTATTAATATTTAGCATGCTCGCTTATGTCATATTAACAGTAAATATATGAGAATCATGAGTAGTTTAGGATTAATTCTAAAGTGACAAAAAATTTTGAGAAATGTGAAGTTTGCAGTAAATCAAAAATTACCAAGAGGCCTCATGAAAGTATTGAGAAAAATACCGAATTGCTAGAATTATTTCATACTGATTTGTGTGAGTTTGAAGGAATTTTAACTCGTGGTGGTAACCAATATTTTATCACTTTTATTGATGATTTTTCAAAATACACAAACGTATATTTATTAAAAAATAAAAGTGACACTTTTGAGAAATTTAAAGAATTCCTTCTTGAAGTGGAAAATTAATTCAGTAAAAAGATTAAGAGAATTAGAAGTGATAGAGGCCAGGAGTATGAATCTCTTGGATTCAACTCTTTTGTTCAGTCATTGGAAATTATTCATGAGACTACACCACCATATTCACCTTCATCTAATGGCGAAGCTGAAAGAAAAAATAAAACGTTAATTAACTTGACGAATGCTATGCGTATTGATTCAGATACTCCCTCAAATCTTTGGGGCAAGGTTATTTTGACAACTTGCCATGTGATAAATAGAGTGTCACACAAAAATACTAAAATTGTACCTTATGAGTTGTGGCGGGGGCATAAACTAAATCTAGGTTATTTAAGGGTTTCTGGTTGTTTAGTTTTTGTGAGACTTGCAGATCCTAAACGACCTAAATTTCTTGAACGAGCTACTACTTGTATTTTTCTTAGGTATGTGTTGCATAGTACGACTTATAGATTTTTTGATCTAGAAAATAATATTATTTTTTAATCAGGTGATGCTATTTTTCATGAAAATAAATTTCCTTTCAAATCTAAAAATAGTGGGGATCAAATAATTTCTGAAAATATTTTATTCATTCCTAACTCTTCTACTCCATCTCAAGTTTTTCAAGAATAAGAAAATTCTCAAATCCAACCAAGAATGAGTAAACGAGCTAAAGTTGAAAAGGATTTTTGCCTTGACTATTATCTTTACAATGTGGAAGAAATTCCTCTTACAGTGCAAAAAGGTTTGTCATCACTTAATGTTATTTTCTGGAGAGAGGCTACAAATGATGAGATAGATTCACTACTTTCAAATAAAACATGGAAGCTAGTGGATTTACCTCCAGTTTGTAAAACTATTGGGTGTTAATAGGTCTTTCGTAAAAAACTTAAACCGGACGGAACTATAGATAAATATAAAGCGAGGCTTGTCGCTAAAGGTTTTAAGCAACAAGTTGATCGTGATTTCTTTGATACTTTTTCTCCGGTTACTAGAGTTACATCCATTAGACTATTGATAGCAGTGGCTGCAATTCATGATTTAAAAATTCATCAAATGGATGTGAAAACAGCATTTTTAAATGGAGATCTAGATGAGGAGATTTACATTGACCAACCTGAGGGATTTGTGGAGCCTGGCCAAGAAAGCAATGTGTGTAAGCTAACTAAATCCCTTTATGGTTTAAAACAAACTCCTAAACAGTGGCATGAGAAATTTGATTCCTAAATGCTTAAGAATGACTATAAGACTAATGAATATAATAAATGCATATATTATAAAACTTGTGAGAATACATATGTGATTATTAGCCTATATGAGAATGATCTACTTATGTTTGGCTCTAATTTGCATATTATAAATTAGACTAAAAATATGTTTAATAGCCACTTTGATATGAAAGATCTTTGTGAAATCAATTTTATTTTGGGAATTAAAATTACCAAGATTAATGATGGCATTTTTCCTGATCAGTTACATTATGTTGAGAAAATTTTTAAAAAAAAATATAACTTTCTAAATTGTAAACATGTTGCTACCCCTTTTGATGCAAGCATATATTTATCTGTTGTAACAAATGAAAAAAAAAAAGAAGTGATTAATCAAAAGGAATATGCTAGCATGATTGGTAGTTTGAGATATGCTACTGACTGTACTATACCTGACTTTGTAGTGCTATTGAAGTATTTAGCAGATTTACTAGCAAGCTTAGTCAAGATCATTGGCTAGCCATGGAAAGAATTATGAGATATTTATTTGGTACCAAAAATTATAGTTTGTTTTATAACAAGTATCCTGCGGTACTTGAGGAACATAGTGATGCCAATTCAAGTGATTCTCTCTCTACCTCGGGTTTTATTTTTACCTTGGGTAGTGGTGCTATATGTTGGAAGTCTAAAAAACGAACGATAATTGCTAATTCTACAATAGAAGCTGAACTTATATAATTAGCTTCAGCATTTGAGGAAGCGAATTGGTTAAGAGATTTGTTACATAAAATCCCTTTTTGGGAAAAACCAATTCCTCCTGTGTTAATTCGTTGTGATAGCACTGCTGCTATTGGTAGAGTGAACAACCATTTTTAAAATGGTAAATCTAAACTTATTCGAAGGAAACACAATAATGTGAGATCCTATTTGAGTAATTGCATCATAACTTTGAATTATGTAAAATCTTGTAATAATCTTGCAGATCCGTTAACCAAGGCCTTGGCGAGAGATAGGATCTGGAATACATCGAGGGGGATAGGTTTGAAGCCTATAAAATCATAAACCATGTATGAGGACACCCAATATGGGGACTAAAGATCCTGTAACTAGGTTCAATGGAAAGAACGAATCATATGGTAGTTGTAAAAAAATGCACTCCTTAATATTTTGTTGTCCGTCCCTATGATGTAAGTGTATTTGTCCTGTAATGTTAAAGGGTTGAGTTTTTATACTTGTAATGAAATTTTGTAGCTCTTGTTGAGTGGGGTGTGTAAATTACAGGAACATCCTTGACAGATTTCACCCATTTGAGCATGGAAGTGGGGCCGTTTTCTATAAGAACAAGGCTTATTTTCAAATATGCCAATGAAAATTGAAATAGACACAAGGCCGTAATGTACTGATTATTAAAAGCTCATGTCAACACCTGAATCATTATGTGTGAGCAGTAATACTTTATTTCCCCTAAGTAGTCATAGTTCAAGTCTGAGACCACTACTGACTCTAGAGTAGAGGTTGTTGTTTTACTAATGAAGGTTCAATGCAGAGCACACCTTCATGATGCATACTAGTCTATCTTTGTTTGGTAATCCCTCTTGTCCTTGTTGATATTAAAATGAGTAGGGGAATTTTAGACCATTTTAATATCTTTTATTTATTTATTGGTGACATTTTGTCATGTTCATGAATCTTATTTTTTTTGGTGACTTTTTGTTTTGTTCATGATAGAGCTGTTCAAAAATCCGTTCAAACCGGTAATCCGGACCGAACCAAACCGAATCATACGGTTTGGTTCAGTTCTATTAAGAACTGGTTCGGTTTCGATTTAAGAAATATGAGAACCGTAAAAACAGTTCGGTTAATGGATTTTATGAAAAAATCACGATTCAAACAGAACCAAACCTAACCGAATTTTAAAAGATATATATATATAATATCAAGTTTTATTTTTATTAATTGGTTTTTTGTAATTTTAATGATATTAGGATGATATAGATATGTAATGTTGAATAATGCTTTAATATTATTAGTTTTTATCATGAGTTAAATATAATTAGTTTGAGTAATTATTTTGCTAACATTAACAATTTATTCTTGTAAATAGAAATTTTTGGAACCGTGAACCAAAACGAAATTGAACTGTTATTTCAGTTTGGTTCGTCCGTTTACAAGTGGAATGGTCAAGTCTGGTTCACAAAATCACAGAACCGTTAGGATCGGTTCAGTTCTTGGATTTTCTCATAACCGAACCAATCCGGACCGTGTACAGCCCTAGTTCATGAATGGAGATTAATTAGAAGGTCATGGGCTTGGTGGTGAGTTAATATTTGGAAGTTTTAGGACTCTCCCCTTTCTCTAGTTTAATGGTCAGTATTTTTTGGTGTAATTTGTAAGGTCCTAGTAGCCTATTAATTGTTCCTCTCATCTACTCTTTTCTAGACCAACTATTTTTTACACTTGAGAGATTATTAGCCAAAGAAATGTGTTTTTTCTTGGTGGAGCTTTGGGTTTACCATCTTGTGCAGAGTTGGCCTGAACCATAAGACAAGTGGTCACGCTGTTGTATCTTGGAGAGAGCAAGTCATAATTTAGTGACTGCTGCATCGGTATTTGGGTTCTTCCCATCGCAGTGGGCTTAATCTCCTTAAAGAAAACGAGATATTCGTGCCTTAACCTGATCTATTTATATCTCATTTTCTTTGCATTATTTATCAATAATATAATTATTTCAGTATTTTCACCAACAATAATATTTACTATTAATTTGAAAATAAATTCTCAACCCTCACTAGAGTTTAATTTCCTTTTTCTTTTTAGGGAGGGGAGTCAAACAAAGTAACCATAGCGGTCGTAGGGGCGTTACTATTGTCTCCAATTTAGCAAGATCTGTCCGTGGACATAGCCACAATCCACCCCAAGGGGCATTTTATTTTATTTTATTTTATTTTTTTAATAGCTTGATTTTGATCCTATCAAAATGAAATCACAAAAAGATATTGGAATATAGGACAAAGGAATAAGATTATTAAAGATTTCATTGTGTTTGTACTTTTTTGACAAAAATTGTGACGTAGCAATTTTCTTAACTGCTAATGCCACGTGGCGGTGGGAGATAAAAGGTCAAAAAAATTTATGAGACTTACAACCAAGATCAAGAAGACAACAACAGAAATTGATTTATTTTAGGGGAAATTATTGAAAAGTCCTGATTTGAAAAATATTGCACCAGTTGGCCCCACGGTCCAAATGTTTGATTGGCAAGTCCTTTGTAATGGTAAATTGTAACCAAGAAGTCCCATTTCAAATATAGCTTCGTATTGGTGGGACGGTTATGCCCTCTTTAGTTTATTTGCAGAAAGTTATGTGGTTTTGGAATGTGCCATAACACGTGAATTTGGAGGGGTATATATTGCTTCTAAAGTTTTCATATTGGGGGGGTATAGTCAGGAAGTGCAGTAGTTAACATCGACACCACCGTTGAACATAGGTATGTCTGAAATTTTGTATTACAAAGTCGTCCCTCATTATTTCCACACATTCACACTAGTGCACAAATCAATGTCATCACACCGACAGTGGAACGAGAACGGAGAAACATTGATACCTGTGTTTGATGCCAACAGTGCAACAGTCCATTTATATCAGAGGTGGTGTGGTTGTACTTGGCGTTGAGTGCTATGGCGTGAAGAACACTAGTTTGGTTGGTCGGTCGGAGGTGTTTCCTGTGAATCGGGCTTAGCGTAGTGTTAATGGACTAGTGTAGTGGACTGGACGGAGTTTGGGACTGTAAATCCAACAGATCAACATGAATAATGTCACAGAAGATGGACTGGACAGAGTTGGGGACTATGAATCTGGCAGATCAACGTGAACAATGTCACAGAAGATGAACTGACCAAGCAAACAAAATAAAATGGTAGATCAACGTGAACAATGTTAGGAGGGAAATAGACGAACAAATAAAATCGACTTGAACAATGTTTGGAGGGAATCCGGCAGATCGACTTTGCCGACGCGATACACCGACTTGACGATGTTCACGTTAGAAGTAGCAATGGCAGACTGTCACAGAAAATAGACTGGCCAAGCAAACAAAATCAACGTAAACGATGTTAGAAAGGATTCCAGTAGGTGAACTTTGCCGACGCGGTACATCGAATGGTCGGGTTGTTGAATACAAAGATGAAGTCGAAACTAATGGACCCGCCGAAGGAAGATTAGAGATCTTAGAGGATGATGAAATCTGGGTTTTTGGGTACAAGCAGTGAAATCGACGAGGACAGTCCTTTTTTGGATGAAGATTTGCCTGAAGAGTACAAGATGATGAAGTTCAGTACATGGTCTGTGATTCAATTGGCGAGTTTGATTTTGATTATTGGTGCTTTAGCTTGTAGCCTTGCAATTCCCAGATTTAGGAACAAAAGATTGTGTGAACTTGAATTGTGGAAATGGGAACTCATGATTTTGGTTCTAATTTCGGGTTGTGAAAAATCCGAAACGGAAATTCGAAACCATTTCAGTGTCTTATTTCGCATGTTCACGTGACGTACAAAACAACACTATGACGTAACCACTTTTCATTTCTCACATGTTACAAACCTACTAAATTAGTATTAGTGCGCTTTTCCGATCAACGTGACACACAAACACTCATTCACCTTCCCTATACAACCCACGCCAATCAACCAATAATACTAGCAGTGGCAAAATAGTCAACAAACAAATTAAGGGACCATTCAGTCACCAAGAAAACATTTAGGATCTCATAGATTACAAGTCCACAAAATGGGATTTACTAGTCAATTTCCCTTTATTTTAATTAATTAGATTAACTAAGCCATTGGATTAATTAATTAATTAATTTAGATTTGCTTGGATATGATGTATGGGCCTTAACCGTTCCTAAGATTGAGAAGATAATTGAGGTTTACTTCCTATTTTTTAGGCTTATCTCCTATTTTGGTGCCTTATCTAGTTGATAAGTGATGAGGCTTATAGGATTTGAAGATTTTCTATATCAGCTACAAGTCTATAAAAGTGGAACTTTTTTTTTCCAAAATCAAAGCAAAGGATCTTTTATGGACACGTGGCATCTTGTGGAGATATAAAGGATCAACATAGACTATAATCAAGGAGTTAGTTTTCCAAGCAAGGCAAGATTGGTTTGTTAAGTTCCTTAAGAATAAACATACACAAACAAGAAATGAGGATTCTATGCAATAACCAAGGAATCTGTTCCTCAAATCAAGTAGAATAAAGTCAAATTCAAGTCTAGAGGGACACGTGGTGGCCTGTTAGAGCTCAATGGACCAAGTCAAGATGATGAGGATAGGCTCTAGCCTTTGAAGATCAAACCGTTCTTACTCTTGGTGAATGAATATTAGCATTAAGGACACGTGTCACCAAGATAGGCTGTCATGTTTCTGGTAGTTAAGCACAATTTGAAACTTCTCCAACACTATATAAAAGGCTCTAAGTGCAATATTCAAGAGGTCTCTGACCAAACACTCGACCAAGAGTCTCACAATACATGTCTTTCAATTCATTTTAGCTTCATTAACTTATTTATCTTAGCTTCATAGCTTGATTATCTTAGTTTAGCTTCATAGCTCTTTTATCTTAGCTTCATAGGTTAGTTTTTTTAGTTTCATAACGTAATCATTTTAGATTATCAATTGTTTCATTCTCAATCAATGCAAGTCACAATTTTCGTCCAATTGTCTTTGGCACTTATAAATTTGTTGAAAAGTCCTCTTCATTTGAGCAAAATCCGAACCAATGGTGATTCCTCTTAGCCACACACAGTCATTTCTCTATGTTAGAAGTCAAAAATTTTCAATAATTCCTACATCTTGAACTAGGTTCACAACTTCTGGCACACCCGCATTTAATCAACAAGCTTTTTTGTGTTCACATTCACTAGATTTCTTGAGTGGCAACACAAATTTCTAAGGAGTGTAAACAAATTGTTCAATATAATAGTGGAGCAACTATGAGAATTAATGGGGCCTAAATCAAGAACAAATTCAATCTTATTGGATTGATAATTTAAAAATCCAAAATCAAATCAATACATTAAAAAATTAAACCAATTAGTTCTTTGATTTACTGGGTATTTTGTGCACCCTTATAAGAAGTTTCAAATTTTGATTTGAATTTGATCAGGACACTTATATAAGGTAAGAAGTTAGATGAGAAAATTTTAAAAAATACTAAAAAGACATAACAATCTATATACCAATTGAGGTGTTAACAGTTATTTGAAACAATTAGATCTACTAGTTTAAACCAATTACATCTTTTAAGATAGTCACGACCCAAACCCGCCCTTACAGGTTTAGCATTGTAACCGGCCAATAATCCGTAGATTACCGAAGGCCTCTTAAACAGAAATCAAATTATTATGGACTAACGGAAGCAAATAACAAATATTCAATATCCATTGAGCTGTGCAGACATATATGAGACAAAAAAAAAGTTAAACTTTATATACATATATCATACATCACCCTTATATCATCACATTTATACAAATAAGACAAAAAGAGAACTTAGCCCTGTTTACAAAATAAACAAAAACTTGTTAAACCAAAACAAGAAAACAAAAACGTAAACTTCAATCACATAGCCATGACCACTTGACATATCTGGAACCTCTACGAGAGGCACATAGGTTGGCTGACAAGAGAGAGTCCAAGCAGAAGCTCTAGGCCTAGTCACATACTTGATCACCAACATACATAAATAATACAGTGAGTTAGAGCCCAGTGAATAACAACAAAGTAAAGGTTTTAATGAATGATGTGCATAACAGACTCAAAAATCAAAATTCAGATCAGAAACAGATTCATATACATATTAAGGTTTGTAAACAGTCATACATGGTACATCCATTAGCGGTAACAGATCAAATCAGTCATAAAGACTCACGTGTAGAGTAGGTGATCATATAGACCCATATACAAAGCAAACAGTCACATAAGACCCTTACACAGAGTAGATCAGACAAATGATTATGCATAATCAGTTCTATGAATGGAACCCACGTGACACTCTGGTACTAGGTAATAGATAACAGATACACATGATGCTAAGGATGTCACAATATATTTCATAAATAGGAGAATCATTCATCTATACAGAAAATATCATTTCAGAAAACAGAGCTTATCATATCAGTCAGAAAATACTTATAATTGAACATATCTTTACAAGGTTGTTACTCACAGATAGCTCTGGAGATGGATCAAACGGACAGTAGCGCGTGACCTACACAAACACATAACAGACACACATTGAAACACAATATCACTTCTTTGATCAAACTTAACTTTTCTTATCCTTTTCTATCTAAGTATTCCGAGTTCTACTATGCTTATTCTTTCTTATTTAAATAAACTAGGTTCTCATTTCATATATTCTCTCATTACTAAATTCTTCTTTTTCAAATAGACCTACTTCTTACTTGGCTTCTTAATCACTAATACTAAATCAATGACTTATTCTTTAACTAACTAATTTATGTTGATTGTTAGCTTATTAATTTTCATTGAGCTATAAATCATGTCTAGAATGCTTAAAAAGAGACGGGATTGAAATATGAGCAAAGTAAGATTTCTCAAATTATGTTGAAAATAGCATGATCGCTAGAGCCACCACTTGGTTGCTCGAGCGGATTGTATTGTCTGTAAAAATACCAGATGGGTCAAAAATGCGATCGAGCCAACACTTGGTCGCTCGAGCGACTAACAAACATAAGGTGGGTTCGCTCAACCCACTAATTGGTCGCTCAAGCAGTCTAGATATTTTCTCGATTTCAAAAATCTATGAAAATTATTTCCAAACACATTTTCAAAACTTATACTCATGCATGAATCAATTTAAACATGCAATTTTATTAATAAGGATGAACCCATGACTAATTCTCCAATTTCTAATACAAAAACCTCTTTGATTTGTCAAGGTTAAAACCATAATTTCATGAATATAATGATTTCAAAATTTTTCATTCTTTTGTTTTATAAAACATAAAATTAAAGCTATAAAGCTCTTAGGAAAATATTTGCATGTATGAAATTTAATTCAAAATCAAACCAATTTTTGATTCCCAAATTCTAAATTTGTTCAAATTTAAATTTAAGGATTATGTACTAATAAATCCTACTTCACAAACTGTTATACCAAATAGTCCCACTTTTATTCTATTATACCAAATAGTCCTATTAGTGGGTTGATCTGGTCCCTTTTGGTTTTTTTTTCCATTTTTATTTAACTGTTTGGACGAAAGGGCCCATGGTTTAATGTGATTCATTCAAATATGTTTCACCATTTGTGTGTTAGGGTTTCGAACTTGAATAAAGGCTTCCTTGCCGACGGCTGTGTGGCACACCCTCAGATGTGTGTTAGGGTTTTCGAACTCGAACTTGAATGTGTGGCTTCCTCTGTGTTTGTGTTGATGTTCATCAAAATCAACTCCACACTCGGCGGCAATGTTCCGGATCAAATCAGAAGCATTGACATCAGCCGAGAGAATCAAATCATGACCCGGCGAGCTTGAAATCGAGGAACCGAGCCACACCGCGGAGGCTCGATGGACGGCGCACGAACCGGCGGCTCAGGAAGATGTGATCGATCAGCAACCGGCGACTCAGGAAGATCTGATCTGATTCAGGTGTGTGTAGGTTCCGCCTCACAATGTATGTGTATCTTCGCAAATTGATCTGCCGATCGTCGCATGAAGCTTGAAATCGAGGAACCGAGCCACGCCATGGAGGCTCGACGGCGGCGCATTTAACCGAAATCAAGAAGATTTGATCGATCAAGAACCCATGACTCAGAAGTTCTGACCGATCCGATCTCAGGTGTGTCCGCCTCACAATGTGTGTGTGTATCTGTGTGTATCTTTGTCTCGTGTGTGTGTATCTTTTGGCGTGTGTGTGTGTATCTGTGTGTGTATATATATGTGTATGTGTTCCGCCTCACAATGTATGTGTCAATCAGTGTGATAGGAGAAAGAGAGAGCCCATGCCACCCATCGTGTGTGTCTTAACTCAGATCGAAGAGATGTGTGCGTGTCCCAGACGTGTGTGTCGTGCCACACACACCAACCCAGCCCAATAAAAAACCCCTTACAGTACTTTGCCATTCTGTGACACCCTATCAGTGTATCAGATGCAACACACCACACATCCATTCACTAATCAAGCACGTGAGTGCCACACGTGCCTCACCTAATTTCTGCCTGACAGCTGCATTATATGAGGGTAATTACGTCCCTCACAATTAAATGGGACTAAACGGTTTAATAGAATAAAAATGGGACCAATTGGTTCATAAGTTCAAATTTTGGGATTTATTGGTAAATCTCCCTAAATTTAATTCATTTTCTTCATATCAAACCCAATTTTAAATCCACAAATTCTAGAACGTGAATTAAACTTTCAAAACCCAATTTCATGCCTCAAAACTCATGCAAAACTTCATCAAAACATGGAGAAAAAAAAAAAAAAAATAGGAGTCATGATCAACCTTCAACTCAATTAAATCAAAACTTCTTTTAAATTTAAAGATCAAACTCTCAAATTTCATGGACTCATAATTTTCAAAACTTTTCTTCAAAGTCATTTATATACTCCATTGCATGGAGCAAATCTTCAAACAATTCTTGTTGCATGTAATTTATAGAGTTCAATTCAAGAATAATTCTCAAAATTGAACCCAAACTTAACAAATTTAAGTAATCATAACTCATATTCTTCAACCTAACTTAATTTAACATCCAAAACCCAATTCCTATCGATTTGTATAATTAATCTTTGAATTACTTCATCCTTTCATTATTTCTTTCCAATTACATGAAATTGAATCCAATTATTTCTTAATTTCAACTTTTAGCTAAATTATTTATAAAATCTAAGTTTCAATTTCTTACCTTAAGTGGTCAATGGTTGAATTTCTTGAGTCTCCTCTCTTTTCTTCAATTTTCCTACATTTTCCTTAGCTCTACTTCTCCATTTCCAGCAAATAGGTGATGACTTGATCACTTTTAAGCCTAAGTAATTAAGATTAACAATCAATACTTTTAATTAATCAAAAATTAAAACTTTAATTTAATTATTTATAATTTTATTAATCAATCAAATTTTTATTAAGCTACCAGAAGGTTCTATATATATTAAACTAATTCAATAAAAACTCCCCTATTAAACGAATCACTACATGAATTGTGATTAATTAATCATAACTAATTAATTAATCTAATTTGACTTCCATTAGAGTCCAATTAATTATATTTAAATATATTAATCAATCGATTTTTAATCAAACTTCCAAAAAGCTCAAAATATCAAATTAAACTTCTAACCATCATCAATTTTGGTTTCCTAATCTTTAAGGCCTTCAATTTCATATTAAACTCAAAATCTCCGTCAATAAATTACATATTCGGTTGCACACCTCATAAATAAATTTAATTCATAATAATCATAACTTAACTCTAATTCGGACCCAATTGATCGAATCTTAATTTTACTAAAATGAATCAAATATTTCATTAAACTCTCATATAATCTAATACTCAAAATTGAACCGATTCGACTAATCAATTTCACATTCTTAAACCATTTAGGCTTTCAATTTCTAATTCCAAAATAAATTATTAATCAAATCATATACGAATCAGACTCCATAATTCTTATAAATCCCAAATTAATTCAAAATAATGAACAATTAAAACCTAAATCTCCTTAATTAATTGAATGTCAATTATTATACATGATGGGGTCGTCACAGATATTTTGAAGAAAAAAAATGTGACAACTACACCAATTGAAGTGTTAGTTTTATATAGATTAGCAGTGGGTGCACATGTGAGGTGTGTGCACATATATGTAATTTAGCAATAAAAAATAGGAATAGAAACTATTTAGGACTGTTCACAGGTTGGTCGGGTTTGGGTTTGGGTTTGGCCATGAACTGAACATGGTCGGGTTCAAATTTGGTAAAACCGTTTTCGAACCACATGACTATCAAAATCGACCGAACATCAATTTAATTTTTCGGATCAGTTGCAATCAGATTACACAGGTTGAAAACTCCAAACGAAAATCTTAAATCAAAACATCACTAGATCAAAATATTTTGAAATCTTTAAATAAAACCATGAAAATATGAGACAAATACAAACTCTAAATCAACCATCATCAAATCAACAGATTTTAAAAACAATAAATCAAAACATGAAACCATAAACAAACATAAAGTTGCCTAAATTTTTTGGAGACTGTGATTGCCAGAAAATCAAAACCTCTAAGGTTGAAGATGGACTATCATATTTAGATAGAGACGAGAGACCAAGAATAGAGAGAGAGAGAGAGAGAGAGAGAGAGAAGCAACGAATTAAGTGAAGAGAGAGGGTCAACAATTTATTTTTTTTTTAACTAACAGCAGCAGTGAGCTAATGAGAAAGAAGAGAAAGAAAAGAGATAAAGAGTCATAAGAGACCAAGACTCTTAGCCATCTGTGTTTAATTAGCTTTTTGTTTGGAAAAGACAAAATGAGATAAATGCGAGACAAAAGGAAATACTGGAAAATTAAGGAAGGTTAAGGAACGGTGGTCTACAACGGACACATGGACGACTATCTTTTGGTCGGATCGGTTCCAACAGGTGAATATATCACAAATCCACTACCAACTGTGATTTTAGAAATTCACGAAGAATAGAACCTTTGCCAACCGTGCAGCATCTTGAAACCATCCATATCATTGTGGGTCAATTCGGGTCTAGCGGGTTCATCAAGTAAGTGGTTTGAATGAATAGCTCTAATATAGGGGTGTAATTTTGGCCCGTGGCTCACCCGCAGCCTGAGGTGGGTCCGATCCATTTAGGTCTGTTTAGACCCGAGCCCAAGCCCAGCCGAGGCCTTGGGTCAGGACCTGGGCTATTGTTTTGAAGTCCGGCCCATTGGCCGGTTCAAGGCCCACCCAAAAGCCCGACCCGATGCCCAATATTATCTTTTTATGACTATTTTAACCTAGTAGCCACATGCTAAACGAGGGCTTAGAAATAACATCCTACAACCAACCCAATTTTAAGAAAAAATCAAAAAGTGGTTTCTAGATTTTCAAAATTTGTTTTCACACAAATTTTAGTTCCTATTAATACTGATATTTATTGATGATAATTGTGAGTTTTGGTGAGGTGGATCGGAGTATTAGAGACTTCGTTTGGCTATGGTTTTTTGGATTAAAAAACACAAAAGACAAAATAGGCTAAATAAGTCAATAAGACAAATTTTTGCATCTAAATTATAATCATTTCATTTTTTCTTTCGCAAAAGTTAAAAAAGCCAACCCAGACAAACTTTATAATCCCAAGCTAAAAAAGTTCCAATTCAAAAAAGCAAACTTAAAAAGCCCTAACCAAATGACAATAGAGTGAGGAAAAAGATAAAAAGAAAATAATTAAAACTTAGGGAAGAAGATGAAAGAGTTTAATATAAACAATAGATATAAGTGATTCGGGTGTATCATTAAAAAAAATATTTTATTTTAAAATTTAATATGTATTATCCTTATTAGTAAATTTATATTGAAGCATAATAAAAATTAAAATTTTAAAATTTTAATTAAGCATATTAATTGCTAACTGGTCCAAAGAGAATCACTCTACTAGTCAGTGTAGAAGCCCATATAATAGAGTTTAACTTTGGGCTTGACTACATGCAGACCATCAGGGTCGGCATAGACAATTTGGGGTCTAAATTTACAATTTACATATGCTAACAGTTAACTATTACTAAACCCTCTTTTGGCAATCAAGAATTCTAGCAAAAAAAAAAAAATTTAAATTAAAAAGTCATTATAAATTGTTATATTACTTTTTTTTATTTTTTTATAATTTTTTCATAAAAAATCAATAAAATAGCCAATTTCCAAACAAAAGTTAGTAACTGCAGGAGATAAAATAATACATTATTCCCAAAAAATAATAATAATAATTTATTACATTCACACTCATTTATTTCCATTTTAACTCTCTTAAATAAAAAATTTATTTTTAACTTTAAGAGTTTTATAAAGTTATGGAAAAACATGATCAAGTGATTCTTTCATTTTATGAAACTCATAAAAAAGTTTATTTAATATGAGTTTTTGATATTTTTGTTTAGCTAGAAATTAATAAATTTAATTGTTTGTCAACATGTATGTTTTACAATGTTTTTAAAGGTTTTAGCTGCTAATAGTTTTAGAACAGCGCTTCCGACCCCCAATGAGCTATCCAGCTCTCATTCGCTGAAAACATTAAAAAAAAAAAAAAAAAAATTTAAAAAAAGAAAATTTGTTTTTTTCGCCCAATCACAAGGCGCCACCTCACTGGGGGTCGACCCCCAGTGGGTGTATGAGGCATTTCTGATAGTTTTAATAAGATCAAATTTTAGTTGGATTTTAAAAGACAATAGACAATAAGGTGGGTAAAAAACTTGCATATTCATCTAAATCACCCAACTTGTGTCGATCTGCTATGTCACTCGTAATCTGAGAATGTTGATCGGTTACCACTAAATTTATATAAATTATATTCAATTTGTCCAAATATCAACCCACCAAAACACTACCAAAATATCAAAAAAAAATTGTAGTCATATAAACTGGTGATAGTTAAAAAAATTTCAACCCACCAAAACAATTTGGTTGACATTATATCCTCCAAATCCACATTATATCCTCCAAATCCACCCTACACCTATGAGACCATCTCCAATAATGAATTAAAAATTTCATCAAAATTAAATAAAATTTTGATGAAAAATTTAATTTGACACCGTTCACTCTAATGCTTAAATTAAAATTTTCATCAAATTTTTTCACATTTTCGATTGTCCAAAAAGATATTCAGGCGGACGTCTTGCAAGTCATCCGAATATGAAAAAGAATGTTGTTAAAATTGCTCTTGGTGGTAAATTTAAATTTGATGAAAGATGAAAAACTTCCTTCACTTGATGAAAACTTTAATTTTGCCTCTATTTGATGGGAAATTCTATTTCCACACACCTAGTTACCTCAATGCACACACTTAATGAAATATTATTTTAATGACAATTATACCCTAAATTAAAATGACCATAATGGATATCCACCAACGCCCATAATATTATATAAAAATATTCTTTGTACACATCTTTAAAAATAAAAAAACCTCAATGTACACCTTTTGAGTAAAAAAAAAAACTAAACCATAGTTTTTGCATTATTGTCGCTTTGCTTGCTACACACTCTATACTCCTCTATTACTTGATAAACAATACTCTCATAACAATTCTCATATTACTTTAACTTCTAGATTCATACTCTATTAGTGATGAAAATGTTAGCCTGCGTTTGGTTGTGTTTTGTAAATGTGATTTGAGAGTATGAGTTGTATTTTGAGTTTGTGAGTTGTAGAATTATGATTTGAGTGTAGAAAATTTGTTTGGTTATGGTTTTTAAATAGAGTGTTGAATTGTGTTTTGAAGATGTATTTTGAATTAAGTTTTGAAAGTTTGATGTAACATGTAAAAGGTGAAAATTTGTTTAGTGATGTGTTTTGAAAATAATTTTCAAAACTTAATTCAACCAATAATATATCATCAAACATACAACTCATATATCGATATCCATATTTTTTATCAACAATAATAACCAAACTATTTTTAAAATACTAAAATTAAAAATTGATTTTTTTTGTCAATTATTTTTTTTTTTAGTAATTTTTTTGAATAATTGTTGTTTCGAAATAATTTTTTCATTTTAAAATAAACCGATGTCAATTTTTTTCTGCCAATTAATTTTTCTATCGATATTCATATTTTTTATCAACAATAATAACCAAACTATTTTTAAAATACTGAAATTAAAAATACCATTTTTTTGTCAATTAATTTTTTTTCAAATCATTTTTTTGAATAATTTTTTTTTCAAATAATTTTGTCATTTTAAAATAAACCTATGTCAATTATTTTGTGTCAATTAATTTTTCTATCAATTTATTTTTTATGCCTGTATAAACATCTTGAAAAATACGTTTTTAATTTTTTTCTAAAATAATTAATAGAAAATCTGAATAAAATCTCACCTTTCTGAATCTTTTGAACCTCACCTTTCTATAAAATAATTGATGCCAGTTTAGAGGAGGACAACCGGCCGGTCATCCCCAAGGTCTACCGCCCGGTCATCCCCAAGGTTTGATACACAGATGAGGTTCACGTGAAACAGAGACGATGGAGGAGAAGGACATGGAAGCTTTTGAGAAACGTTGAAAGTGGAGATACAAACTGCCAAACGGATTTTCAAAATGTAATTTGAATTAACACGCGGAATCAATTTTCGAACATCCTATCCAAACGTGAAGCGGGAGTTCACGTGTAGAATCACGTTTTGAATTCACAACCAAACACAGCCTTAGTTTTTTATGTAGAACCATTTTTTTTTCCTTTTGCAATTTTCAGTCGGACAATTAATACTGAATTATTTCATTATATTCGAACATCAACTGCAGAAAAAAAATTTATTTTTTTTTTGGAACAAATTTGTCGAACTAATCACTTTTATTTGGAAGTTAAGTTTCGAATTAAATATATAATTTCGGAAAATCAATGCCAAAATCCCCAAACTGAAAAACATAATAAAAAAAACCTAGGGTTTTATGGCAATGGAGTGCACTAAGACCTGAAAATGGTAAATCCAATAATAAAATGGAAAGATACTTCATCTTCAACAATATTTTAGAAGGTTTTTAATGGTATTTTCAATAGAAGTTCAATAGGGTCTTCAATGGAGGATTTTGTCTTCACTTCACTTCACTTCACTTTACACTGTAGTCTTTCCTTATCTTTACGTGGATCTACAATGGGTTTACAAATCTAGAAGTATGGTCACTCAACAAGTGTGTGGAAAAAAGAGTTAAGTACTGTATGTACAATGGTTGTTAGTAAATAGTATTGTTGGACAATCTTCACTATATTTAAAGATTAAATTATGTTGTGTACTTAACAACAATCAGAATATAAAAGAAATGAGAGAATTTGTTTGATTACAAAAATCAAACTCGAAACAAAAATAAATAAAAAAAACATATTTTATTTTGTTACAAAAATAAAATTAAAAACTGATTAAATAAACAAATAAAACAGAATAATAAATTAAACAACTTACTTGATTAATTTTTTTGAATAATTATCTGATCAAATCCAGTGTTTGACACTATGTCCTTAAGACAGATTCGTCCTCTCCACAGTACTTTTAGAATTTGGACGTCTATCTCCCAAGATAAAATAATCTACTACAAACAATAGCAGCACTACAAATTGTTTGCCTAACGAACACACTGAGTGTTTATACTCTCTCACAGAAGAAAATAATGCAGCAATATGAAAATAATATTTGCAGAATTATGAAAGACGAAATTAGAGTTACAAAATCCAAATGAGGGCTGTCCTATTTATAGATGGATTGGTAGCTGCAGATTTTGAATTAAATAGGTACAAGCCTATTTGAACAGGTATGGTTTTGAATTTAAACAGATTTGAATCTGTTGGGTTCATAATTCAAACAGATAAAAACGGGAAGGACCTTGTTTGGATGTACAGTAAAATCGGACCAGTTTATTTCTGGTTTAATTTGAATTCTAGATTTTATTTTACCAAAAATAAAATTAAATTCAAATGTTTTTAGCCCAAAAAGATTAGTATTTGGCTGAACAAGCCCAACCCAACCACACACCACGCACCCGCACCCAGCCCGCCCGATCGGACGGACGGGCGGCGGCGGCACGCGTGGTGATTTTTGGGTCCAATGGGTCTAGCCCATTTTGCCCATAACCTCTCCCTCTAAAACACTTGGGTATCCCTTGGGGCACACCCCAAGTACCAAACCCATGCCTTATAAAGCCGTTCAAAACTTCCCACCAAATCAATGTGGAACAAGCCTTATTCAAACATTTAAGGGATTTCCACCAAAACTCCATTTCCATGGAGCATACTTTAGTTTCAATTTCCTATTCACTCGATAATGGTTTTGAGCAACCAAATATACCACGTGAATCACAACGCGGCATAGAACGCATTACCACTTTGACCCGCGAAAATCGACGTACGGGGCCCACCAAAAAAATAGACCAAACTTAGGAAAAAATTCTAGTTTTACCCAGAATTTTATAACTATTTCCAACAAGTATAATTATAACTTTTAGTATGTGAATTGAAAAAATTAATTAATAATCAAATTAATAAGTATATTGAGATAATATGTGCACTGAGGTAATTAAGTGTGTGAAAATCGAATTTTCCCTATTTGATAGGATTTTGATGAAAGGATTGAAATGCTTCATTTGACGTTTTTCATTAAATTTCAAATTTAATAAAGTATATAATGCGGGATTGGAGATTCTCTAAGTAGTAAATTGTATCAATCTGTGACACCCCCAAATTAATTAAATTAAAACATTTCTTATAACCTGATTAATCCGAAATCTTTTCAAGCCAAACAATAACATTAATCTCAAAAATCCTCTTTTCCATTGAACTATATATCAAATATTACAATTTTTATATTATTGTCTTAGTAATAATAACATTTACATAGTTCAAGAAACTAGAAAATAAAAATAATAATGCCTTAATGACGTACAAACATTAAGGCAAGGCCTTGTTACAACAAAATGGACACGCGGTCCCAAACTCATACGTTCGAAGCTTCCACATAATACATCCATGAGCCTTCGTGCCCCAACAAAACAAAAAAGTCAACCTCCTTCTCATAAGGGTGATTGCACAACATCAATTCCTGAAATTAGTAGTTAGGAATGAGCTAGATGCCTCGTAGAAATACTTTTAACAAAGTATCTAATTATTTGAAAATCCATATGGCATTATCACAACCAAAACATTTTCTTATTTAATTCATGTTAAGAGTTTAAGCAACAAAACTAAGATATTATAATTTCCATAAAAATTACATTTCAACACTGGGGGGTAAATACATCATGAAATCCCTATAAAGAGTCCCAATATATACATATACATAGGTTTATATCCAAAATATCCCCACATTTGCCGGCTATTAATACGGCAGGGAATGCGCACCCAAAATCATCCGTTTTTTACTTTTACCGACTACAATACGGCAGGACCAGTGGACATCCAAAAATATTTTCCACATTCGTCCGACGATATACGCAGGCAGAGCAATTAGGCACCTTGACTCCCCGCACGGGTACCACATACAACACAACTCAAACCAAACCAAACCCCACTCACTACCCGAACTCCCATGCTATTTACCACCCCTCCTTAAACAAGATTTCCACAAATTCCAAGAATTTATACATTCATGAGAACAGAGGTAAATATCACCATTCAAATAATTGAGTTATTATGGAGACACAATTTTTATATTTCAATCAACATACATCTCAATCTCATATTTCAATCATAAATTTAAAGAATTGAAAGTTAATTCCATTTGAGCATACCATTGTTCAATTTCAAGAATCAAGGTTTTTATCAAATTTGGAGCTTTTGTCCCTCCATAATGTAAAATGTTATCTTTAACTAAGGTTTTCATAATCCACAAACATTAACATAAGTTTTGAGAAAATATAGGAGAAATTCCATTTTGAAATCAAAACCCAATTTTTTTGTAAACTCAAACATCAATCATAAAATCAATGTCACAATAATACCAAATAAACATCCTCAAAGTAAAGATTAAAAGTAATCCTACCTTCAAAATGAGAATAGAGATACTAGATCAAGAGGATTCTTTCAAAAAAAATTCAAAATTCAATCGGTTAAAAAAAGTCGATTTTCACTTGTTCTTCATCTTTGATGCAAGATCCATGGTGGATTGTTAGTGAAAAATTGATGAAATCAACATTTTAAGGTCTAAGGTTTTAGGTATGAAGGGGAGGGAGAGAAGAGATGATGAATGAATGAAAAATTTGGGCCAAAAACTCACTTTAAAGTGTCTGATATCTAACAGACCGCTCAAGCAGTCAAAGCTTTGGCTCGAGTGATGAAAAGAAACTCCCAAAATCTCTGAAATTCGCACAGACCACTCGAGTAGTCAAAAGTTCGCTCGAGTGGACTTGGTTCCAACACAAGTACAAAAATTTCAAACGGACATAACTCCCTCGTCCAAACTCCTTTTTAGGTCGTTCTTATGTCTAAATCAAAGCCTCGGAAACAAGCTTTCCAACAGTTCTAACCTCATATCCAAATTCAAAGTGTGCAAATAGAAAATGGCAAAAGAGTGAAGACTACTCATAGAACAATTATCCAAATCAATATTTTTGGTTCAATCTTACTTTATCATTATGATACCACCTCATGAACGCGGAAGCAGCAACAACAATGAAGGAGATGGATTACAAAATCAAAAATATTTCAAGTCAAACCATTTAATTAAATTAAATACAGAAAATAACTTGCACTTACAATTGTTGTAATCTGCAAGGATCTTTTAAGTAGGTTGAACAGAACGGGGAAATGTAAACCTCACTCAAAGCACTCTGGTTTCCTTACCACCTAAAGGGTTGAAGAAAATTGAAAGTTGATCCTGAGTGATTACAATGAATTACAATATATAGAATAAAATTAACTATGCAAAGATGTGAATTGTGCAAGCGGTGGCAACATTGGAGGCTGAAGCTTCGGCTGATTGATTGAACAATTGAGCAGCTTTAACAAAAGTTGATTGACCAAATAGTGATGTGAACAGTAAAAGTGAACAGTAGCTTTTACTATTCATCACTTTCGGTGGAGCATGTGAATAAAGGAATCAGAATAAATACAAATTGGCAGCTTTTCTCAAAAGAGTATTGATTGAAGCCATTTTTGTATTTATAAAGAATCCTAAGTTGATTAGGCATATAGATCCTGAGCATCTTGAAACTCGGGTCGTCCATATGGAGTGGATTGAGTAGTTGATCCTTCAGAAGATTGAGCTGAACTGTCTGAACCTTCTTCTGAATTATCTGAACTGGTTGATTGGGCCTGAGCTCGATCCACAAGTTACCGAGCCATCTGGAACATTTCATCACGGGAGGGCTTGGACTTGACTTTGGATTTAGCTTTGGGCTGAGCAGGAGGTGAAATGGGCTTAGCCTTTGATTTGGATTTTGACTTGGGCCTTGAATGATCCTTGGGCCGGGTCCTAATTGTAGAAACTTTGGACTTTCCTTGGATTTGGATTTGGATGATCTGGGCTTGGAGCCACTAGAAGAGGGCTTCCAAGATTGACTGAGGAAGATGGGTGACTTCCTTGGTGATTGCGACAATTGGGTTCTCGGGCTTTGACTTTGGCGAGTTGGAGCACATTGATCTGGAGGAAATTCCTCATGAACAATTTCAATAATTCGGGCACATTGAACTTAGCCCACCATTTGGTGAGTCTTTGGCGGATAATTATGTTATCAACAATCCCATAATGCCATTTGAATATCCAAGGGATTTTGTATTTGGATATAAAATTGAGCAATATAGGAAATTGTTTTTGATGAGCAGTAAATGGGTAAACAGTAGCAAAATAAGCAATTGTTTCATTGAGGGAACTGGGGAGAATTTCTGAAATGGCGCCATAATGTGTCCACCATCTCACAAACCAGGTTGGTAACTTATATTTGAATTTTTGATCAAAGGAAATAAACCAGGAGTGACTGAAAGACTCATTTTGGTACAAGAATAATTTGAACCAAACATCAACATAATTATGATAATTATATTGAATAGAGTGACCAGGTAAATCTCGAAGTAGATTAGGATTTCCCCATTCTGCAAGGGAGACAATGTTGTGAATGTAAAGCGAATGGTATAGGATCTTGTAAGCATATGTGCGATCCTGAATGGGTTTAATCAAGATGGAATGATGGTTGAGCAGGATATCTTTGTAATAGGAGAGATTTTTCTCTGGAGGTGAAGAAATGAAATGACATCCAGAGCCAAAATGGAATTGAGCAAGTTCATTAATGGTTTGATTTCGAGGGTGACTAGGTTCTTTGAAGAACAGGTTAGTAACATGTGATTTGGTGTACTCAGTTCGAGAAGGTCGAACTTGGTTAATTGGAAGTGGAGTAATTGAAACTGATTGGCTAGAAGCAAAAGGATCATTGGCCAATGCAGATGAGTAATCAGGACGGTGAATAGTACCAAGAGTATGGTATCGGTTGATTAGGTCAAGGGACCTAGATGGGTTGACTGACTCCAAAGGAGGAACTATGAGTTGATTTGGTTTCTTTGGAACTAGAAGGGAACCAAAGCCGTTGAAGGAGGCCTTGGGCGAGACATCTGTGAAATAGGGAACAAAGATTAGCAACCAGAAAGAAGATCTAAATAATTCTGGTAATAGAACAAATCATTGTAGTAATTATGGCGTAAAACACGTCGAGCTTGTAACTGTTGATGATTGATGTATTGGGCTCGTTTAATAGTAAGTCTGGCTGATTTAAGACGGGTAATGCGGCGGTTAACTTGTCTGATCAGGGTTTGGTAATGGGTAATTTGGGTTTTAACATAAGAAATATGTGGAGTAGCACTCATCCCTTACCCCCTTGTAAAAATTTCCGGGTAAGAAAATCAGGAAGGGAATTTTGGCAACCAGGTATGTAAGTAATGTCAAAATCAAAAATACTTAAAATAGATTGCCAACGGGCAAAAATTTGTTTACTAGCAAGATTTTGAACATCTTTCCAAAACATATTTAGCAGATTTGCAATCAACACGAAGTAAAAATTTTTGATTTAAAATATCATCTTGAAATTTTTGAATGCATAAAACAGTAGATAAAATTTCTTTTTTAATAGTACTATAATTTAATTGTGCAGTATTTCAGACACCAGAATGAAAACGAACAATTTGTTCAGTTGACTGAAGAGTAACTTGCTGGAGCAGAATACCACCATAACCAATATCAAAAGCATCGGTTTGAATGATTTTGAATGAATTCTCAGTAGGAATACCAAGACAAGGAAGAGATTTAACATATTTTTTAACTTGTTGAACAACAGCAGTATGAGTAGAAGACCAAGGAGGAGGATTATCTTTTAATCTATCAAACAGAGGTTGAAAGATTTTCCTAAGGTCTTGTTAGAAGTCAGCAATGTAATTGAGGGAACCTAAGAACCGTTGTAATTGAGTTTTATCAAGAATTTCATCAGGAAACTTAGACGCAAATTCAATAGAGCGGCTAATAGGAAGAATAGTATTATGATGAATATCATATCTTAAAAACCTAACTTTAGTTTGAAATAGTTTAATCTTAGGAGCAGATATGACGAGACCATGACTTTTAATTGTATAAAAGAATGCAGTTAAATGTTTCCAATGTGCACTAATTGAGTTAGAAAAAATTAATATGTCATCAATATAAACAATGGAAAAATGACTAAAGGGGTTAAATATGTCATTCATTATGTGTTGAAATTCACTGGGAGCATTTTTTAAACCAAATGGCATAACATTCCATTCATATTGCCCAAAAGGTGTATTAAATGCAGTTTTATATCGATCTTTAGGGTGAATTTGGATTTGCCAAAAACCACTTTTTAAATCAAATTTACTGAAAATAACAGCTTGATTAAGTCTTTTAATTAAATCTTTTTTATTAGGAATAGGATATCGAATCCATTCAAGAACAGCATTTAATGGTTTGTAATTAATAACTAGGCGAGGAACACCTCGTTCCAATTCAGCATTTTTATTAACATAAAAAGCAGGACAAGACCATGGTGATTTACTTGGACTAATTATTCTATTTTTTAATAATTCATTAATTTCTTTTTTACACATTTCTAATAAGTCATGATTCATTTGAATAGGTCGGGATTTAGTAGGAATTTGTTTTTCATTAAAGCCTTTAATATATGGTAATGTAACTACATGCTTTTTCCTATGCCAAAATGCAGTAGGTAAAGATGAGCAAACAGTTGATTCAAGTTTTAATTTAAAATCATTAATTTGAGAAATGAGAACTGGATCAGTTAATTGTTGATCAATTCTTTTGTAATTAATTTCTTCTTTAAGAAAATTAATATGTCGAGTTAATCGATTAATAGTATGAGTAATAGAACAATCTTGTAATTGATTTAATTCTAATGGTTCAGGTGGAAACAAGAATTTAAATGTGACAGGATGTCCTAAAACATGAGTAGTAATTCCTTCAGTGGAAGTAGTAAATGGATATAATAATGAAATGAAGGGTGTACCTAAAATAATTCTATCAGTCATATTTTTAACTAAAACAAATGTAGTTTTGAAACAAACATTATTTTGGCAAACATGTACTTTAGGTAATTTATATTTAATATGCATTTTACTACCATTAGCAGAGGTTAATTTCTCTTGACATTTGTGATAATATTTAGTAGGAAGTAATCCTTCTTGAATACAATTTAAATCCGCACCAGTATCAATTAATGCAACCAAATCTAATTCAAAGTCTTCAACTATGATTTTTATTCGTGAATACCATTTTTGCATAAAAATTTTATTAAGTAAATTTAATCTTTTATCTTCAAGGTTAGTAGCTTGGGATCGATTATCAAAGATAAGTTTATCGGGATTTGTGTGATCAGATTCAGCATCAGAATGGTGTTTAGATGCCTGAGGTGATTTTGGATTAGGTTGAAAATCATTTAAGTTTTGTTTAAGTTTAATATTAATGATTTCATTTTCTAATTTATTATCTTTATTTTGGAGATCTCGGATAGTTTGTTTAATGTGATTAATTTCAGATTGTAAATCTTGAAGTGTTACTTCTTTAGTTTTATTTTTAAATTTTTCTAAAGTTTTAGATAAACTAATAATAGGTTTATTAAACTTAGGTTTAGTGTCTTTTTGAAGTAATGGCTCCGTTTGGTAGAGCTTTGTAATTATGATTTGAGAATATGAGTTGTATTTTGAGTTTGTGTGTTTTAGAATTTTGATTTGAGTGTAGAAAATTTGTTTGGTTATGGTTTTTGAATAAAGTGTTGAATTGAGTGTGGAATTGAGTTTTGAATTGAGTGTAGAATTGAGTATTTGACATGTGAAGTAAGAAAATTTGTTTGGTTATGAGTTTTGAAAAGAGTTTTCAAAACTTAATTCAAATTGTTATAACTCATAACAAAACACATTACTTTCACATTATTGAAAATTTTGATCAACACTCATAACCAAACTCTTTTTAAAATTCAATTAAAAAAAATTATTATTAACAAAAAATAACATTAATCAATTTTTTAATTGAAAATACTACAAAGGAAATAATTTTTTTTCAAAATAAATATTCAAAAAATTTAAATCATAAATATTTAAATAATTTAAATAATCTAAAAAATTTAATAAGTAAAAAATTAAAATAAATATTCAAAAAATTTAAATCGTAAAAATTTAAATAATTTAAATATTCAAAAAATTAAAATAATTTAAATTTTTAATATTTTAAATTTAAAAACAACTATACACTCAAATCCTAACCAAACACATAAAACAAAACTCAATTAAAAAATTATTTTTAAAACTCATAACCAAACACATAACTCGAAATTCCATACTACTTTCACAACTCTACACTCAAATCGTAACCAAATACATAACAAAAAAATTAAAATATTTAAAAATATTTTTATAAAATAAAGTTTGAATTTATTTTTATAAAATATTTTAAAATTTAAAAAATTAAAATTGTAATATTTAAAAATTAAAATATTTAAAAAAATTAAAAAAATTAAAAAATAAAAAAATCGTAAATCTTAACAAAATTAAAATATTTTTAGAATATTGATTTGAATGGAGTTTTGAAAAGAGTTTTGAATTATGTGTTTGGTTATGAGTTTTGAAAAGTAATGATTATGTTTTGAAATGAATTTTGAGAAATGAGTGTAGAATTGTAATTTGAAAACACTAAACAAACACAACACTCGAAAGTAAGTGTTGAACTAGATTTTGAAAACCCTGCCAAACGGAGGCTTGGGATCGATTATCAAAGATAAGTTTATCGGGATTTGTGTGATCAGATTCAGCATCAGAATGGTGTTCAGATGCCTGAGGTGATTTTGGATTAGGTTGAAAATCATTTAAGTTTTGTTTAAGTTTAATATTAATGATTTCATTTTCTAATTTATTATCTTTATTTTGGAGATCTTGGATAGTTTGTTTAATGTGATTAATTTCAGATTGTAAATCTTGAAGTGTTACTTCTTTAGTTTTATTTTTAAATTTTTCTAAAGTTTTAGATAAACTAATAATAGGTTTATTAAACTTAGGTTTAGTGTCTTTTTGAAGTAATAAATTTCTTAATTTATCAATATATTGTTGTTTCAATTGGGGATCATCCAATTTACTAATTAAATCAATTAAAGCAGATTCTTCTTGAGTATGTTTGGTTAGAACAGAGATTTGTTTAACAGGTTTACAACAAATATCAGTGCATCCTAAGGTAATTTGATTATGTTGGTTATCAGAATCAGATTGATCATTATCAGAAGGGGAACTGGATGTAGATGGAGGAACAGAAGAGGAATCATTATCAGATTGATTTAATTGTAAGATTTCAAATAATTGAATTTTGGATTCTTCATTAATTTGGAGTTGGCTAACTCTATCTTTGAGTTTTTGTTTTTCTTTGCATTTATTAGCATAATGACCTTTTTGACCACAATTATAACAGGTAATATCCTGATTAGATTTTGGATGTGATTTAGATTTATGATATTTCTTTTTAGGTTTAGCATAAAATTTGTCATTAGATTTAGAAGGTGAATAAGGCTTCTTATATTTATTATAATACTTGGATTTATAATTTCTATGTTTTGAATTTTTATGTGATTTCCTACGAGAGAGTGCAACTGGAGGTAATCCATATTGTTCACAAAAATTGCCTAATTCATATTTAGCTTTATGTTTATCTTTAGAAGCTTTTTGACTAAGTTTTAAATCAATACACATTTTTAAACTTTCTTTTTGAATAGTGCTTATTATATCACCATATATTAAATTATCATATTCAATAACGCCAGTAAATTGACTAAGAACATCTCGGATTTTGTGAGCAAACAAACTAGGTAACCCATTAATGAATTTTTCTTTCCAAAATGATTTAGTACAATCTTCTCTTAACATAACTCTAGAGGTAAAGACATCTTTATACCATCTAAAGTCACTTAATGTTGGACATGTAAGATTACTAAGTTGATCATGTATGCGAGAATAAATATTAGTTGGGGTACCAATGAAATGGCGAACAATAGTATAGATTAATTGATTAATACCATCAGGATGACAGCAACCTAAAGTTTCATCAAAAATAGGTAATCCTTGATCATCAGTTTGATTAGCATAAATTATGGATTCTCGTTGATCTTCAGTTAAGTATTTTTCCCACCAGATTTTGAGCATACCAGTAAAGCCAGTAGTGATTAAAGTAACAATTTCAGGTTGAGTATATTGGGGATAGTTGGAGAGATAACTGTTGGAGACCATAGATAAATGATTTAATTTTTGAAGGATTTGATCTTCACTTAGACCATCAATATTCCATTCGTATAATTTTTTAGCAGAAACAGAAAATTGATTATTAATATTATTTTCTTCAAATTGTAAATCAACAGGAGTTGGTTTATTATACCAATTCTTAGTAGTTTGGGGATTAACTTTTGGATAATGGATTTTTGTAACTTGGAATTGTTGAGCTAATTGATTTATCTCATTATCAGTGTCAGATGAAGTAGAATTAGGATCAATATCAAATTGTTGATTTAGAACAGTAATACCTTTATCCTTAGAAGGTGAAGGAGTATCAGTGGTAGATAATTTGTTAAATAATTTTTCAATAGCTTGGACAGTAGATGATTGGTCATTTGTAACTAAACTAGTTCTTTTGGAACGATTAGTAGGTAGGTTTAATAAAGGTGCATCTAAAGTTTGTTTATTAGATGAACTGGGAAGAGATTCTAAATTGGTTTCTATTTTATCTAATTGTTTACCAATAGTGTTTAAACATTGATTTGTATAATTATTTTGTTCAATGACTTTTTTAATTTCATTATCGTTTCCAGGTAATTTAAAAGGTGAAGCATGGATTGCGGAACCATATTGATCAAGAATGATTGTTTCTAAAGGCAGGTGACTAGAGTTAACAGTAGTGGTAGCAGAGGTTTTCCATTTTCGTTTTGTAATTGTATTTAATTGTTTGTAATATTTATCAACATATGCTAACAGTGGTAATTCAAAACCGTATTGAACCATGAAGTCATACCATTCTTGGGAAATTTGAGACATTTGAGTAGAAGTATATTTAGCATAATAAGCATGTCGCTGAGTGCGATTAGCTTTTGATTTAAAATCAATAAGTAAATTTTCAAGATTGGGAATAAATTCTTTTTTGATTGTTAATAATTGAGGATTAACAGGCTGTATGAATTCTTCCATATCAGTTTGAGTTGGAGAATTTGTTGAATTAACTTCTTCTTCAGGAAAATGAGTATGGGTTGAATAAATAGTTTAATATATATATATATTTATTTATTTCAAATAGTTTAAATAAATAATGTACCAAGGGCACTTTTAAACTTTGATCAACAGGTTTGTAAGTGTTCCATTCACCAACAGCTATTTTTCCAAAACTGTTTGGAAGGAAAAACGGTTCCATGTGATACGGGCAGAACATGTTTGAAACAGGGTTTGCACCTGTTCTCAACAATGTTTTGCACCTGTTCGGAACAACACTTGGGTGCCTATATATACAGCCTTATATCCAGCATTTTAGACACTGAAAAAATTGAGTCTTGGTAATCCAATTTGCTATCCAAAAATTCAGTCTGTTTAATTTGCATTTGCTGTCCAGAATTTACAACATTTGCATTATTCTTCATTTTAGATTTAGATTAAATTTCAGAGAGTTAGAACACAAGTTTGGTTCGCTGAACAAATTGTTTGCAGTACTACTACAATTTGTGAAGATCATTGTATTTTAGGAGATAGACGCCACTCAACCGTAAGTACCATAGCGGGGCGAATCTGTCTTAAGGACAGAGTGTCACACACTCGACTTAGTCTTAATTTTAATTCGGTTCGATAAATAAATCCGGTATGTTATTTATTTATTTTGTTTGAATTTATTTCAAGTTATTTTATTTACACAGAAGATTGTTCCAACAAATAGTGTCAAGAGCAATCTCACTAGTCTAAGAAGTATAAAATGTTACAATTTTTCCATCTTAGAAAATTTTATTCCCGAAATTAAACAGTTAACATCTAAAGTTTAGACAAATACAAATAAAACGGAGATTGAACTAAGAGCATCTCCGAGGGATAGTTAAATAAGGCTTGTTAGGTATTTTAACCAATATAAGTCTAATTTTGAGCTCCAATGGGGTTAGCTATTGGGATAGCTACTTTACCATCCTATTTTTTTTGTGGCTACAATTGAAGAGCCCTAGAGGCTCTCCAAACAATTATGTATGTATATATTTTAGATTTTTGTATATTTATGTCTTGGATTTGGGATTATATATATATATATATGTGTGTGTGTGTGTGTGTGTATGTAGCAGTTTTATATGTTCTTTCAATTCTGTTTGATGAATTACGGAATAACTTATTTTGTATTTTTTTTTCCCCTCATTCTACAGGTTTTGTATGTTTGTATGGGCAAATTTATTATTATTGCAAATTTATATTAGTAAAATATCAACAATTAGTATTTTTTTTATTGGGTGAATTACACTAACGGTCCCTATAGTTTGGGACTTGTGTCATTTTAGTCCCTGACTTTTCAATTGTAACACATTTGATCCTGAATTTTGAACCTTGTTCCAAATAAGGACAATTGAAGATACTATTGGATTTTTCAAGGACAAAATCGTCAATTTGATAAAATATAAATTAATTTGACAAAAATAAATGTCAAAAATTATTTTTGAATTTTTAAAAATTATTTCTACCTACTAAAGATAAAATTATATAAAATTGATAAATCTTTTAGACATTTTATTTTTTTTTACCAAATTAATTTTTATTATGGATTTGGATGATGATCATGTAAAATTAATTTTTAAAAATTAATCATGTAATTTTTATTAATTTTTATCAACTTTACATAATTTTATTTTTGGTGAGTAAAAATAATTTTTAAAAATTTTAAAATATTGTTTTGACATTTATTTTTGTCAAATTAGTTTATATTTTATCAAATTGACAATTTTACTCTTGAAATTAAGTAATGGTATGTTCAATTGTCCTTATTTGAAATAAGACTCAAAATTCATGATCAAATGTGTCACAATTGAAAAGCCATTAACTAAAGTGACACAAGTCCCAAACTATAAAGACTGTTAATATAATTTGTCCTTTTATTTTAAAAATTAATTTAGTTTAAATGATTAGCTAAAATAAAGAGTGCGATTGAAAAATATAACAACTAAAATAATTAGGTAAAATATAAAATATATTTTTTTTTATATTTTAATTAATGAAAAGTAGAGAGTATGATTGTAGTTGTTATAATACTCCCACCAACGAGGCTAGCAACCGGTTACCTCATGCCAGAGATTGAGCATCCTTTTTTTTTTATCCAAAAAAAAAAAAATTTGTATTGATTTGTTTTTTATTTTTATTTTTATTTATATATATATATATATATTTTTATTTTATTTTTAAAAAAGGGAGAGTCGTCAATTCAAGGATGAAACTAGCAGTTAGCGTTTGGCCTTTTGGCCGTCCGAATCCAAAGACCATTATTTTACTCTCTCTCTCTCCTGTTTCCCACCCTTTCTCTCTCTAAAATGATGATGATGAATCCTCCTCGTTTGTATATTCATAATCATATATATATATATACACAATTGTAGAAACTCCTGAATTTTGTATATAGAAAAATGCATTGACGACCCTTCTTGTTTAACATTTACTTGTTGTTTCTCTCTACTTGTCTCTCTCGTTTCTGTCTAACCCCACCACCACCTCCTCTTCAATTCGTCTACTCCTACTACTTCCACCTGTTTGTTTCTCTGCGCTGCCAATTTTGAACACGACTTCACTAGAACCGTATACACAGAGAGAGAGAGAGTTTTGAATTGTGTGAATTGTTGATTTGAATGATGAAGAAGAGGTACAGAAATGGAGATATATGGGATTTCGAGCACGAAATGGCGGTGGCGGCGAGTAGACAAGTGGTGCTGGGTTTGGACGGTGGGACCACCTCCACTGTATGCATATGTATGCCTCTGATTCCTTACACTGACCTTCTACCCGACCCCATTCCTGTTCTTGCCCGTTCCATCGCTGGTTGCTCCAACCACAACAGTGTTGGCGGTTTGTATTTTCTCTTCTAATTCTTCTGCTTCAATTTCTGTTGCCCTCTTCAAGTTTACTGGCATTTCATGCATTTTTCTGTTTCCTGATTTGTGGGTTTTCTGTAAGGTATTGCTATTCAGCCCCAAAAGTTACATCCATTATAGAGTGATGGGTGAAAAAGATGATTAGTTAATAATTAAATATTCTCTAAAAAGTGGACTGTTTTATCATTTTCCTTTCTATAATTGGCATTGTTTCTAAATTTTGTGATTTAGTTGAATTTTCTAAATATAATACATGCTCTTGTGTTCTGTATTTTGAAATCAAAAATAGGGTCCATTTGATTGGTGCAAAAAATATGATGGGAAAGTTAAAGCAATAGCAAGTGAAATGAAAATTTGTTTTCTTGTATGCATTTGGTTAATTAAGATGGAATTTTTTTGAGAAAGTTGTAAGAAATTTTTTGTTATTAGTAAATTACCCTTACCATATGTCAATTTCGATTAAACATTATTCATCAACTTGTCATCTTTCTCCAACCACTCCTCTTAGTTCCAAAAAATAAATGAATAACATGTGTAAATATGAATGCACAACAATAATGTTAATCAACGAATAGGAAAAAGTGAATGATGGAGATTTGGGAAGCGAGTAAGGTGATAGTGAAAGGGGTAGGAAAGAGGAGATAGGGAAG
Source organism: Camellia lanceoleosa (assembly GCA_025200525.1). Taxonomy (NCBI): domain Eukaryota; kingdom Viridiplantae; phylum Streptophyta; class Magnoliopsida; order Ericales; family Theaceae; genus Camellia; species Camellia lanceoleosa. The sequence goes on along the minus strand of CM045764.1, from coordinate 111,282,528 downwards.
TGGGAAATCATGGGTAAATTGGGAAGTGAGATAACAACTGTCTACTTTCACAAGAAAAAATATTTCCTATATTTTTTTTGCAAGAAACTATAAGCCAAGTTTCCCTAATAGGGATTGTATAATAAATTTAACTTTCTTGCACTTTCCACCACTCTACTACTAAATAAACACATAAAATGTTCCATTTTTTCTCTTTCCCGCAATTTCTGCCTCTCTCATCCTAATCATTATCACCCTTAGACAAAACAATTTCTTACGTTTGGTTGATGGCAATAATGCTTTATCCACATCTGAGATTCTACAAGCAAACACATCGTCCCCAACAATTCTTTTATTTGTTTTGATAATTTTTCTTTGTTATTGTTAAGTCACCAATTGTCCTAAAAACTTAAGTTATTAGAAAATGGGTCCAACACTGTATATCAAGCTATCCAATATCCTCCCTCACGAGCAACTTTGTCTTGCCTATAGAGAGACAAACAAAAAGAGAAGCAAACAATCAAACAAAAAAGAAGAAACCAAACGTAGACAGAATACCAGATGCCAATGGAGAGACTTGAACCCAAGATCTCTCTTAACCAGAGCTCTGATACCATGTTAAAGTACCAATTGTTCCAAAAGCTTAAGTTAGTAAATGGGCCGAACAATGTATATCAAGTTATCCAATAGTTATATTCACATTTTCCTTTGTTCTATCGCTAGATTTTGATGAATTTGTGAGAAGAGAGAAGTGCTTCCATTTTCATATGCTTTTATTGAATTTTCAATTTATTTATCTACCTCAAAATTTGATACATTGTTTTGTTTATGGGCTTTGGTTTAAATTCATTTGTGCTAGTCTTGCACTTGCTTCATTGAGTGATATGATGTTGGACAACAGTTAGTGCAGGAGAGAGCTTATGAAGGTACAAGTGTCATAGCAAGGCCACATCACGTCCGCTTAATACCTGGACACCGTAAGAGGCAACGTGTGGCCCAATCGCAACATGCCATGTGGTTGCCTCTAAGAGAACCAAGACCAAAGCATACTAACGATTGTTTTGGGAATTGTGACTTTTTGGATTTTTACGAAAAGAGATGCAAAAAGTAGAGAGAAGAGTTGACTTTTTTCTAGTAACTTTTGACTTTTTGACTAAAATTTTATGTTCCCAAAATAGGCCTAAGGCCCAGTTGCCAAGAGGCTACTCACCTTCCCCACTTGTCAGTGACAAACAACCACCAAAATGTTGCTGCCAATGATGAACAGTCGCCAAAGTGCCACCTGCCCCTCTCGATTCCCAGCAATGAGCAACCTAACTCGAATAATTTAACCATCACTTAACGTCACCTAGTCTAGGAAGGAGTAGGGCCTAGGACACAAGCTCAGGATCAAGGGATTGTTATCGTTGTCCCACCCCTTGGGGTGGCCCCATCTTGACCAATTTGAAAATTGATAATAACTTAAAGCGTTTGAAAAAAATAGTAAAAAATAAATAAATTTATATTAGTCATCTATTCTTTCTATTATATAAAGCATACACATGAGTTGGTGTGAATGCTATCACTTTTTTCCTTTTCCGAGAATGCCCTTTCTATTTAGTAACTATCACATTCAATAATTGTTGAATCCACTAATTGTTGAATGATTTTTCTCATTCAACAAACCGCCAAAACTACTGATCAATTTTCCTCAATCATCAAACTATCTAAAAATTTAAATGTAAAATTGCAAGCGCATTGGATATATTGAAGAAGCTCTCTTTCCAATTCTGTGGGTCTTGTTGTGGTCAAATTTTTTTAGTTGGGCTGAGGTGCTAATTCATGCCTTTGCTACTATGTCTATGCCCTATCTATATTACATCTTGTGTAGTACATAGCCATTTTGTTTGTTTTTCATTTTTATTTTGTTTCTTTCTGTCTTCACTTGGTGAAGTTTTAACTTTTTGAAAAAGGATGGGTTTGAGGTAAGGTGAATGAAAAAGAACATTGCACGCTGCTGGACCCACTGATATGGTACTGGCTTAGCAGCGTAACTGTGATATGCTATAAATGCTTGTCATCCGTTTTACTTTTTCATCTAGCCACAACCTCTCTATATAACGATTGGAAGCTGGCTCTATTAGCTAGGAGTAGGCTTTGTTTAGTTAACTAAAGCAATTACAATCCTTATGGGTACCTTGTTTCATGGTGAAATTGTTTGGTTACCAAAACGTAAGGAATACTACATTTGGGCTCTTGGAGGTATTAGTTTTTACTTCAAGAAATATTGATAACTTTGGTTTGATATCAAAGTTGTTTTATTCTCATAGTCTTTTGGTGAACTTTTTAATAAAAACAAATAGAGAATTTACTTATTTTTCAACATTGTAAATGGTCTAATGAAAAATGAGTCATTCTACACTAGTTAAAAAAAAAAAAAAAGAGTCCTACTATGGTCCCTTCCTAAATGTTTTTTATTCTACAGAAACTGCTGCAAGGGAGACACTAGAGCAAGTTATGGCAGATGCCCTTTCAAAATCAGGTTCAAATCGGTTTGCTGTTCGAGCTGTTTGTTTAGCTGTATCCGGTGTTAACCATCCAACAGATCAGCAAAGAATATTAAGTTGGCTAAGGTGTGCTCTCTAAGAACCCATTTTGCAGTTTTTCTATTGAATTGTTAAAATGTGTCCAATTTTTCATTGCACTCAATTTCTTTCCGTGTCATACACTTTTGGTGCTCCTCAGTTGGCTGTTTGTGACAGATGACACATCTGTTTCTATGTAGATGTTGATGCGGGATAGTCAGGGAACTCATGCTTTAGTGTGAATTTGCAAAACTACATCATGTTCATGATTTATAACAATGCTGCTTTCTTTTCTTTTTCTTTTTTAAGGTTAAAGGGTGTTTTCCTTTCCATATTAAGAGTTCTCCACACCTATATTATTTATCACAAAAAAAAAACGAAAAGAGAGAGAGAGTTATCCACATCTATATATTGTACATATTTTTTCAGTGTTCCTCATACTAGAAACTTCTATAAAATACTCCAAGGTCAAAGATTAAACTTGAATAACACCCAGATAAAATCCAAGAATATATAACCAAGTTTTTGGTAGAGGTTTGCAGTGTGATTGAGTGCACCATTCAATCCCCTGCTGTGCCAAACCTGATGTGGGGTGAAATCAAAATACCATGCCCACCCTATATTTTTTATTGGCATACAATCTCATCCCTTCAAAGCAGGCTGGAGGAGGTCACTTGCTTAACCCTTTTCATGGCCATTGCTATGTTAAATCAATGTGGCAGAATGGTCCATAAATTCTAATATGGTCACTTCCATAAGTTCTGTTTTTTATATATCCTGTTGCTTTGGCTTTTAATTACATCTTGTTGTCTGTGATGTTGAAGTACTGTTACCCTCTTCTGCATATCCGGTTTGCAGATGCATATGTATCAATTTAGCTTTTGGTTCTAAATTCTTTTTATTTTATATAATCAGAGAAATTTTTCCAAGCCACGTTAGGCTATATGTTCAGAATGATGCTGTGGCAGCTCTGGCAAGTGGGACAATGGGAAAGCTTCATGGATGTGTTTTAATCGCTGGTACAGGGACCATAGCGTATGGTTTCACAGAAGATGGCAGAGAAGCTCGGGCTGCTGGTGCAGGGCCCATCTTAGGTGATTGGGGAAGGTACGTTCTTAGTAGTTGTTACTGTTATCACTCTCTAAAATTGCTTTCATAATATTTTGGAGAACACGGGAAAAAGCTTTTGGTGACCTAAGCAGTTAAGAAATGCCAAAGTTTTTCCAACTGTTTGTTCCCAGAGTAATGTTATACAAATTAACAAATCTTACAAGGTTTTCTTACTTGCTGATGAACCTATCACATTGTTGAAGTGGGTTCCTATTCAGATTTCAAAGTTTATTTATTGCATGAAACATCAGTTAGTAAGTAAAGTTTTTAGATTTGTTAGTTTGTGTAGTATTTTCCTTGTTCCTATTGCAATCTGCATTTTCAGCAATCGCATTCATAAATGATTAAGATTACAAGGTTTACTAATTGCATGTGTAGGTGTGAGATAAATCTGGTAGTGTAATTGGTTTGGTTCTAATTTGATTCTATATATATATAGAACCTGGCTGGCCTTATTTCAACTTTGGTTTTGGTTTTCTATAAGTTTTGGTTCTAAATCCAGTGAATCGAAGAATAGCAATCTGTGTTAAACTTGCCCTAATCAATAAAAACAAAAACAAAAAATCATTAATGCCAAGTACTCAATTTGGTTTTAAAATAAATGCTTTAGGAGCATCTATGCACTTCTAAACTAGATGATATCCTTCAAATTATGGGTTTCAAATTTAAATTTAATTTTTTGACATGGAGAAGGTAAGATCTTGTTGCAGTTATTGGTGATAAGTCAAAAAAAAAAAACTTGAAGTTTTAAACCTTTTCTTCCCCAGGGTATATAGAAATTCCAATGGGTGTATATATACTATACCTTGACTAAGTAGATACATATATAGATTTGAGATTTGATTTGAACTCAGAACCTCTATTGAACTTCAATTGATGAACGAGTGGTCCCCTTTCTATTGAACTTCAATTGATGGACATATTTTTTGATTATTTTCGTTCTGTAGTTTCTCTAGAGAGCTGACCCTAAAGACAGATCAATGAATCATATGGAAAAGATTTATATAGAGAACCGTTGATTTATTTTGTTAGATGTTCTTGATTGCATTACTCATGCACTTATACAAGGAAGGATTTATTATTTTTTAAATTCGCAAATGATTCTCTCTCTCTCTCTCTCTCTCTCTCTCTCTTTGTGTGGCTACTTTTAGTGATCTTGAGAACTTGTTATCCTGTTTATCTGTAGTGGATATGGAGTTGCTGCACAAGCATTGACTGCAGTAGTAAGGGCTCATGATGGTCGTGGTCCGCTTACAATGCTTACATGTGGTATTTTACGGTCACTTGAGCTCTCGTCCCCGGATGAACTCATTGGGTATTCATCATAAAACTTGTGATCACCATAAGCATTACATATTTGCTTGTAGTTAATAATTGTATTGCTGCAAACTTATTGTCAGCCAAGTCATTTTTACAGACTGCCTCAATATACATAGTTCAAAAGGTGTCTTTCAGTAATTTGACATCTAAGTGAATCATTGTATTGCCATGTGAAAAAGAAGGCAATCCATGAGTAGTGATGAAAGTTTACAGGACATTACAACCTTGCTTTTTACTATTACAGAAAATCACAACCTTGTTTAATTGGCAAGGATGACATGTAAAATTATGTTCAAACATTCTACCTATTGGCCATTGAATTCTGCTCCTCGAATCATGCAAATGCTTCCTTTGACAAAAACTGCACAATCACTATCGTAAGGCATCCCATCTACCCTATTAAGGCTTGAAATGATCAACATACTTCTCACCCCTGTTTGGCTATTAACCTTTTTTGTCCCCAGAAAATACCTAATCTAAGAGTTTTGTCATTGCCATCCATCCTTTGAAACCTCCCTTGCCTTTTGGTATAATATTAGCTCTCTTTTTTTTACCTATCCATTTTGAAAATTCAAGAAAAACTCCTCTTTGATTGTAGTGTTTCTGATCCCATAACATTGAGTTGCTACTCCAATGCTTTCAGAAAAACGCACCATCAGCAACAAACTGTGCAAGGATACTACCCAAATATGCTGTTAAAGAGTAACTATAGTGTCAATTCCTTTCTGTAATTCGAATGAATTCTCCTCTTGATGCCTCATCAACCTAGAGAATGAATACCTGCTGCTTGATCATGACCTCTCTTGCTCTCTCTCTATATTGTCTCATGATAACTTCTATAAATGGTGATGATAAACAACAATGATAAAGATGATGAACATACAACACATAAGGAAACAACAAAATCAGGTGGAGATGAAAAGCAAAGAAAAATCCACCACTAATAGAACAGGTGAACAGATGAATATCAAGCAGAAGATACAGGGACTAAGCCCAATGTAGTTGAACAGACACAAAGGGATAAGATTCTTCTCTCTTATTAATCTCCATATAAGATAGTGTGACTAATGCATTCAGTATGTTTGAAGCCTTTAAGCAGTGCTTGTAAATTATGATACATGTTTTTTTTTTTTTTTTTTATCAGTGCTTATAAATTATGTTACATGTTTTTTTTTTTTTATCAGCGAAAGTTAGTGGTTAGTTGTTATGATACATTTAAGAGACCTTATTGAAACTCTGAATGTATTAGGATGCATCTTTCATCTATTTTTAATAAATTAATATGTATTCCATTTCATTCTTTTGGTTCTCTCTATTCTACCTTTAAACACCTCCAAATTTATGTATGGAGCTGTGCTATGTCATATGTGCTCTTATGAAACAATTTTACTTCAAAACTTTTTGCTTCTGTAGATAATTTTTTAGATTTTGTAATAACAAGAATTCAATATCTTAAGACCATCTCCTTTTGCATGGTACTATTGTGGTTCACATGATACATTGATTAAAATGAATATTACTGATGTACTGGAAAAATGATGGTTTACAAATGTTTCAATAATCTGAAATTAGGTGGACCTACGCAGATCCATCATGGGCTCGAATTGCTGCTCTTGTACCAGTTGTGGTATCTTGTGCAGAGGCAGGTGATCAAGTTGCAAATAAGATCTTGCTTGATGCAGTTCAAGAGTTGGCTTCAAGTGTGAAAGCCGTTGTTCAAAGACTCGGCTTAAGTGGTGAAGGTGCGGTATTAAACTGAAATTAAAGAAAACTTCTTGTACATTATTTTCTCCCTCCAGTTGTATGAGCATATATGTTAAGAGCTTTACACTTTGCCGAATAGAGTGTTTCTATGCAATTATTACTACTACTAGAAGACAATTGTAAAAAACGAGTTGTAGCTTAGAAACAGGGTCACATATCCACACATTTTTAATTATGTTTTCAAATATTTTTGTGTGATTCCATAGTTTTTTACCGTTTCACTCATTTTTTGAAATGAATCTGAAATATTTCCGTTTCCAAGCTAACTGCAAAAGTTTGATCATTGTCATTAGGATAACATATTTTTAAATATATATATTTAATAAATGCATTCCCTGGGTAGTTCTGAATTTTCTTTGGGACCTCACTGGTATATATGTTTTTTCAAAATTCATTGCAGATGGAAAGAATTCTTTTCCTCTTGTAATGGTTGGTGGTGTTCTTGAAGCCAATAAGAGGTGGGATATAGGGAAAGAAGTCATAAATTCTATTGTCAATGATTTCCCTGGTGCTCTTCCAATTCGTCCAAGGGTAAGCATATTCTGGTCAATTTCGAGTACAAATTATGTGATCTGACTATTTTCCATTATTATCATAATACTATAGCTTTTTTAGCATTCTTGCTTGTACCTAATTTCACTTGAGTGTGGCTGCAAACATCGAAGCACATATAATACAAGCAATGACAAAGTAATGAAACACAACTCCAGATAACTGTCACAGTAGTAGCAAATGTGAAATTGCGTTAGAGCGTGGGGTATTGAGTGTTGATATGCATTTAATCCTAGATTTATATGGAAACTAGGCATTTCGTATGCATATCCAATTTATTGAATTGCATAATTTAAATAATAGGGTATAGCAATATTAGTTATATTTTACGTCTTGATGACAACTAATTTTTGTTCAGAAGTTGATATTCGAACATTTTGATTTTGTTCGGAAGTTGATATCCAAACGGCACAAATGGTGTATACTGAGATAAAGTATGGTGTTTGAATAAATTACCCCTGAAGTGCATCTGCCTATCTTTATTGAATGACCAAACTACCCCTACTCCCTTAAACAATAAGAATGTGTATATTCCATTCATTTCATTTTTCTTCTTACCTACGCACACTATTGTTTTACAACCAGTTTCCCTTTCCTCCCGATTCCAGCCATTTCTCCAGAACTAGGTTACTTGAATCCTTGTGTAAATAAACAACATAAATCATGTCCAAAGTAATGAATTTGCTATGCAATGGAATGGTTTACTAGATTTGGAGTTCACATCTCCTTAATAAGTTTCGTTTATTACAATTTTACAGCCAGCTGGCAGCCACTTTCGTCTATCTCTATTTTATCCAAGTACATTGATATTTATCCAAATTAATTAGAATAAAATTTATCGGTAAGGTTGGAGTTCCCTAATTGTTCATTTGCCAATATATGTATGTACTCTCACACACTCTCTTATCTTATCATTGATCCAGTGGTTTTGCCTGAATGATCTCGTCCTCTTGGTAAATGCCTTGATTCAGTAACTATGAAGGAAAGATATCTATGGCTTTGTTTTATAGAGGCTATGATGCCTTAGTTTTCAAATATATCACTGTTTATTTGCTGGATAATTTGATAAACTTAATGCTTGGGATTGTTTTGGCAACAAAAAGTTTCATGTGCAAAAATATTACAACAAAATTATCATAAATGTCAAAATACAGTCTATTTGTTAGCTAGTTTGATTCTTGAAATACTATCATTGTCACGGACAGTTAGCTGCTAGATTGAAAGTATTTAAAACTTTTGTGTGGCTTGTTGATAAAATCAATCAGGTGGAGCCTGCAATAGGGGCAGCTTTGCTGGCTTGGAATTTTTTGACGAGAAAATCTCCATAGGGAGCAGCCTTCAAAAGCTGAGTATTGGTTACTCTTGAGGGGTTTTTTTTAAAATTGTACAGTTGAAAGGATCAATATTAAAATTGCTATTATTGCAACAAGGTACTATCATGAAGAATTAGGCTTTGTAAGCTAATATCTTATGTTTTGATCCTATTCCTTTTCATTTTTCTTCCTGATTTCAGAGAAGCTTTCTTCTACGGTTTGTGAAGCTGTAAAGGGAACAACTGGAACCATGATAAAAGCCTACTTGTGTGTTGGATTGGCAATTTTGCTTTGTTCTATGCTTTCTCAACCTTTTTGGGCAATTTTCTTCGAAATACTGGCCATGTTTAGTTTGATTTTCAAAAACTCGTTTCAGAAAAAATTTCTAAAAAATCAAAAATTATTTCCATCAAAAAAATCAAAAACACTACATTTTTATATAGTTTTATCTTTTTGGAGGGCAAAAATAATTTTTAAAAATGACATTATATGTTCAACTTTTTTTAAAAATGACATTTTCTGAATTCATTGAAAGGAGAAAAACACTAAAAACTAATTTGGTAAAAAAATAATAAATAAATTAAAAACACTCAACATTGTCATATGGGTGTTACTATTAGCTCCCACTTTATTTTGTTTAAACCTCTTACCTTTTAATGTTATTTATTACAATTTTATGATGTAGAAGTCCAACTCTACCCCTATTCTTAATCTTCCAAACCCTAACTCTAATCCGATATTGTCCCAGCCACAACCTTCTTCACCTTCAACCACTACCACCAGAGACTCCAACAGCCCATCCCCAACCCTCTCCTGCCACCCCTAGCCCTCCCATCCACCCCAGCCCTTTACCATACCGTTGAAACTGAGAGTGACCAATTCGTAGGATGATTGACCATGCTAAATGGCTTTTGATTTCCAGCCTGTAATGGCCAATCACAGTAACAGTTTCCAGAATCTCATTTCGCAAAAACTGTAGTATGGTCAGCCACAATATTCATGGTCGACCATGGCATCAGGATCTATAAACAAGGCAATGAAATCTCAAAAGTTCTCAGTCAAAGGGTGGAACTCACTCTTTACCCAACACTAAAAAAACTGAAATTTTTTTGTATTGGTGAGACCACGCACTTGTATTATTACCACATAATTCATTAAATAGCTAATCTGATAAGACACAAACGCATGCAAGCAAATAATAACCTTCGACCCAAAAAAAGAAGAAACAACTTGTGATGAAACAAAGCTTATAAAGCGTTGAGGGGGTACGCATATTGTCAGCCTCACCACAAGGGTGACTGGCCAACATATAAATAATAATAATAATCAAAAGAAATGATAGCCATTTGATCAAAGTTTTGATTATGTACATCCCAAGTAATTCCATAGCGCTGCTGACAGAATACGTCAACAGAAGCACAAATTCCATACTTTGCTCCACTATTCAAGGAATCCTTGCAAACCAAGTCGATCATAGAAGTTCATGATGCAAAACTTCAAATGTAAAATTCCCAACAATTCATGTTCACTGACGACAAAGCAACAACTCATGACAAACAGGGCAACAATGCTTCAAACATTCATCAACATGAGACTACAGGCTTCGCGTGGGTTGAAGATTGCAGCTGGGATATAGCAGTATCACTTTCTTCAGTTTCCTCAAAAGCAATTGGTGGTGTCCCATTGATAGGCTTCCTATAATAATATGATCAGAACTTGTACATGTCAAATCAAACTTCAATAGTTTAAACGAATGCTAGTACAAGGGAGGACAGCCAGGCATGAAGGGAGCAAACATAGATGCATTGTAACATTCATCCTAGTTTGTGCTTCAAATTGTCTCAATGCTATATTTGAAACTTCTTTAACAGTATTATTTGAGTTTTTTGTGCAAATAAACATTATAACTCCACACAAGTTTATCGCTAGAATGACAGATATGCGACTGGCTAAGTGCATTGAAAGCTCACTTCAGTTCAAATTTTATGATTCTGCTCACTACAGTGATTAAATAATTAAGTTGTTAACATGAAAGGCCAAGTGCATTAAAAGGCTGAAGTATAAAAACCCTAGATATAGTAGTTTCATTCAACAACATAGAAGGTGGAAATCATTACATTTTTTACACACATAGCTGGCAAAATGCTGTCATTCACTGAATTATTTCTTTTCAGCGGTTTTTTTTCCAGAAATCAGTAGCATAAAGCTCTTTAACGTTACGAAGATCTCCAGAAAAATAATTCATCCTGACAAATTGATTATGCCTGACATTGCTTAGTGACTAATAAACATAACAGCAAGTATGTACTTTGCTGGCCAACTGCCATTTTGGGTTCAATCTGTGTTGACACCTGCCCAACACACCCCCCAAACATGCTTAGGTTTTAGGGTTATCTTTCAGGAGAAACAGTCAAAGAAGTAAACATGGGGAGTAATATGACACTTTTAACTTTCTATAGAATCCTAGAAAGAGAGTATGGCATGACATACCTCTGAAAGACAGAAGTCTCATTAGACAATGCCTTCTCTAGTCTCTCCTCAAAAGGTGTAGCATGCCAACTAACCTTCTGATCCTGTAAATAGTACATCAAAAACAGCCATCAATATCTATTGCAGTTTTCGTGCCAGCATACCAAGAAACAAATACAGATATAGAACTAAGAAATACCTCTTTATATTTATTGGTAGAATTTGGAATTCCATTTCCATCCCAATACTTGGGTGAAATACGAGTAGGTTCATCTTCATTCCAGTGAGCAGCCACCATTCCAATGATTGGCCTATCCCCAGGGGTTCTGTGCAGATGAGCCTTTCCAATTGAAATGGAACCAGAACTTTGATTATTTCCATCTTGATTGGTTGATGCTGGTTTCAACCAAGAAGACAAGCTTCCTTCTACCTTGAATTCTTTCTCAACTGAAGTTTCTCTCACATGATCTGACTGCTGATGGGAATTCGAATCTTCTTCCTTCAATACCTTCCACTCAGATAAATTCTCAATAGGATTCTGGACTGAGTACACATACTGAGACCTGATCCGAGGATTCTTAGTATTTGCCATATTTTCTAGATACCCCGGGAAAACAGTCCCAGGTGTTTGCATCTCATCAGTGAGTTTTAGTGGGGTTGGGTAAGGTGAAAGCTTTGATGCACTGTAATTACCAGCTGATTGTGGTTGCTTTAAATTTTGGCTAGCAATTTCAGATGAAGAACTTCTTGATGAAAACGAAATCACATCATCCTCACATTCAAAACGAACAGATTTGGGTCTGCACTGCACATTTGCAGCAAAAGCCCCAGGTGTAACTGAAGAAGTTGCAGTGCTACTGATCTGATTAGTAACACTTCCAACCCCACTGTCTTGAGTAGAGCTGCAAGAGATCGATCCAGCATTCTGCCCGTTAAATATACAGCTATCAAAAGACATGAATATGGATAATTGTCAGGTAGCTGTACTATATCAGCAAAAAAGAAACTATGTTCATAAGTGGGGAAGAAAAATCATATATATTGAAAAACATTTTCTTCCATGGAAGAAGACAACAATGCTAGATACACTGGTAACAAACTCACTGCGAAGCATAGCAACGGGAAATTGAGGATGAGAGCAGGCACCTCATGCCAATAATTCTATTGGTTTATAGAAGGCAGAACCTATTTTCTTCAACTTCAAGAAGAAATAGCAGTAAGTTAAATGGCCAAAATCAGTTTTCTGAGTTAATGGCATTTGAGCCTTACAAGTGAATTTAATAGTACATTCCAGGTCTCTATTCTCATGTAATGGCATACTGAGTTTGAAAAAAAAAATAAAACATCTTAATTGGTTAACTATTTAAAAGCCACAAAGATTAGGAGCTCAACCTGCTGGGTGTTTGCTCCAAAGAATCCAATCCCTTTACCCGTTTTTCAGAAAGATTGATAGGAGTCGGAGGTTGATCAGGTTGCTTCTCCAACTTAAGTTTCTCTATGGATGTGTTAGGTAGCCAAGAATGGAACTTTGAAGCTTCAGAATCTCCATCGCAAGATAGATCTTTAAATTTTCCAGAACCTTCTCGAAGTTCTGGTGGAGTTTCAAGTAAAGTTCCACAGGCTTTGAGAAATCTGGCCTGCAGAATATAATTAATCCGATCAATGAATAACTTTGGATGTTAAAGAAATTAAAATAAAAGTAAATTGTGATCCAATGAAGTGACCCACATTCTGGTGAAAGAAAATGGAAATGATTCTTATGCTCCACACCACAATTAAAAAATCCAAGGCCTAATAAGCTTAAGTTTAAATGACTATCAAAAATCTAGCAGTAGTAGCAAAACTCAAAGGCACCCATTACTTCAATAATGCTATTTTTGAGAGTAGAGTAAAGAAAAGATGTACAAATTTTTAAAACCCTTCTCTTCTCTTATTTAGTTGATAAAGGAGAAGAAAGAAGAAAAAAAAAAATAGGGCAGAACAATTTTAAAATTTTCCTCTTCCCACAATAAATAAGGGAGATATAAAGGCAAAGTTGAAGCGCAATAAAGAATAAACCAACCACGATGCACAACCGCTTAAAACAATTAAAAAATATTATGTCTTAACTCTCTTCACTTTCTTTTCCAGCCCAAAAAGAGAAAGTATCTATTTTATTTCTTCTCTCCTTCCTTCCCTCTGTCTTCATTATTTTCTCTAGTCAAACCAACTCTTTCTCTCCTTCCAAACATAGCATAGGAGAATACCACATTGACTCTAGTTTGCAATCTTCTAGCAAAATACAACCCCAAGCTTCAAGGAAATGGGCAAGTGACAAGTATATTAGAACAGTAGAATATGACAATAGTACCTTCATTGTTAAATAACATAAAACAAATTACTATTCTAACAAAGAGCTAGATGATTGATTCCAACACAAAAAATGTAGAATTTAAAAACATTACAATTGAATAAATTTCAAGAGTGTCTAGTATTCTCCAAATTTATAAATAATATATATATATATATAGAGAGAGAGAGAGAGAGAACAAGCAAAACAAATAATCATCAATTGAAATATAAAAATGATGAAAAAATAAAAAGAAAAGCTTGTTTGGTTCTAGTTTTCAGAAAACAATTTTCAAAAAATTGTACTCTTTTATTTTCCGTATTTTAATATTTTCAATGAATTTTTTTAATATTTTAAACATTTTTAAAATTTTTAGACACACCTAACATAAATACACTTAAAAAGTAAAATATTTGTGAAACAAATCTTTAAAAAATATACTTAATACCAAAAAAGACCCCCAAAAAAAAAATACAAAAATTTAGTACATTTTTCTTATTTTTGTGTATTTATTAATTTTTTAAAATATTTTTTCATAAATATTTTACAATTTTACATCTAAGTAAAGTGCATCTAAAAAAGTAAAAAAATTGCTTAAAATTTAAAAAATATTCACCAAAAACAAAATACTCAATTTTCAAAAAACTGAATTCAAAAAACTAAAACCAAACACACTAGATTTTAAGTCATGCCCAAGAGTGATGGCAAATGCTATTGGTTCCCAGCCTTGTCGCAAAGGTTTGTGTCTCTTTACAGAAAAGGGGCAGAAAGGTTGCCTAATATTACTACCTCTCCCAAGCCCTACTGTAAGCGAGAGCCTTGTACATTGAGTACTACCTTTTTTAAAATAAAAGGTCATAGGATTACAAGATATTTCAAATCAAAACCAGTCCCACATAGTAACTACTAGTTTTAAAATTAAATGGATAAAAATTGATGGATAGATTTGATTCCGTTAGAGTAGAGCATGCTCCTTGCTGTAACAACTGTCATCCTGATACTTTACCTCAGTGTTTTAAAAGGCGCGCTTAGGTGCGAGCCTAAGCACGAGGCGCAATGAGGGGCAGCCTTGCGCTTTAATGATTGAGGCGGCAAGGCGTGGGCTTTACCCATTTTTCTATTCCAATTGTTGATTAAGTGCTTTTTTTGTGGACATACCCACAAGGATTCAAAACTATTCAATATAAAATGACCAAATGTAGTCATAAGAGAGCAAAAAGTGATAAAAGATTGAATGTTATACTTTATATCTTTTGTTGGATATTATATTTTTAATTTTTAGAAGATTGAATGTTATGTTTAGAGATTATTAAAAATGATTATGATTTTTTAAATATTATATATATATATATATTTTTTTTTTGCTATGTTGAAAAATTTACCGCGCTTAGGCTATAGGAGACCTTATCGCCTTGGTGCGCCTAGAGCCTTTTAAAACACTGCTTTACCTACCTTTGCCTCTAAGGTGAAGGTTTCATAGGAGTTCACTAGCATAGAAATGCTATAACACAATGTCATGCTTGGTTACACAGATTCTCCCAACAGAGTATCCTAAGGATGGAAAGCCCCAATCGTAGCTAACCTGTGGATTCCCTCGGCACTTCACAATCTATCAATTGATCCTTTACTACAGAGATCCTCGAGGATTGCATGCTTGGTGTGTACCTTGAAGAAGCTAAGTCAAAGCTTCAACTTGTCCACAAATGTTGATGTGGAACTGCATATGACTGTAAATGTGTCACAACCCAAACCCTACCCTAGACAAATTAAGAAGTGATCGGCTGATAGCTACGACTCTATGAGCTACCAAGGCATACCTATATCAAGTGAAAGGTGCCTTTGGAAATATATGAAATTTATTTAGCAAAAGTATACTAATATAAAACGTGTACATCCCAAATTCCTAATATAATAAACCCATCAAAGCAAGTGCTTAACTCATGTGAAATGAACTTTCATACATTAAATTTACCAACTTCTAGCACAAATGCAAATGATAACATCTATAAATTAAGAAATACAAATCAAAAGAGACTACATGTCTCAGTATATACAATGCTCCAAAACAAAACAAAATGTTCCAAGCCAAGTCTAAGAGCAGGCAAGTATTCACACAATATGTACACACAACCAAAACAGGAAGCCCACTGTTCAAACCTCATCACCTATATACTTATATGAGGAATAGGGTGAGCTAAAACCAGCAAGTAATAGCATACCAAGAGCCAGTGAACATAAGCATGGAGATGGCCTTACATATCAAATACTAGCGGTGGGTGCAAACACAGCATTTGCAAGTGTAGGTCTAATTTTTTGGTGGTTTTGGCTGGGTTAATAAATGATGATGAAAATGGGCTGAATTTGAAAACAGTTTAGAGCAGTAATTTGATATGGAATTTGTAGTTAACAATTTCAGCAGTATTTTTGGGGAAAGAAAAAGGCATGACAAAATTTTTCTTTCTGAGTCATGTGCTTTTAATATAGAATAGATGTGTCCCCTAGGTACCTGATCATACCTCCTCAAACTACTTCTTTAAAAAATACCGATAGCAAATAATAACACACACCTCATCCTTGAGCTCCCTGTTGTTGTTGCCATGCTCTGGAGTCCTCAAGGCAGGATTTGTCTTATCCTTACATGGCAATCCATCTTTATCTTCAAATTAACAATAAACAAAATTAAAAAAGAAAATAAATACTATAGTTAGAATTCAGGAAATAAATGACTATTTCATATACATATAATTTAGTAACATATAAACGCATAAAAATAAAAAATTTCTCCCCAAATGATGAAATTATCCATTTAAAGGTGAAAAAACTAAATATACACTACACTTCTTTGGAATGAAACGAGATCTGAGAGAATGGAATTAGATACATTGAATCAACATACAATAAAAACAAATTACCATCAGCGAGTAGTAGAGATGACAGAGGATTCCGAGATACAACAGGTTCCTGATTTAGAAACAGAAAAACGAACAACAAAACTCACAATTCAGAACAAGAAAAAAAAAAGAATTTTAACACAGAGAGAGAGAGAGAGAGAGAGAGAGGAGTACTCTGAGCTTCGAAGGGAGTGGTTCTGAGACAAGATGAGTCTGGGGGTGGCGACGATCGTCTCTGATTCGGAAGCAGCCAAAGAAACAACCCATGGCTCTGATCGATTGGCTCATAAACCCTAGAAATCCACACTCAAACAAAGAGCATATCATCAATTCTGATCTTTATAGACAGATGTATATAAATGCAGCGATTGTTTCACTGTCATCAATTGTCAAAAGATAAACCTAGATTTTTGGAGAGAGAAAAAAAAAATAGAGAGAGAGAGAGAGAGAGAGAGAGGGTTTGTATGTATGTATGTATAGTTGGCTGTGTACCGTGTTGTTTTGAAATTTAAATCGAAACTAAAACGAGGGAAAAATATTACTCCTATCCACAAGATAGAGACTGTGGCCCAATGGGCCATGGGTGTGTTCGATTTATCCAATTTAAAATTAAAAATTATGAATTAGAATTTAGAAAATTAGTTTGGTTAAGAAAAAAAAAAAAATCAAAAACTCATTATTATTTTTATAAACTATGAACCAAAGTTGCATCAACTTTGATACAAATTCTTAAACTAAAAAATTTATAAATTATAAAACATCTCAAATAAGTTGCCTTTGATACAAATTCTTTAAATAAAGAATAAAAGTTTATAAATATCACAAAGGGTAAATTACATTAACACCCCTTGAGGTTTGGTCCAATTACTACTCACCCCTTGACGTTTTGGAAATTACATTCCCACCACTATGGTTAATATTTTCATTTCACAAACCCTCCTACTTATATAAAAGGTAACAACTCTTAGTAGAAAATAGAGGAAATTACATTTAAAAAAAAGGTAAAGGAAAGAGGAAAAAATGAGAAAGTAAAACAAAGCAAAAAGAGAGAGAGTGCATGAATTTAATATCTTCATTCCGTCTAAATAATTACAATGATAAGAGGGTTAGTGTAATTTCCCAAACGTCAAAGGGTGAACTATATTAAGGGGGTGTTTGGGAAGTGCCCAAGGAGGCTATTATAGGCTAAAAAAAAAAATTTTAGCCAAAAAACTCACTTTTGCAAACTTTTTCAAAAAAAAAAACAAAAATAGAATTTACCAAATACTTGCCCGACCTAAGAAAAATAATAATTTACGATTTTACCCCTTCATAGCAATTTAAAAATATTTTTTTTTAGGGACAAATTTGTCATTTTAATTTCAAACATCATTTCAACACATTTTTCAATACAACAACTCAAATAAAATCCATCTCATCTTCCCAAACACAAAAACTAAAATAGCTTACTAAAATAGCCAAAAAGTCAAATAGCCTACTAAAATAACCACTTTCCAAACGAGGCCTAAATCCAAACCTGAGGGGGTGTAAGTGTAATTTACCCTATCTGAAATAAGTTGCCTTAAATTAGGCCTATTAGACAAGGTCTATGGGTTTGTTTGAAACAACTTTTTATAAGTTGAAAATTAATAATTAGAAAGTTAACATCAAAAGCAATTATCACTCAATTTCTAAATAAATTATGTTTTTTTATCTTATTTAAGATTTTTCAACCTAATAAATTATAAGCTAAATTTGTACCAAATACAAATAGGGATAGAAAAGTGAGAGTGGTGATGAGGTTGTTTCAAATTGAGATTGTACCAATAGTTGCAGATTAGAGAGGGGTATGATGCGAGAGTGAGAGTGATGACGTAGAATAGTGCATAAAAGCAAAATAAGCGGTGGTTGCATATTGGGGTTTGTGGTGGTGGTTGCAAATTGGGATAGTGAGGCGTTGTGGTAGGCTTAGGGCGGATGGAGAGTTTTTTTTTCTTTTTCTTTTTTTGTCAATTGACATTAATTGGTGAGGGTAAATTAGTAAATATATTTAATTTATTAAGAATTTTGTTTAAAATGGGAGATCAATGTAATTATATTAAAATTAAGTGACTCACTACATTTTTTCTTCAAACCTAAATGAAAATCCTTGTAATTTAACCTTAAAGGTTTATTAATCCAAACAAAAAATATTCAAATTCAAGGGTTGTGTTTGGTACGATTTCTGGAACGTTAGTTCTAGAGTTTATTTCGCATGACGCGTTTCTTTATAATTTTCAAAGGTTAATTTCACGTTCAATTTTGAAAACTTCGATCGAATCTTGAAAAATTTGGGCTAACGGTCATCCCACGGACGTCCCACGGTTGATCGAACGATTGCAAAATTTATTTATTTTTTTTTTTTCAATTCACACATGTTAATTTTTGTATATTCGAAAAAATCTTTTCCAAATTTTTAAAAAATTTATGAGTTTTAATAAATTTTGAGTTGTGCGTTTAGTTATAAGTTGAAAGTTTTTATATAAAATATCATACATCACATCAAAAATTTCCTATTCAATTCAAAATTCTTTTCAAAACTCTTTCGCCAAACAAATTTTCTATACTTAAATCATAATTTCAAAACTCACAAACTCAAAATACAACTCCTACTCTCAAATCATATTTAAAAAACTCTACCAAACGCAACCAAAATTTCTTTCTTTTCATTTCTCCATAAGAATATCTTCTCATTTTTGGAGGCTTTTTCCAAAACAAGCATTTTTTGTATTTTATTTTCCAAATTAGGCCAACTTCTGACGTATTTCCTAAACTAAGCTAAAGCGTCATTCCGATTCGCGCTTTTACTGTTAAGAGGCAAAAACTTAATGAACAGGAAAATCGCTATTAAAAATAGCGATTTTAATTAAGAAATCGCTGTTGTAAATAGCGCTTCTAACATAAAAAAATTTTGTGAATAAAACGCTATTACTAATAGCACTTTTACTGTGCATATTATTTTTTATTTTTTTTTTTTATAAAAACGCCATTTCAAATGGCGTTTCTATGTTCAACCAAAGCCAACCCACACTCTGACACACACACACCAATGGCACACCCACACCACTCAAACATTAAAACAATATAATTTATATATATAATAATAATTTATAATAATCAATTATATAATTTTTATAATTTTCGTAAATATAAATTATTTTTTTGTTATGGATGGTTTGATTTATAATACGTATGTATGTAAGGGCAAAAATTTTTATTATCAAAAATAATTTTTACAATTTTTATTATCAAAAATAATTTATAATACGTATGTATTATAAAAAATTTTATAATAATTTATAATACGTATGTATTATTTGAATCTTTACATTTTTTATTTAAATTTTTTTACAGTAAACCCATCTTCACATTTTATAATACGTATGTATTATTCAAAAATAATTTATAAAAATTTATAATTAATACGTATCTTCACATTTACATTTACAGTAAACCCATCTTCACATTTATATACGTATGGTTTAAGAGTAAATTTTTTGATAAATGACTTAAATGATAAATCAAACCATCCATAACCTAAATTTTCTTATTCTTACATACGTATGGTTTAAATAATTTATAAAAATTATTGTCATACGTATGTAAAAATCGATTATAAAAATTACAAAAATTATTTATAAATTGATTATAAATTATTATTATTATAATTATTATACGTATGTCATACATATGTAAATATTGTCATACGTATAATAATTTATTGTCATACGTATAAATATTGTCATACATAAATTATTGTCACACGTATGTAAATATAAATTATTATAAATTTTTTTACCTATCTACAATTTTTAATAATAATTTTTAAATAATCTTTGCGAGAGGGAGAGAGGGGGTAAAGATTATAATAATTTATAATTAATTTTTGATAATAATTTTTAAATAATTTATAATCAATTTATAAATAATTTTTACAATTTTTATAATCAATTTTTACATACGTATGACAATAATTTTTATAAATTAATTAAACCATACGTATGTAAGGGTAAAAAAATTTAGGTTATGGATGGTTTGATTTATCATTTAAGTCATTTATCAAAATTTACCCTTAAACCATAATTATGTAAATGAAGATAGTTTATCAGAATGTAAATGTGAAGATACGTATTAAATTATTTACATACGTATTAATTATAAATTATTTTTAAAATGGATTTGCTGTATAAAAATTTAAAATAAAAAATGTAAAGATTTAAATAATACATACGTATTATAAATTATTATAAAAAAATTTATAATGCATACGTATTATAAATTATTTTTGATAATAAAAATTGCAAAAATTATTTTTGATAATAAGGCCAAGTTTGGCATGTCTTGAAGAAGACAATAAGTTAAAAAGTTACTATTCTATTTAAGTCACATCATCTTATTTAAGTCACATCACTTCTCTAATACATCACTTCAAACCCAACCCAAACTCAACCCATATTTTATAAAAAGTCAAAAAGTGCACTTATTTAGATCATCCCAAACAACCCCTAAAAATTTTTGCCCTTACATACATACGTATTATAAATCAAACCATCCATAGCAAAAAAATAATTTATATTTACGAAAATTATAAAAATTATATAATTGATTATTATAAATTATATTATTTTAATGTTTGAGTGGTGTGGGTGTGCCATTGGTGTGTGTGTGTCAGAGTGTGGGTTGGCTTTGGTTGAACATAGAAACGCCATTTGAAATGACGTTTTTTAAAAATAAAAAAAAAAATTATATGTACAGTAAAAGCGCTATTAGTTATAGCGTTTTCTTCACAAATTTTTTTTTATGTTAGAAGCGCTATTTACAACAGCGATTTCTTAATTAAAATCGCTATTTCTAATAGCAATTTTCCTGTTCATCAAGTTTTCGCCTCCTAATAGTAAAAGCGCGAATCAGACTGACGCTTTAGCTTAGTTTGGAAAATACGTCAAAAGTTAGCCTAGTTTAGAAAATAAAATACAAAAAAGACTTATTTTAAGAAAAGCCTCTCATTTTTGTGCTCCAGCATCAATGTCCCTTTGGATATAATTTTTTCAGTGTCAAATCACATAAGCAGCTAGTGGAATATCTCTTATCCTATAAGTGACAAATTAGTCATATGGAAATTGATTTTTTTTTTTTTAAATGAAAAACAAAACTTATAATCAAATAATGTGACAGATCATAAAGTACCATAAGTTGAATTAAATATAATATATATACATATATATCAAAATAATGTGATGGGAAATGTTTCAGCATATACAATCATACCACAAAATTATGCAAGTATTTACACAAATTTATGTTCAATTTATGCAAATTTTTTAATATCATTTATGTAAATTTGTGAAAATTCATATAATTTTATTATAGGATTGTTTTGTTGTGCATTGCACAACAAAGTATTTTCCTCTAGTGGTATATGTAGGTAAAACTTATTGTATCAATGATAACAAGTGTATCCCATTAAATAATAAGGCTAAGTTTGGGAAGTCTCAAATAAGTCAAAAAGTTAAAAAGTTACTCAAAAAGTTAAAAAGTTAACACTATTCACCAAAAGTCAACAATTACAGCTGCACAACTCCCAATTCAAATTTTTCTCTAAAAACTAATTTTTACAATTTTTTATTACACATTTTTTCATAAAAAGTCAAAAAGTTAATCCAAACATCCATATTTTCAACCTCACTTTTTTAGTCAAAAAAGACAAAAAGTACACTTATTTAGTCTTCCCAAACAAGTCAAAACAGATGATTAGTGTAACATTGCTTCTTATAAAAATGTAAACCTACATTTTAATGAGAATTATTGTAAAGATCACATATACATAAAATCAAAACCGCTTAGCAATTTTAGTTATATATTCTTGTACAAATGTTTGAATATTAAACTCTTCACTAGAATCACTCTTAACACCTAATCTCTATTAGTAGATTTTTAGAAAGGTAGTGTATCATTTTCAAAAGAGTGATATGATCACTAATTAGTTGAACTACTTATGTCATAGACACTTACAAATGGTTGCCCCTCATCTTGCTATTTTGTTTTTTTGTTTTTTTTGTTTTTTTGAAAAAAATATAAGAAAAATAAAATATCAAGTGTACAAAGCATCTCAAAGAGTGTCAGTATAAGCATCTCAAGCTAGTTGAGCAACATAGTGCCTGAAGGGGTGAGAGAGGTGACCGCCAAAGTTGATAATTAGATATTATAAAAAATATATTAGCCGTCTAATTTTTTGTACAAGCAAATGTGATTTTGTTATGAGATTACAAATATTCATTCAATAAATTCCAAACAATTCAAATTATTAAAATAAACCCTAACAAGCCTCACAGCAGACAAGGCACAACAGCAATATTGTATTTTTTTTCCTTAAAGCCATGAAAAGCAAATATATTTCTGCTGGGAGGCCTTTCAAAGATAATTTTTGTAGAGTGCTTCCAAAAGTAAAAAATATAATTTTTGTAGGGTTGCTGAAGGGCCCATTTATTTTATTTTTAATAATGACATGGAATGTAAAACAGTTTTATGACTTAGTGGGCCTGTTTAGAATAATTTTGTAGAGTCATTAACGAGGAAGGCTTTTTTGGGCCGATGGACCCTTTTAAGATAGTTTCGAAGAGGCACTGGAGGGCCCACGTCGTGGAATGCAACTTGCAAGATATATTTTGGGCCCATTGGGTGGGCCGTTAATTTGTGAAGAATATGATGGTTGGGCTTGTAGCCTGAAAGCCCATAAAATTTTTTTTGAAATCAATCAATTAAAAGAGATAATTATCAACAAGTTGACTAAATTTATTTTGCGGCAAAAATCATTTTACCAATTGTGGTTTGAGAACATAGTACTTTATTCTCTTATGGTTTAAATATAGTCAAGAAATCTCTATATGACTTTTGACTAAAGTGTAACTGTTAATACCGTTAACTATAGATGCGAAATGATTGTAATACTTTCAAATCCAATTTTTTTTTTTTTTTGTTATTCTCTCTCATAAACATAATTTATAATATTTAATATTAATTTAATAAAATCACAATTAGTTA
The DNA here is from genome assembly GCA_025200525.1 of Camellia lanceoleosa. NCBI lineage: Eukaryota > Viridiplantae > Streptophyta > Magnoliopsida > Ericales > Theaceae > Camellia > Camellia lanceoleosa. The sequence continues at coordinate 111,259,178 of CM045764.1, read as the reverse complement.
TTTATTAAATTCTTAACTTTTTATTCTAATTTTAATTTAATTATATTTTATATCACAAGCAATCCTAACTATTTAATTATTTATTATAATTTCTAATTTTAATTTAATTATATTTTAGATAACAATTACTCCTAAATTCTTAATTATTTATTGTAATTCCTAACATGTTAATCTATTTTTAATTTAATTATATTTCAAGTCAATTCTTAATTATTATTTATTTTATATTTTCATTTAATTATATTTTAAATTAATCCTTAATTATATTTTATATTTTAGATCAGTATTTAATTATATTTTAATTTAATTAACATATTAATTTAGTTATAGTTTTGAAGAAACTAGGGCTAAATTTGTCTTTTTGTTGTATTAGTTTCACTTTATTTTTTGAGAAAACCAAACCCACTCTAAAAATTGTTTGTGTGATACACATTCTATTAGTTTAGATGAAAAAACTAATCATGGCACTTTAGAGCACCGGCATCAGTTGAGGCAAAATAGCAAAAAGGTAAAATAGAGCAGTAAATCATAAAATTCTTTGTCCATTAGTCTCAACAAATTTTTTCTAAATGAACTTTTTGTTGAATTTGCTACGGTACATCAACAAATTTGTTGAGGTATTATTTATTAGTTATTCAATATTTTATTATTTTTTTGAGACAAGTTAATATATTTTTTATTATATTTTCTCACCCACCGGACATCCCTTGGACGTCCTCCCAAATGTCTACCTGGATGTTCCGTGAGTGTCTGTAGCAGAAAAAGAAAAATGCCCAAAATTAGCCTAACCAGTTGACTAGCTGGTCAACCGACAAATTTTATTTTATTTTTTGTATTTTTTAAGAATTGTTTGAGTGGCACCTCGTCAATTTAATAAAAAAAAGATAGAATAACAAATACAATAAGAAAATAATATTTTCATGGGATTGGGTTAGAATAAAGAATTTGATGCAGTGAGTACTAAAAAACTGACTAGCTAAAATAACAAAAGTAGATTTTAGGTTATAATTTGACTCAAAATTTGTTAAGACTGATGCAGATGCTCTTAGTCCAAAATCTCATGGAGCTTTCTAGTTATATTTAAACCATAAGGGGTAAATTACTCCCAACTCAAACCACGAGGGATAAAATGAATTGAACCATTTATTTTGAGTGGATTTTTTTTATGTATTTGCTTCTCATTTTAATATGTTTTCTTAAAACATTAAGGTGCATTTTGTGTAATATTGAAAATTTTATCAAAATAAGAAATTAATTGTTAGAATATTTTGACTTTTGTTTGTGAGTTTAGAATCATTTTTATTTTATTTATCTTAATTTGTGTTGAAATATGATGTGGAAAGTGTAGAAGTTGAATTGTATTTTTTAAAAAAGAATATTTCGAAAGTTAAAATAAGACTTTTTCGTAAATAAGTCCAATTCACATAAGCTGCTCCTAACTATCTCAATTAAAAATAAATTGATTCAGATACCTGATCATTTAAAAAAAAAAAAAAACTATCCCAATTAAAAGTAATAGATTTGAATAAGATATCATCTCATCTTGCATTCTTTTCTTTATTTTTCATTGGTGTTTATTTATTTATTTTTGTCTGTGTATATAGGGTAGAGAATTTTTTATTAACCATTTGATCAAATGAGGAGAATAAATTAATAATTTGAAAATTCACAACAACAACAACAACAACAACCAGTCAAATACGTTTCTGCTGCCCACGATTTATTAGTCTGAGTGGTGCTGCCGAACCAGTCCTTCAATGTCTATCTAGAATCCTATAATTGTATTTTATTTTTTTTATTTTATTTTTCCTGGAATGGTATAGTTACATACTGTGATTTGGAAGACTATTAATTTATTTAAGAGAAATTTTCTAAATTTCTCTATTGGACTCTTATTTAGTGAAAATGACAGTCTAATTTATTTTTCTTCATAAATCTCCTAAGGAGAAAACACATAATTGAGTAAAGACAAAAAAAAAAAAAAAATTATTTTATGGACAATATTGCCAGAGTAATATGTTACTGTGAGATAGAGTAACATATTATTGTTACAGTTTAATTTTATTAAAAACTGACATTTATATTAAAAGTTATATTATTTTGAAATTTAATATTTTGATAATAGGGATATTAGTTGATAATAATATTTATTTGAAGCAGTTACATGGGGAAGGATATTTTAAGAATATAAAATATGTGACATTCACAATTCAATAATTGACTTTATATAATACTATAGAATTATATATATGTACATATATATTAGCCCTGTTTGAGATGTAGATTTTTTTTGTTTTATTTTGGCTAAAATAATCATTAAAAATAAAATAAATTAAAATAACTAATAAGATAAAATGTCACATTCAAATCATAATCATTTCATTTTTTATCTCACAACTATTAAGGGTTCTTTTGGGAAAGAGGCAAAAACGCGCGTTTTGCGTTTTTGATGAAAACGCAAGTTGCGTTTTTTGTCCCATTTGGGAATTGCAAAAAGTAAATTGCAAAATTACATAATTACCCTCAATCCTTATATTTTATATAAATAGATAAAATGTAATTTTGTAAGTTAGGTGGGGGTATTTTAGTCATTTTAATATGATGTGACACCATAAATAAATATTAATCTAGATAAAAAAGTAACTTTTTACTAACTTCTCAAATCACTCCAAAAAATCTTGGTTAAAAGTAAAAAAGCTGATTTTTACCATCTTCCCAAAATACCACTAAATCAACTATAAAAAAATAAAAAACAAAACCAACTATCATACTATGCACAACTTTTTTAACCAAGCTAAAATAGCAAAAATTAAAACTAAAATAGCCAAATTCCAAAACAAGGCCACTGTTATGAGCCATAGGTTAACCAAGTGTGATAATAAGAGATCTTTGTAGGATGTGGAATGTGAAATTATCTCCATAAGGAAAGTGAGATGATGCGCTAAATCTTTAGTGATCACTCATGACCAGAGTTGGCCGAGAGGACCCTCCGACAATCAAGTCAATACATTAATTAGCCATAGCGTATAAATATAAGAAAGGGAATATTTATGAAGTAGAAATTGATTAAGATTGAGTATAATTGGGTTAGATTGGATTCACTCACTTGTCCCTTTGTGCTTTGTTAGCATACCCATTTATAATTATTTTGGTTCAAATCTCATCCGTTGAATCTTGTTTTGATCGAAGGGTTCTACCCATACCTGGCTTTAGTCAGGCAACTTGCCAAGTGTGCCTTGTCCTTGATTGTTAGATCCTTGGTGCATGGATGGCTTGGATGATGATAGATGTTAGTGGCTAGTTTGCCGAGTATTACATTCGTAGGATTAAATTGATCGGATGGTTCTGCCTCTTATTAGATCCAGCCTATGCCTTAGTCTTGGCTATTATACACTTCTCACCGTTAGATGATGCCTAATTCAACGTCTCTCATTTATTTATAGATTTACCTTCTAGAATATTATCTTTTATATTTGTTTGTCCCCTCACGCGCTTTGATTGTATGCCAAGTTGTTGCCTGCTGTCCTTCGTAGGCTCCAAGGGATGGGTTTGGACTAACTACGTTTTGTCTTGGGCTAACATAATTAGATTTGGGCCTGAACTCATATTTTTTCCCTCTACATAAGACTAATAAAAATTGTTGAATCATACCAACTAGTCGAGATTGAATAAAATTTATGGTTTTTATAGGTTTTTGGTTGTAAAAATTTTACACTGATGTCAATTGAATCAATTAAAATGTTATATCAAAGTCGTATTTTAATTTTTATTATTAGAGAAATAAATTATTAATGCTGCACATTTTATAATAAAAAATTAGAAAGGTGTATTTCTCACCTTCCCTCTTTACTTATTTATCATGTGAGATTTTTTATTAAAAAAAATTTAAAATTTTATGTGAATTCCTCTTACTATATCAAAAAAATTGACAAAATCAAATCTAGTATGTGGTTGGTTTAAGTTACTCAACTAACAAAACTAAAGGGTCTGTTTGGATACTAAATTTCTTTCATTACATATTTAGGTCACATTTGTTATGACGGATTAGATTAAAGGAGATTAATATGTTTAGGACTGTTAGTCCTAAAATTATCAATTATTTTGTATTGTATGTCCTATCATATGTTTGGATTAATTTAGAATTATGCGAAGAGATTGACGTAAACTTATTGCAAAATATTAATTTTACAATTTGACTAATTAATCCGAATTTCTCTTTAATTCTTTATTATGTATCTCACCATTTTCTTTAGATTTGATAGTCCCCGTATAGAGGATAATATATCCAAATGCACTACTAATCTGTATCTCAATTTTTTTAACCAGACATCATATTATATATATATATATATATTAAAAAGTACATTACAAAAAGAAGTGGGCTACTTATTAAAACAAATGAAAGGGAATAATTTGAACTGGCCATGGAGAAATGAGCAACAGTTAATTACATTTAACACTTTTGTATTTTTATTACAATATAATTTTGATATATTTATTTTTAATTATGACAATTAATTATTTATATTTTAAGTCAAGGTGTAAAATTATTTTTTTGTCCACATTTATCGTTATAAGACATATGAAACTTGTAATGTGAAGTTAACTAAACGTGATATTTTTTTGTTTCATTAATGTATTTACTCATTCATCAAAATTTCATTTTTGCATTTTTATTAAAATTTCACATTAGTCATTTAATATTTAATTTAAAATATGATACCTTAACTTGATTTCAAGTATAAAGAATTGATATCACACTGAAAATAAAATGATTAAAATTAAATTATATAATAAAAATATAAAAGTGGTAAAGTATAATTAAGCAAAGCAACATAAAAAATTAGGAAAGAGGAAAAGAGCAAATGTCCATATCGATTAAGGACAGCGGTCGTCGTTGTAAAGCATGGAAGGGCGGTTTGGTCGGTTGCTGGTAAAGGCCGCCACTTTGAGACCAAAAAGTGAATTTTTTTCGTTCTTATTTCGAGATTACCAAACTATCCTTCTTTAACTTCCTAACTTCTATGTAAGAAAATTGGTGAGAGAGATTACTCTAATAAATATTTTCAATGTAAGCTTTCATTGGGTAAGATAGTTAAGATTAATTTTATTTATATTATTATTAAGCGAAGATTTAAATTGATTTAATAAAAATTTATTCTTCTCGTATCATGTGATAACTTTATATACGTTTAAAAAAAAAAATTTATCATATAAAGCGTAAGCAAGTTTTGAATCTAAAACTTGAGATTTTATTAAGAATATATTTGTCACTTCAGCAATATATATATTATGATATTAAATTTTTTATTATTTTTTATTTGAATTGCACACGTATGACGTGTGCCACCTGTTAGTCTAAATAAAAATTAAGTTAAAAATTTAATAAGATAAAATGTTATATTCAAATTATAATCATTTCACATTTTTTCTTACAAAATTATAAAAAAATCAAAAATTTATCCCAAACAAATTTTTTTTAATCAAATTAAAATAGTTAAAATATTAAAAATCCGATTAAAAAAATTCTTCTAAAATGAAACTTAAGTTTCAATATTTGGACTTATGGCTTTACATTTACAATAAATTTAAATATATAAATATATCAGGTAAATTGAATCGGGTTCAAATTAGTTTAAATTAATAATCCTTGTGTCAAAGTCAGGCCATGTCAGGCCGAACTATCAGGCTAAAAGTCCAATTGTAATTATGCCCCCAAATAATCCCAAGTTTACCAAATAAACTCATATACTATAAAATACAAATATTTAAAATTGTGTTTGGTAGAGTTTTGTAAACATGATTTGAGAATATGAGTTATATTTTGAGTTTTTGAGTTTTTATAATTTGAGTGTAAAAAATTTGTCAGTGAAGAAGCTTTGAAAAGAGTTTTTGAATTAAGTGATATGACATAATTTTTATACAAAAACTTATAACTCATAACTAAATACAACCCAAAATTCTATTTAAAACTCATAAAAATTTAAAAATATTTGAAAATATTTTTTATTTAACATATAAAAATAACAAGTGTAAAAAAAAATTTAAAAAAAAATCAAGAACACTGTTCCTGTCAACCGATTGGACGTCTGAGGGGACATCCGGAGAGACATTTAGCTACACGATTTTTCAAACGCGGGTGTGGAAATGTGTTTTGAAAACCGTAAATAAACACCGCATTCAAACTTGAGTGTAGAATTATTGTTTGGAAACACAACCAAACACGGCCTAAATTTTGTTCCTTATATTATGAGTTTATAGTTTAGGGTGTGTAATTTTTCTCTTTAAATGTATCTACTTTAATTTAAACAAAAACAAAACTAAATCAATTATATGTATATTTCTATAATGTAAAAGTTGTATAAAATATGTTAATAATCGGCTAGGTTGGGCTCAATAACTATTCTCAAGTTCAACTCATTTTAATGTTTGGTAACATTTACGTTTTTAGTTTATGTTTACAAAAATTTTATAAATTGATTTTTGTTTATTTTTAGAAAAACATAAATTACAAACACATTTGGTTTGAACAAAATGTTTAAAAAAATTTAAAAACATAAACTAAAAAATATGTTTGTTCAGGTCTAAAATATTTATATTTATTTTTATTATTTATAACAATGGGATTACACGCATTATAATTGAAAAAAATTAATTAAAAAAATAATTGGGAAAAAAATTAATTGAAAAAAAATAAGTGGGGAAAAAAATTAATTGAAAAAAATGAAAAAAAAAATTAATTAAAAATAATTGCAAAAAATTTAATTAGAAAAAAAAATAATTGAAAAAAAGAATTGAAAACTGAAAACGTAAACCCATTTTTTTAGTTTAGTTTTTTTCCTCAAATTTATAAACTGAGACAACCATTTATAAATCCAAAAAATTATCAAATAAGTTTTTATGACAGTTTTTAAAATTTTTGTAAATATAAATTGAAAACTGAAATCGAAATAGTTACCAAACATGCCCTAATGAACGTGTCCACAAATTCAACTCAAGTCGGCCTTATGGGCTTAGGTATCAATTCCAAATCCTTAAAAATGAGACGGGTCAATGGGCCGATACCTACCCTTATACGTCTATGTATAGATGAACACGTCAAATGTGTAAAGGACAAATTACTTGCTAATCCTCTTTCAAATAAGTGACATCTATTTAATCCCAAAACCTTTTGGGTAGATCTAAATGTCATGCTCCTTCGTTCTTTTCTTTATCTCTCTTTCTAATATCCAGTGACCACAGTTTTTTTTTTTTTTTTTCTATTTCTCTTTCTGATATACAACCACCATCAATTGGGATTCACCGACAATTACCAACTACCAACTTCTCGCTTCGTCCTCACCGACGACAAATGAGATGAGTTTCCGACGAAGGAGATAAGTAGATCTACTCAAATCTACATTAGACCCGGTTAGATCTAAACCAAAAATAGTTCCAGAAATACAATTCTCTCTCTCTATATCTGTCTCTCTTATTCGATCTCTCAGTTTTTTTATTTTTTCTTTACTACACACTTCTTTTTTCTTATTTTAATAGAGAAAATTTTTAAGTTATGAACAAGTTTTTTTTTTTTTTTTTTTTTTGAGTTTTAGTTATAAGCGGTGAAACTTGTAAAATTTTCTAATTTTAATTTTTTGGGTGTTGAAATGAATCATACTTTAAGACTGCAAAATTTATGTAGTTTCATAATATGTTTTAAAACTATAAAATTTTACAATTTCATAACAAACTTTTATTGTAAAATTTTACAGTTTCATAATATGTTTTTCAGTTTGATTAATAAGGATAAATGTTTAATCGAATCATACTTTAAAACTGAAACTATTTTACAGTTTCAAAACTTACTTTTTAATTTAATTAATATAGGAGATTATTTGCTTAAACTTTACAAAAATTAAAAAATAACTTATATTTTTCCCCATTGTTGATGTTTCTTGTTGTTACTTTTTTTTTTTCCCTTTCAATTTATCAATATTTAGCACATTTTTCTATATTCTTCGCTCTAATTTATCTAGTTTTTTTTTTTTTTTTTTCTAACAATATTTTGGACATTCTGATGAATCTTTAGTGATATTCTTGATGTCCAGTGAACTTTCTAGACATTCCAGTCACTTCCACTGATATTCAGAACACTCCGGTGACTTCCCGATGATGTTCAACATTTCAGCAAACCTCCAGTGACCGTTTGACGAAAGTTTAATAGTGGTGAAATGTAACAGTGTCTTTAAATAAATAAATAGGATTTTTTGGAAACAATTAAAACACATGTATAATTAATTGATGCAAGTGTTTTATTTTGGGTCTAGATGTGTTTGAATTTTGTATATGAGACTTACATGCCAGTGCCCCATATTTAAATTTTACTATCATAATTTTCTCTTAAAATATAAATTGTGATCTAAATAGGAAAAATATAATAGTAGTTGTTATTTTCTTATAAAGCTACATCTGAAAACTAAAGTTTATGGTTTTGGCATAGCTACTGAACTTTCCGAGTTTGTAAAATATTTATGGGAGCTAATATGGTACACGTTCAATACATAGGCTTTTTTTTTCCGTTTGTTTGTTTGTTTATTAAAGCAGTAATGTTAGATATTATGAAAGCTTTGTAATCCTTAAATTACATTTAGAATAAAGTATCATACACTAATCAAGGTAATCTAATGATCATAAATCTTTCATGATCATTTTCATGAAAAAATTTTCATGATCCCTAACTTTTCTCTTATTAAAAACTCCTTTTTTTTTTTTTTTTTTTCCTTTTTTTTCTTTTTTTCAGATAGCATATTCATATTTTTATGTGATTTTGTTATGTGGCCTTGTAAATGAACATTAAAATAATACTAACCTTTCTCCAAATTGGGAAAAAATAAATAAATAAAATAAATCAAAATTTATAAGTTTGACATAATTATACTGTGTTGTCTTAAAATTTTGATGACTATAAATTTTTTCCTTTTTTCCATCATAATTCGTTAGTCTTAATAGAAAAATAATATTTTCGTATATTTTACTTTTAATTATCAATGTCTCTGAACACTATTTGTAACAATTTTTGTCGGTTTAATTTTACTAAAAAAGAAGTCATCATAATTATATTAATGATAAGGGTAAGCAGCGGATATACTGATTCTTCCAAATCGACCAAATCGAACCGATCCGCCGCATTTTGGACCGATACGTAATGACGAGCAGATGGTTGCGGATTGATTTTTTTCAATCCGCCTAGCTTTGAACGGATGACGAATTTGAGGTTCATTTAGCCACAACCGAACCGTCAAATCGCGAGCATCTCTAGTAATTTATAAGATTTTGTGTTTTCAATTTGTTTAGATATTCTATTTTTATTTTCAATTGAAAAAGAGTTTAAATATTATGTTGAATATATTCTGTTAAAAAAAAGTTTTCAATTTGAATATATTTTTTGAATTGAAAAAAAATAAAAATATTATTTATCTATATTTTTTTTATTTTTAAATATAACTCAAAAAATAATAGTTTTTGTTTTCAAAAACAGATATAGATGTAATACTGCTCTATTCATGGTTTTGGTAGTTTGAATTATTTTTATATTTTAAGAACCACAAATTGTAATACTTTATGTGGATGAGACATGTTGTGATTATAATACGTTGATGAGACATTCAGTGATTGTAATATTCTAAAGTTTTAAACTTTCTTTATTTGAATGAGGCATCTAATAATTGTAATATTTTTTTAAGTCACTGACTGTAATAATTTTTTTTTTAGAAAGTGCACAAGTTGAATTATGTTGAAAATTTATAAAATTTTAAACTGCCAAACCGATTCGCATCCATCCGCTAATCCACCAATACGCTCAATCTACATCTGCCAGATTGGCGGACGGATGCGGATTGATTTTTTCAAATCCGCCAATCTAGCGGATGGATGACGGATTAAAAGTTCCGTGGCTGCAACCAATTCGCGCCCACCCTTTATTAATTATGCTGATTGTGTAAGGCATTCGATAATTATAAAGTAAGTGCAATGCAAGTATTTTTAGCGATCTTTCTTCATTTAGTCAATTTCATTTATCATTTTTCTTAATTAACTCATATAAGGTCTAATAAGAAAAATGATAATCAAAATCTATTAGATCCATTTTTTTGTACTTATTAATTTAATTAAATTTTCGTATATAATATTTAAATAGTGAACCTACTTATTTACTAAACTTCATTTCTAATGTTGTTGGAACGAATGTAAATTGATTGTAAGTGTGAGCCAGGGCATGAAGGAATAGACTTGAGTTCTGTTAATTGAATTAAAAATCTTGAAATCTCAATATGACAAAACTCAAGAGATCTTTAGGGCTAACACATGTCTCGTTTTGGTAATTCGAATTATTCATTTTGTAGGACTTGCAATGTAATGAAAAAATTTAAGGCAATCTGATAATCGTAACATTTTCATTTTATCCCATTTGTGTTCTAAACATTGGATGATCTCTCTCAAAAGTATATTTGTCGTCCATTTTTTTTAGACACAAATGTAATAAAATAAAAATGTTATGATTATTGAATCAAACTAATTTTTTTCATGGGTAATATACATTGCGGACTCTACAAAAAGAACGATTCGGATTTTCGAAACGGAACGTATGATGAGTCCTATAAGCTTTTCAAATTTTATCATGTTGATATCTTAACATAAGAGAAACCTAACTCTTTTTATTATTATTGAAGTAATAAAATTTTTTGATGAAAATTAATATTATTGAGGTAATAAGACTTTTTTATGAAATTTAAATCCAATCGTTTGGTCAAATTGTGCTATCTGTGTCTTTATTCACTTTATCTTTACGAAAATGAATTTGTCAAATTGAGCTATGCGTGTCTTTATACACTTTTTATCTTTACGAAAAATGAATTTTTGATAGTTTAATATTACAAAGGGCTTTGGGAAGTTCGAAGCCATTATGATGACATTCTCAGATTCTTCGATAAAATGTTAAAGGGCTGGCTTCCTTTCAGTTTGGTCAATTTGTAATCGAATTGAAGAGTATTATTAGATCTGTAAGAGTTCATTACGGATTTTATTTGATAATTTGAATTATTTAATGTATAGAACTTATCAAGTACTATATGTTTATAAAAAATCACGTTGATCGGATATCGATAGTTACGTGATCAAATCAGTTTTGTATAAAAAAAAATAAATAGTAAAAAAATAAACGATTGACAAAAATCTGATCCGATGAGATAGTTATCAATATCCGATTAACATGATTTTTAACAGGCATATAATACTCGATGAATTCTACATATTGAACGGTTCAAATTATCGAAACGGGACCCTCCAATCCGATCACGGATTAAAGAGAAGCTCAACTCAGTGTTAAATACATTTCTCGAGATAATTTAATTAATTAAAATTTTGAAATAAAACAAACAAATAACGGTTGAGAATCAATCCAAGTAATTAATATGACAAATGAATGATTTTTCTAGCAATAAAAATATCTACATTAATTAAAATTTTCGCCTAATTATTCTCTAAAAATTGATGTGTCACAGGTGCGATACATGGTTTTGGGAGTTCTTGGAAAAAGAGCAAATATTTTGATCTTAAAAAAAATGGTAAATTAATAATAAGTATAAAAAGGCCAAGTTAAATTGGTCTAGTATTTATTAAAACAAGTTATAGATTATACCGTAACAGATTATAAAATATGACTTTAATTAGAAATTATTAATTAATCTGTTTGATATAACTATTAGATTATAGATTTAAGTTGTTGAGTAATATTTGTTAAATAAGCTATGAAGTAGTTTTTTCAATTAACTTTTATTTTTTATTATTCACTACCTGTCTACATTTCTCATAAAAATAATAATAATAATAATAATCTATAGTCTATTTGGGTCTTTTTTATTTTTAAAAAAATAAAAAATAAAAAAATCTAAGAGTTAACTGTAAATTAACATATTCACAGCAGAAGTTGATAATCACAAAAAAAGAGGTGAGCAGTTTATCAGAATCAATTTTTTTGAGTTAAAATAAATTATTAGAATCAGAAACTGTTTGAAAAAAATTTAACCAAACAGTTTTTCAAAATTAAAAGTTATAAATTGGCTAAAAAAAAGCTCAAACACCCCCATTATATGTCAAGATTGAGTTTGATTAAATGGTCCAAATCTCACAAGACCAACTCAAAGCAATCCCAACCATCAAAATCTCATCATATTTATATAAATATCACTAGTACATTCATTCGAGCAAACATTGGTGGTGTTTGGAAACCTTTTAGGCAGGCTATTTTAACCTTACATTGCAAAAAAAGCTTTTTAACCTCAAATTGCCCCACTTAACTCATTGATTTAAAAAAAAGAAATTAAAAAAAAAATGGAAAAGCAACGGCTGTCCAGCAGCACAAATAGCCTACACTGTCACTAACACAGTGTAGGCTTCAGACAGTTAAATGACGATTTTATCCCTATAAATCAATTTTGGAAAAAATAAGATTAGGGACAAATTTATCATTTCAACCTTAAATATCATTTCAAACAAATTTTTTAATACAATAATCAATCAAAAAATTTAATCTAACTTCTGAAACACAAAAATTAAAATAACTTACTAAAATAGTCAAAAAAATTAAAAAAATTTAAAAAAAAAAACTGCTTCCCAAAAACCCACATTATCATAATTATGTCAAGATCCAACTATTACGCAAATGTGAGACAAAGCTTTGAGAAAGGAAAAAGAGTCGCACGAAAGGGCAAGGGAAAATCATCCATCTCGTGGTTGTCATGATAAGTGGGACTTTGTTTAATTACAAATTTGTCCAAAAAATTGTCTACTGTGGAATTATGAAGCTTTAGGGCCTCTTATACACAATTACCCAAATTTAATCATTGTTACTAATAAAATATTTTATTTTAATGATATTAATACATAGGGAGCCGCTATTCCTACTTAACTTTATTCTAAATACATTCACTTCTTTGTCTTTATTATACATAGTTACTATTCTCACTGTATTTTATTCAAAATATACTCATTTCTATATATAATAAAGACAAAAAAATAAGTGTATTAGAAGTAAAATGAAGTGAGAATAGTAACTCCCAACGCATAAAAGTCAAATATTGATCCTCGAGAGTCTATATCATTTAATCTCAAGCTAGAACAAAAAATTGCTTGTGTGTATCATTTGAATAAGTGACAAAATTTAATTAATTGATAAATGGATTAAATAACATATTAGAATCTCAAATATAATTAAAGATCAAAATTTTACGATCATTACCCTCAAGCACTACAACAAAAAGCAGATTTCGCGACTAAAACTGAAGTTTTCGTCGCTGAAAGTAGTAAAATTAGCGACTAAAATGGAATTAGTCGCCAAAATTGATCACTTTTGCTGACTAAAAGAGTTTAGTCGCCGAATATAAGGATTTTAGCGACTAAAAGTCAGTTTAGTTGCCGAATATAGGGGTTTCAGCGACTAAAGGTTTTTTAGTAGCCAAAAGTGACAGTTTTTGGCGACTAAAATAATTTAGTAGCCAAAAGTATAGGTTTTGGCGACTAAAAAACAGTTTGGTCGCCGATTCTGCGTGTTTTGGCGACTAAAAACAGTTTGGTCGTTGAAAGTGAAGCTTTTTGGCTATTAAAAAAAATTAGTAGCTAAAAACAGTCAATTGGCGACTAAAATTCAGTTTAGTAGCTAAAAGGGGATGTTTTTGGTGACTAAAAACAGGTTTAGTCGCCAAAACTGGTTATTTTTAGGCGGAAATGGATTTTTTTAGTGACTAAAAACTAATTAGTAGCCAAAACTATACAATTGGCGACTAAAAAATAGATTTAGTCTCCAAAAGTGATCTAATTTTTTTTTAGTAAATAATTTATTTTTTACATAAATTATATTGAATAAAAATAATTATTTTTATATATATATATAGTTTTATATTAATACTGGTCAAAGTAATATATAAATAATACATGTTGCAATTATATTCATGTGATGTTGTAGTGGCATAGTGGGGAGAGTGTGTTGGTAAATGTTTGAAATATGGGATGGGTCGGTGGTTCGAATCTTGGGAACAGCAGAGGGTAATTTTTTTTTTTTTTGAAATATGCTTTTGGCGACTAAAAACAGTGGTCGTCAAAAGATTGACTATTGGTGACGAAAAGCTTAGTCAGCAAATGTATAAATAAAAAAAAATAAAATTCACTATTGGTGACTAAAAGATTAGTTGCTAAATGTATAATTTTCAAAAATGTAATTGACTATTGGCGATAAATGCTTTGGTCGCTGAATACTAAAACTTTTTTTAGTCGCCAATACCTCCGCCGACCATCTATTCGCGACAAAACCGACGACTAAAATATTTAGTCGGAGAAGTGAAAAGTCGACTTTTGGGGACTAAAAATTTAGTCGCCAAAAGTATTTTTTCTTGTAGTGAAGGTTGGCGCCTTATACTTTACTACTAGTGGCCTCCAACTGCAAACCCCTAATATTGTTGCTTCCAACCTTCACTTTTTTAGTACCATCGCTTCCAAATTTATTTTGAATGATACCCATATCTATCTTTGCATCTCTTCTACCACAACCCTCATTGCTACTAATTCCATTTTCGACATTCATTCTAATCCTCATTATTACCATTTCAATTCACTTATTTCACTACCGGATCTCATCTTTAACCACTATCACCACTATTGCACCCCAAATTGGCATTAAGAAGCATGGCAAGTTTCTTGCAAGTTCTATTATGCAATTCAAAGTAATTGGCGATAGTGATTTTTTGGTCTTTGTAACACTTTGGTACATATATAGATGAACATTGAATTAAATGTCGATCCTTGCAATACTTTGAATTGAAAAATGGCTTTTTTGTCAAACCCTAGCTCCATGGTGTACATCAAATCAAAGACAGCGACGTCTTATTTTTCATTTTCTCTTATCATTAGGGGTGTTCGCGGTTCGTTTGCGACCAGAGAACCTCCAATCTACCATCTGCCCGCCGAATTGGTGGATTGGAAAAAATCAATCCACATTCGTTCGCCAGATTGACGGATGTGGATTGAGCGGATTGGCGGATAAATGCAAATCAGTTTAGCGGTTTAAACTTTTACATATTTTGAATATAATACAACAACTTGTCAACATTTTTTTTTATAGATAACAATCCAACTTAAGATAACCAAAAGATTATCAAGTAAATTATCAAATACCAATAATACATACATATAAGAAAACTGTAACAACCCTGATCCCTAATTAACGTTAATTGATGATTAATTGTGCCTAATTAGTAATTAAAGAGAAATTCTGAATTAAATTGTGTACGTGCGTTGCATTATTTGTGTCCATATCTGTTTAAAGTAGAAAGATCTGTTCATGTATTTCTTTTGGTTTGCAAGTTGAAGGCCTTATCAGCGTTCAATTCAAAAATTGACTTGATTTACGTGTTAACTAGGATTTATAGGATTTTGTGGTAGGTTTAATTGAAATTCGCTTCGGAACGATTAAATTAGAATAATTTAATGCTCAATTAAGCCTAACTAATGAAATCTTGATCAAAGTTTATAGAAGGCACCTTTTTGTTCCCCACTCACTCTTTTTCTTCATCTTACATGTATCTTTGAGCTCTCGTGGACACAAAAATGTGAGAGGGAGAGAGAGTAGGGAGGAAATTGAACTCAACAAGAGAATTGCTTGAGATTTAGTGGAAATTGAAGAGGACTTGGAAGATTACACTTGTAAATTCAAGTCTCTAGGTAAGGAACCAACCTCTTAATTGTGTAATTGAGTTAGACTTTACAAGACTTCAAGTGGATTAGGTAAATTCATGCAGGATTTGAGGTAGAATTGAAGATGATTAAGCTATACCATATATGCATGTCCATTTCTTCATAAATTGAGCATGATTTCAAAGAATTCTTTCATGTATGTGTTCATCTCACTTATATTTTGAGAATTCATTATATTTTCTATCAATTTGCCAAATTTGATCATGTTTTGAGGTGATTGAGTATAAGATAATTCATGCATGTTATGTTCTTGAACATTCATAAAGTTTAAGTTGAAATTTTGTACAATTGGCATGTCATTGGGCCATGATTTCTTAAAATGATCCTTAAAACATGTCGTTTTATGAGTTTCCTAAAGTTTTGGCCCCAAAATGTTGAGTTTTGAAGTGTTTAGTTTGAGTTTGAAGCTTGGAGATCAAATCTGGAAATCCCAGATTTTGCATTCATACTCGAGCGTAGAAGTTCACGCTTGAGCGAGCACTCTGAGTGCGTGCACTTTTGTTCGAGCGGCTGGAATCTCGCTCGAGCGTGAAATGCATGTATCCAGAAGTTCATATGTTTTGCAGCATGCTCGAGCGAGGGTTTGAGTCTCACGCTCGAGCGTAGATCGAGCGTCCGTCGAGTGTGAAAAGCAAGCAACCAATACTTTTCCGAAATTTACAGTCCACTTGAGCAAGGGAAGTCACGCTCGAGCAAACCTTCACTTCTTGCATGTCCGTTCGAGCGAGAAAATCCACGCTCGAACGTGGACCCTGTTTTCAGCAAGTTTTAGAAAATATTCTCAAATGCATTTTTACATCCACATTCCATCATAAGCATTCCTAGGCCATGATTAAGACTCCATAATGAGGTTAAAGGCTATAAACACGCTCAGAATAAATAAAATAAGTTATGTACAATTCGAACGTGTGTTTAGGTGTGTATTTGTTATGTGTTCATGTAGGTCACATGCCGTAGACCATTTGATTAGTCTGCTCTGTCTGTCTGCACTCGAAACCAATTGTGAGTAATAACTTAGTAAAGCTATGTTCAACTTTATTTATTTTTTGTATGATGAATTAAGATCTGTTTTCTAAAATGATATGTTATGTACAATGAATGATTGTCTAATTTCTAACAATGTATTTGTGGCATCCTTAGCATCATGTGATATCTGTTAGTTGTTACCCAGTATTGGACGTTTCATTATGGAACTCAATATGTTTGCACTTTGTTACCCGTATCGTAGGCTCTATCATGGGGCTCAGTATGTTTATTCTCTGTTACCCGGATCCGGAGGTTCCTATATGGAACTGGTTATTCATAACCACCATATGTTCTGCATCTATTTTGAATTTGTTCTGTTAACGCTAATGGATGTACCACGTATGATTAAGCATGAATTATGATTTCTGTATATCATCTGAACAAGAATGCGAATATGAATATGAATTATGATTTCTGAATCTGTATGGACTTCATTCATTAAAACCCTTTACTCCGTTATTATTCACTGGGCTTCCACTCACTATTTATATTATGTATGTAGGTGAGCAAGCACGTGATCAGGCCCAGAGTTGATGGCCTATGTTTCAGTTTTTGTCAGCCAACCTTTGCGTTTCCCGATGAGGTTCCAGATGAAGTCAAGTTTTGTGGTTGTTTTTGTAATCATAGTAAACTATGTTTGTTGTTAAGTTGTGGGCGAGATTTTGGTATGTACGCCTAAGTGTGATATGTAAATATTATATCTTTTGACTGCACTCGTAATACTATAAAAGTTTTAAGTTATTCTGTCCTATGTATGTCATCACAGCTCATTGGACGTTGTATATTTTGTATATTTGCTTCCGTAACCCCTAATTATTTGTTAATCTGTCAATAGGCCTTTGGTAATCTAAGGATTACTGGCCGGTTACGATACTAAACCCATAGGGGCGAGTTTGGATCGTGACAAAAACTATGTATTATCAAAATTATTTCATTATCTTTTTTATTCAAAAATTATTTAATTTGATTTTTTTAAAAAAAGAAAAAATTATGTATTATATTTGTTACATAAAAATATCAAATATTAACACTTGCCGTTTGACGGTTTGGTTGTGGCCAAAAAAACCTCAAATCCGCCATCTGTTCAAAACTAAGTGGATTAAAAAAAAAAAATCAATTCGCAACCGTCCATTTGTCGTCACGCATTCATCCAAAATGCGACGGATCGATTCAGTTCGATCAATTTAAGTAGATCGGAATATTCGCTACTCACCCCTACTTACTATAACCAATCCATTGAACTAGTTAGTGGGGACAGGCCTTGGTGTTTGTTAAAGTGTTGGGATAAAAGAAAGCTAAGTTGCGATTTTAGTGAGTTTAGTGTTGAAAAATTAGTTGGAAAGGTTAAAAGCGATTCTTGCGCCGTAGATCGGTGATGTATGGCGTGGTTGCGTCTTGATTCTTGGGTGTAAAGGCCGTAGCGTAATGGTTGCGGTAACCGAAACCGTGAATTTTTTTAATTTTTCGCACAATTTGAAAAAAAACTTACCGATACACATATTTTTTTCCATAATCATATTTATTGAGTTTTAAAATAAATATTGATCAATTTTTATAAATTTTTAAGTATCATCCAATATATTTCATATTTTTAAATCAGTATAAACTGAATTTTTTACATTTTATTTTAATAATTAATAATTTTATATGTCATAAATCCATTTTACGTTTGTGACACAATTTTTATTTTATTTTATTGAAATTAGATGTATAAAATTATTTTTTTAAGTATTATATTTGTGGAAGCATATGCAAATTTTAACTTGAATAGTTTTAAAAAAATAAATTAGACATGCTAATGTAATCATATAAAAATTAAAAAATAAATTATAAAGATTATTATTATTTTTTTTATTTTTTATTTTTTGAGTTTGGATCACTTGAATGTTCATTCTCTTTTTGGATAACCTATAAATACAAATAAAATAAACTAATCAAAACAAATTGACATATATAAAATATGTATTAATATATAATTATAGGTGTTATGTTTTCTAGATATTTTACCAAAAAATCAATCACTAATTATTACATATAAGATAAAAATGACAAAAGTAAGAGAATAAATAAGAGTCTAAATATATATATATATATATATTTTAATCAAGCTAAATAGTTAATGACCACACTTATTATTATTATTATTATTATTATTTACAATATATAGATAAACACACAAACAAAATGGTTGAGTGATAGTAGCTGAACAGAATAGCATAGGTTTTACAGTTTTAACAAATCAATAAAATGTTCATCTTCCATCTTCTCTCTCTATCTCTTACTTCTCCATTTTCCCTCAATCTCTCTATTCCCCCTTCTCCATTTTCAGATTTTTATTTTTTCGAAAAGAAAGCAGTTTTGAATCTGTGTAACAGTATTATGGTAGTTACGATGACCGCTACTTACCGCTTCTGGCCGACACACTGTGAATTTTAATTACATCGCAAAGCAGAATGGCCGTAGCAGAACCACCAAAACCGTTATGTAACGGTTGCGGCCGCTTTTTAAAACCTTGATTGAAGGTCCTTCTATTTTGTTTTAAAGTTTTTAAACATAATTTGTTTTTTTAGATCTAAAATTTTGAGTTTATTTTGTCTTTTTTTATACTCTTGTAACATAGGCCCTATTTGGGATATGATTTTTTTGGCTAAAATAGTCAATAAAAACAAAATAAGTTAAAATAGTCAATAAGACAAAATAGACTAAAATAACCAATAAGACAAAATGTCACATCAAAACTATAATTATTTCACTTTATCTCACAATTATCAAATCAACTACAAAAAAGGGCAACTTTCATTCTAAATATAATTTTTTTAGTCAGATTAAATAGTTAAAAAGTCAACTAAAATAACAAAGTTTCAAACATGATCATAGTTAAATGTTGAGGATAATTAGAAGAGCCAGTAATTTTTGTATAGTAATGGAGTTAATTGTAATATTGATAATTATCAACATGTTTGTGTACTTTGGTCTCAAAAATAAAATAAAAATAATGGCTCTTTATAAATTTTGTTAGGCACAATTTGACAACTCAATATTTTAGTTAAAAAATTATAAAAAAACATAAAAAAGCATATAACAAATTTTCAACTCATTAAAAAAAAAAAAAAAATTCTTCCTTAATCAACGTAACTTTTATACATTTTTTTTGGCAAAATGTAAAAAAGTCATTTTTCATTCATTTTTTTTTTTTTTTGTTATAGGAAAATTTTTGCATCCACCCGCAAGTCTAAGGTAACATTCGTGTTGAGATCACTAAGATATCTCATCGTTCGTTTTGGACGAGAGATTATAATCTTGTATTGATCCCTAACACAAGCTTTAATTAAGTCAGAATTTACACAGGGAAAGAGAATTGAACTCATACTAAGGATGTTTTGAGATAATGATTAAAAATTAACTTTTAAAATATTTTTTACTATTTTATATGAGAAGTAATATAACCTAAAATTAATTAAAAATTAATTTTTAACTTTTAAACTCTGTTCCAAAATGACCCCTAAATACTATATTAACAGCAACTTAAAACCCCTCTCCTAATCATCTGCGGTACGTGCGGGGCACAATTGATTATTTTTCACTGCCACATTTTAATTAAAAAATCAAAGAGGAGTAAACTGTGAAGTTGAGGTTAAATCTCGTAAATAAACAAAAGTAGAGTGGCAAAGGTTGAAGAAGGGCTGAGAAAGGGCGGCAGCGTTCGAACAGAAATATTGTTCCAATTGGCTGTTACTGGGCCCCGCCCACAGCCCCACATCGCCACTCCCAGTGACGCAGACATTTTCCAGACACCAGTATATCAAAATCAAAACATATACACAACTCATTCATTACACATTCCTATTTATACGACACACAAATCAAAAAAGAATCTCTCTATTTTCTCTCTCTCTTTCTCTCTAAAGTTTTTTCGATTCAATTTCGGGAATTCTGTATTTTGAAGAAGAAGATACACAAACTAAACAATAATTAAGGCCAAAAAGCGATTCAAAAAAAGCTAAATAATTCGTCTTTCTCTCAGACAAAAGCAAGTAAGTAATCTGCCTTGCTTTCTGTTTCTTATATATGTAGTGCTTGTACTACTATTTCAGATTTGATGTTGATGCTTGTTCATTGCTGTGATAGAGAGCTTATTTATTTTGATTCTTATGTGTTGCCGTTGTTCTTTTTTTGTTTGTGTGAATGAGAAAGTACGTAATAACTTTGATCCATCTGTTTCGTTCACGAATTTCGATTCGTTTTTTTTATGGATCGCTACTGATCTTTTGGGTTGAAGATCTTGTGATAGATGATTAGTTGTGCTGCCGATCTTTCTGTGATTGATGATTTGGTGTTTTTTTTTTTTTTTTAAAAAATTTTGTTACCTCTGTTTGTTCTTGTAAATTAGTAGGAATCAAGATGGAGTGCTTAATTTTTAATTTGTTTCTACTCAGTTTGTCTGATCCATTTGTTTCTTATGAAAAACTGTTTGATCTGAATCTGATCGGTCAATTTTCTTCACAGAAACTTCATTGTATTCTTCATAATGTTGTTCATCAACTTTTGATCTATATTGCTTTAATTTTTTTTTATCTTCTTTTGGTTTTTTTTTTTTTTTTCTTTTCCAAGTCGACTAAATATATATAATAAAGGAGTTGGATTTACTCTTGTCATAGTGGGCTGTCCCTGTCCGGGCCGTGGGGATCCACTGCCGGTTCCGTTAAATAATTCGAATTTTATTTTGTATGGTTTTTTGTGTATAGTATTTTTAAAAAATTGGGTTAATCACTAGTCGGAATCTATTAAATTTATTGCATTTGTGTCTAAAAAATTGAATGACAAATGTATTTTTTAAAATAGACCATTCGTTTGTTTTTGTGACAAACATGATACATTGAATAAGATATGATTATCGAATTGATTTAAATTTGTGTGTGGATCATATGTAGGAAGGAACCTACGAAATGAATGTTCAGATCATTAAAACAGGACTCGTGGTGAGTCTCACGAGCCTGGAAAGCACCCTCCAGTCCAGTCCTATAATAAGACATGTCAATTTTTGAAAAAATGTCTTACACGGCATGGCATAGTTGAGCCTAAAAATTGAATAAATCTAACAATTAATTTTTTTTTTTCCAATATGGCATAATTGGGGGTTGCGGTGTTGTTTCTCAAATATTGGCTAGTGTTTTATACATAATATAAACAAACTTCTAAGAATCTAAATTCATTTCCATCCACCTTTAAAAAAAAAAAAAAAATCATTTCCATCCCATCTCTCTGTAAATTATTTGGTGAGAAGTCAGTAGGAAGGAAACTTTAAAAAAAAAAAAAAAAAAATAGAAAAGAAAAGAAAAAGAAAAATAGTCAAATATCACGCGTTTACAAGTGACAACCCATTCTTAACAGCTACCATTCTAGTTATATATATATATATTTTTGTGTGTGTTTAATGTTAGTGTCCATTTGATTACAGTGAAAAATATGGTGGAAAATGAAAGTCACATGAAAGAAAGGAAAGCGAAAGAAAAATTTTCTAATATGCATTTGTTAAGATGAAAATTTTGAAACAAGGTTATAAACGTTAGCTACTTTCATGAGAAAATAAATCTGCCTACACTTTTTGACAGAAGCTGAGAAAGCTATTTTGATATGGGTTTTACAAAATAGTAACTTTCTTGCATTTTTCATCATTCTCATGCTAAAGAAATGTTGGATTTTTTTTTTTTTTTTTTCCCTTTCTTGTATTTTTCACATCCTAATTAAATTTAGCCTTCAAGAATTCATAAATTCATTCATTTGTCTTTATCACTATGGTTCTTTGCTTTTCATTTCCTCCATGTGGATGCAATTTGTCCACTCAAATGGATCTACTTGACATTCATATTCTTTTTTATCGGATTAATTTGGTCTCTGTCAATTTAGTAACGTGTTCATTTCTTTAACACAAAGCAATAAGAAAATCATGCCATATAAAAATGGAAATTAGAAAATTTGTAAAATAATTACCTGTCACAGATTTGTCATTCTGACATTTTTCTAAGAATTATAATATGATTTGTTGTAAACTAGACTTTGACAAAATCAATAAATAGATAAATAAATTTTGATTAGTCCAAAATAAATTCATTGGGTCTCAATCCATTTTTTCTCCAATAATATATAAAATTGTACGTTGACATTGAACATGATACTGTTTATATAAAAAAAATGTGAAATAGTTTAGCAATATTACTAAAAGGGTATTTAAGCTTGTTTTGTTTGAAAATTTTGTTATACATTCAGAGTGTATTAAAAATAAAACCTTCAGTAACTGTAACAAAATTACTATAGTGACTCACTACAACTAAGACCAAGCTGTTGTTGATGTGGTTTGACAAACTAGCTAAATAGAGCACAGAATGAAGATGGCATGTAATGCCAGTGCCTGCCTATCCCTTGTGGGCGTCACCCAAGCACCTCCTAATTCCTCCCACAATCTGAAAAGAAATACTGTAAGGATAAGTCTAGCACATATAATCAAACCACATAAACATGTCACAAATGTGTAGGTCAAGATGGGATTCACTTTTGGTGAAACTAATAAGGATACAACTAATGAGGACACCTTTGATGGGCTCTATCATCAAAATATTTATATTCTTAATATTTCTTTTGTGGTTTAATTTTGTGTATATAAACTTTTTCATACTATAAATGTGTCTATATATACAAACAAATATCAATTTGTGCATCTTTTGGAACTTAGGCTATTTGCTAGTGCCAACACAAGTTAAATTTTTTTATACGTCGTATTGTCGTATCTTACTATGACAAAAGTCAATTTTGCTAAGATTGCCCCAGAACTAAGTTATGCTGTCTTATCTATCCAAAAGTAAATAAAAACATTAGAATTTTCCTTTTTCTTTTTTGTGATTGTTTTATTTTTCGTAAGCACAAATAATGTCTCTGTCTTGGACTCTACGATGCAACTCTTCACATCAGGTGAACACATATTCTTGTTCGGAAACAACTTTTAATTTGGGTGTTTAGGCTATTTTAATGTTTTTTATACATCAGATTGTCGTATCTTACTATGACAAAAGTCATTTTTCCTAAGATTGCCCCAGAACTAAGTTTAAGTTATGATATCTTATCTATCCAAAAGTAAATAGAAACATAAGAATTTTCTTTTTTCTTTTTCCTTTTTTGAGATTGTTTTAATTTTCTTAAGCACAAATAATGACTTTGTCTTGGACTACTATGATACAACTCTTTACATCAGGTGAACACATATTCTTATTAGGAAACGACTTTTAATTTGGGTTTTTTAGGTTATTTCAAGTAGTTTTTTCGCCTCTGTGTGTTTTCTAAGAAACATTACTATATTAAATTTTTATGAACTATTAGACTGAATCTAAGAACTGATTAAATTTTAAAAAAATTATGTTATCTAAAAAATTAAAAAAAAGATTAAAAAAGGGGGAAAATTCCCAAAAAGAAGGTTGTTGCCAAACCAATCAACATGTTTTGTACATCAATTTGTGTAGGAAGAAATTTAAGGCCCCAAGTTAATGATTTTCTACACATAGGGTAGGTTATGATAAAGACAAGCCATTTCCAAAGGTATGACTAATATTGAATGTGATGGTGACACTATGTGGTATCACCCCATCAATAGAAAATCGCAAATGGATTTGGACGGACACCCGTTGTCTTCCACTAACCCATGTATGTCATCTCTACTACTGTAATGTGAGATTTATCACTGATTGGTGATACAACCACACGTATCATTGTTACACCAAATATTTGCTTTTGATACTGCTCCTTTTGTCATGATTTCCTTAGGAATTGTTGCATTTGCCACTCACATATGTATGATTTTAGTTAATTTAACTGAGTATATAACCCTTGATAGACCAAAATAGCAAAAAATAATTCATGTTGTTTAGTGGGACACAAGACTTTAGTTTGATTTGGTTTATACACTAAAATCACTCCCAACCATTAGATGTGGATAAGGAGAGTATCATGTCAATTATAAGGAAGTTCACTTTGTTAATATTATTGTTGCTATTGTTGTTATCATCATCATCAATTATTATTATTATAACTATCTTGAAAAGTTGAAATTATGAGGTTCGATCTAATCTTTAAGCTTGTCCCATTTATAAAAATGAAAATCCCTTTCACCACTTATAATAGCCTAAATTTTCTCCTGCTTGATCTAGTTATGCACTTATGTTTTTGCTCAGATTCGCAAGGAAAATTCTATAAGGTGCAATTCATTAAGGTATGGAAGAAGAGTTGCAAGCAAGTTCAGAGACACCGGTGATGAATGTAGTTGAAAAGACAGACAGCAATGCTGATTCGACTAAGGTATCTATATGCTCTCTCTCTCTCTCTCTCTCTCTCTCTCCCCTCTTGACATTTGTCCTGGAATAAAACTGCTGTGCTGGCAGCACTTTGCTTGTGAGGGAATATGAAAATTATCCTTGATAAAATGTGGCCCATATTTATGGATGGATGTTGTGCTGCCACATAGCGAAGTCCTTTGTCCTCTTGCCACAACGATGAAATGTCAAATAACAAGAGTAATTCTTTATTATCATTACCATTGGCCTACTTCATTGATTGCAACTTAATAGTGCATAAATGCAGACAAATATATTTTTTTAGAACTCTTCCTTCGATGTAGGCTCAATAGTCTCAGCTACTCTAATGAAAGGAGGATTATCATTTTCCATGTCTGCAGAGCATATCAATCTGAGTACTAATCAATGACTTGGGGCATTTTTATATTCCTTGCGGAATTAGAATAATTTTAGGTGCTGTCCTACGACATTTGAAAACAAAATATCCACCTGCTAGACTGGAGAGCTGTGAAGAAAATAGAGCCCTTACAATGATGGCTGTAAAATATTGAAAATAAATAAATAATGTCCATCTATCTTTAATGTGTTCATACTAAACAAGCATACCTGAAAACAAAATACTTGTTTTAAATGCTACACAGCATGTTGCGATAAGAATCTTTAATTGCCAAGTAATTGCAGGAGTTGGTTGTGTTGATGGGGTGACAAAATCGAGTCTCCCCTTTCTTGATAAGAGTTTGTGGCTATTTGTACAAAATTCATATACAGAATGCTAGGATTTTGAAGACATGTTTGAGGATATTGAGTTGTTGTGGGATATAATTTGCTACTTGGCTTCATTTTGGGTATCGGTGTCCTCTCCATTTAGAGGGATTCCTTTCCTTTTCATCTCATCAGATTGGAGAGCATTAGTGATGTGTAGTTCTGTTGCTTTGTTTTCCTTTGTTCTTTGGGTTTTTGTGGTGGACTTCTTGTCCTATTGATTGTATCTTTTTTTTTTTCTTTTAATAAAATTCCTTTTGTTGCTGATCAAGAAATAAAATTAAGTTTCATATACAAAATGATGTGCCTAATTGTGATTCCATCAGCTGATTGAAAAAAAAAAATGTGATTCCATCAAGTAAAAAGGGTAAAACCAGCACTTGGGAACATAATTTGATAACGTCATTGCCACATCATTCTGGATGCGATTTCTGTATGAAATTTCTGTTTGCATTCCATTTCGTATATTTTATACAGTTAGCAAGAATCTAAATTGTCAGTAGTAACCTCGCACATTTCGTATTTTTATTGATTTTTATGGTATTTTTTTGTCCCTTGTGTTTTGAAGGGACAAGTTCTACCAGATAGTTCTCATGATTTTTGCTATATGATGTTGAAAATTTTATTGCAGATAACCGATGGCAACTTAAACCAATTTTCAAAAGAAGGTATGAAAGAAGAGGAAGAAACTGCCTTTGAGGGAGAATTTATAAAAGTAGAGAAGGAATCCTTAGACGTGAAGGATGGTTTACGTAATGATGCTGAAACACCACCTGCTGTGGACGAGAAGTCTTCTGTTGAACGGAGCTCAAGCAATTCCTCCGTTAGCAAAGAATTTCTAGAAACCCAAGAAAAGGTGAAAGAACTTGAGCTTGAATTGGAAAGAGTAGCCGGAGCTCTAAAGCATTCTGAATCTGAGAATTCCCAGCTGAAGGATGAAGTCTCGATTACAAAGAAGAAGCTGGAAGAAAGTGGAAAGAGTTATGAAGACCTCGAACTTAATCACAAGAAACTGCAGGAACAGATCACGGAAGCTGAGGAGAGATACAATCTACAGCTTATTGGCTTGCAAGATGCATTGCAAGCTCAAGATGCAAAGCACAAGGAGCTGGTCAACGTGAAGGAAGCATTTGAAAGTCTCAGCCTTGAGCTTGAAAGCTCTAGAAAGAAGATGCAGGAGTTTGAACAAGAGTTGCAAATTTCCTCAGGTGAAGCAAGCAAGTTTGAGGAGTTGCATAGGCAAAGTGGTTCGTATGCTGAATCTGAGACAAAAAGGGCCTTAGAGTTTGAAAGATTGCTTGAACTGTCAAAGTCAAGTCTTGAAAGAAATGGAAGATCAGATGGCTTCCCTACAGGAAGAACTCAAGAGCCTCTATGAGAAGATTGCTGAAAACCAGAAGGTTGAAGAATCACTCAAGAGTACCACAGTCGAGCTTTCAATGGTTCAAGGAGAGTTGGAGCTTTCAAAATTACAAGTGTTGGAAGTGGAGCAGAGGCTTGCTTCAAAGGAAGCTCTTGTACAAGAACTGACCCAAGAAGTAGATTTGAGAAAGGCTTCTGAATATCAGTTAAAGGAAGATATCTCAGCACTAGAGAAATTGTTCACTTCAACAAAAGAAGATTTTCAAGTTAAGGAGTCGGAGTTGGAAGAAATCAAATTGAAGTTGCAGGAGGAAGTGAATTCAAAGGAAACACAGGTTTCAATGATACAGGAGGAGCTGTCCAAAGTAACCAAAGAAAAAGAATCTCTTGAAGCTGCTGTGGCTGAGCTAACCAGTAATGCAGGTTTGATGAAGGGGTTATGCAATGATCTTGAGATGAAGTTGCAATTGTCTGATGAGAACTTTTGTAAAGCAGATTCTCTCCGGTCTCAAGCTTTGTTAAATATTGCTGAGCTGGAACAGAAGTTAAAATCTCTTGAAGAGCTCCATCATGAATCTGGATATGCAGCAGCAACTGCTCAACAAAAGAATCTTGAGCTCGAAGATATAATACAAGCTTCAAATGCAACAGCAGAAGAAGCTAAATTGCAACTGAGAGAGCTTGAGACACATTTTATAGCTGCAGAGCAGAGAAATGCAGAGCTCGAACAACAGATAAATCTGGTGGAACTTAAGAGCAATGACGCTCAAAGAGAACTGAGAGAGTTTTCTGAAAAAATTTCTGAACTAAGTGCCACACTACAAGAGATCGAGGAAGAAAAGAAACAGCTAAGTGGCCAAATACAAGAATATGAGGATAAGATTACTCATCTGGAGTCTGCCTTGAACCTGTCCTCTTCCCGCAATTCCGAGCTGGAGCTTGAATTGAAGAATGTTGCTGAAAAGTGTGCTGAACATGAGGGCCGAGCCAATACAACACATCAGCGCAGCCTCGAACTAGAAGATTTAATCCAGATGTCTCATTCAAAGGCAGACGATGCGGGCAAAAAGTTAAGTGAGATGGAACTGTTGCTCGAAGAAGAGAAATCCAGAATCCAGGAGCTTGAAGAACAAGTAAGCATGTTAGAAAAGAAATGTGGAGATGCAGAAGCTGAATCCAAGGAACACTTTGATAAAATCTCAGAAGTTAAACTGGAACTTGAAGCATTCCAATCAAAAGCATCAAACCTTGAGGTTGCGCTACAAATGGCCAATGAAAAGGAAAGAGCACTGACTGATTGCTTAAATGAAACAACAGATGAGAAGAAAAATTTAGAAGACACATTGAGAAATTCCAGTGAGAAGCTAAGTGCCACACTACAAGAGATCGAGGAAGAAAAGAAACAGCTGAGTAACAAAATAGAAGAATATGAGGATAAGGTAACTCAATTGGAGTCTGCCTTGAACCAGTCCTCCTCACGCAATTCTGTGCTGGAGCTGGAATTGAAGAATGTTGCAGAAAAATGTGCTGAACATGAGGGCCGAGCCAATACTACACATCAGCGCAGCCTCGAATTAGAAGATTTAATCCAGATGTCTCATTCAAAGGCAGATGATGCGGGCAAAAAGGCAAGCGAGATGGAACTGCTGCTCGAAGCTGAGAAATCCAGAATCCAGGAGCTTGAAGAACAAATAAGCATGTTAGAAAAGAAATACAGGGGTGCAGAAGCTGTACATGTCGACAAAATCTCAGAAGTTCAAATGGAACTTGAAGCATTCCATTCAAAAGCATCAAACCTTGAGGTTGCACTACAAATGGCCAATGAAAAGGAAAGAGAATTGACTGATTGCTTAAATGAAACGACAGATGAGAAGAAAACTTTAGAAGATGCATTGAGAAATTCTGGTGAGAAGCTGAGTGCCACACTACGAGAGATCGAGGAAGAAAAGAACCAGCTGAGTGGCCAAATACAAGAATATGAGGAGAAGACTACTCATCTGGAGTCTGCCTTGAACCAGTCCTCTTCACACATTTCCGAGCTGGAGCTGGAATTGAAGAATGTTGCAGAAAAATGTGCTGAACATGAGGGCCGAGCCAATACAACACATCAGCGCAGCCTTGAACTAGAAGATTTAATCCAGATGTCTCATTCAAAGGCAGACGATGCAGGCAAAAAGGTAAGTGAGATGGAACTGCTGCTCGAAGCAGAGAAATCCAAAATCCAGGAGCTTGAAGAACAAATAAGCATGTTAGAAAAGAAATACGGGGATGCAGAAGCTGAACACTTTGAGAAAATCTCAGAAGTTCAAATGGAACTTGAAGTATTCCAATCAAAAGCATCAAACCTTGAGGTTGCACTACAAATGGCCAATGAAAAGGAAAGAGCATTGACTGATTGCTTAAATGAAACAACAGATGGGAAGAAAAATTTAGAAGATGCATTGAGAAATTCCAGCGAGAAGCTAAGTGCCACGCTACAAGAGATGGAGGAAGAAAAGAAACAGCTGAGTGGCCAAATACGAGAATACGAGGATAAGATTACTCATCTGGAGTCTGCCTTGAAGCAGTCCTCTTCACTCATTTCCGAGCTGGAGCTGGAATTGAAGAATGTTGCAGAAAAATGTGCTGAACATGAAGGTCGAGCCACTACGACACATCAGCGTAGCCTTGAACTAGAAGATTTAATCCAGATGTCTCGTTCAAAATCAGATGATGCGGACAAAAAGGTTAGTGAGATGGAACTGTTGCTTGAAGCAGAGAAATGCAGAATCCAGGAGCTTGAAGAACAAATAAGCATGTTAGAAAAGAAATGTGGGGATGCAGAAGCTGAATCCAAGGAACACTTTGATAAAATCTCAGAAGTTAAACTGGAACTTGAAGCATTCCAATCAAAAGCATCAAACCTTGAGGTTGTGCTACAAATGGCCAATGAAAAGGAAAGAGCATTGACCGATTGCTTAAATGTAACGACAGACGAGAAGAAAAATTTAGAAGATGCAGTGAGAAATTCCAGTGAGAAGTTGGCTGAAACTGAGACCCTCCTTGAAGCTTTGCGGAATGAATTGGATCTGACTCAACAGAAATTGGGAAGCATTGAAAATGACTTTAAAGCTGCTGGGATGAGAGAAAGTGAGATTATGGTGAAGCTGAAGTCTGCTGAAGAGCAACTAGAGCATCTAGGTGCAGTATTAGAGCAAACTACTGTGAGAAACTCGGAGCTTGAATCATTACATGAATCTTTAACCAGGGATACAGAGTTGAAACTCCAAGAAGCAACTGCAAATTTCACCACCAGAGATTCAGAGGCTAAGTCACTCTATGAGAAACTAAAGCTTCTTGAAAATCAAGTAAAGGCTTATGAGGAGCAAATAGCCGAAGCAGCTGAAAGATCTGCATTTGTGAAGGAAGAATGGGATCAGATTTCAATGAAATTTGCTTCTTCTGAGATGACTAATGAGGAACTCAAACGGAAGATTTCAGAGACAGAAGATAAAGCTGCACAGTTTTTCTCAGAGAATGAACTGTTAATTGAGACAAATACACAGCTCAAAAGCAACGTTAATGAGCTTCAAGAATTACTGAACTCTGCTTATGCTGAAAAGGAAGCTACTGCTCAGCAACTGGCTTCTCACATGAATACCATTACTGAATTAACAGAGCAGCACACAAAAGCATCTGAACTTCAATTGGTAGCTGAAGCCCGGATTTCAGAGTCTGAAGGAGAGTTAGAAGCAGCCATTCAGAAATTTAGTCAGAGAGATTTAGAAGCTGGAGATTTAACTGCTAAGCTAAATGCACTCCAAAGCCAGGTAAAAATGTACGAGGAACAGGCTCATGAAGCAGTTGGTGTCGCAGAAACTCGAAAAATTGAGCTCGAACAAACCCTATTGAAATTGAAGGATTTGGAAGGCATCATTGAAGAGATGCAAAACAAGTCAGGTCAATTTGAGAAAGAGAGAGAAGGGCTGGCTGACTTGAATTTAAAGCTTACTCAGGAGCTGGCCACATACGAGTCCAAATTAAAGGATCTACAAGGCACAACTGTTGCTGAGAAGGATGAAACACTGGAACAGCTTTCATCTTTAAAGAAATTGATAGAAAGTTTGACTGAGCAGCTTACGCTTGAAGGGCAGAAAGTACAATCTCAGGTATGTGCTTTGTGAAAATATTACTGCCTTTCATTTATCTTTTAATTTTTTGGATAAAGAAACTGGATTTGTGAAGTCGTTGAACAACTGTTCTTGATTTCTATTTCCAATTGAACAGAGAGAAGCAGATTCTCAAAAAGACTTTGAAAGAGAAGCTGCTTTGAAGCATTCCTTTGAAGAGCTTGAAGCTAAGAACAAAGTGGTCATACTTCTAGAAGAGCAAGTGAAAGTGCTTGAGCAGAAATTGCAGCTAGCTGAGACTAAATCCAAAGAAAAGGTCTGTTTTGTCCTTAATTGTGTGAACATAGATACATGTCTGCATGCACATCTACATGTGCTTTCATTACATTCAATTATTTATTATAAATGTCATCTCTGATTTATGTCATATAATAGTTCATATATATATATATATTAAAATCTCTACTAGCTCGTCTTGTAGAGTCTACACCATAATCTATGTTATCATCTCTACTAGAGTAGGAGTTAGATCCAACTGTGGAAGTGAACTCTATTGAGGGTCTATAATGAATGGGTAGTGAAAAGCAAAGTTTTAAAAGACTTTATTGATGCTCACCTTGAGGCATGACTAATGCAATACGTATCGAGGTTTTGATTTTAGGCAACACTCTCGGAAGGCTCTCGCATATGCCTTTTGTGTATAAACATACAAAGAGTATACATATGGAATGCTTGTTTGGGTTATTAAACTTAGTCTAATGCATGATTTAAATATATATATATATATATATAAATCCTCTTTTGTAATTATATTATATGAGAAAAATCAAGTAAATGACCAACCAAAAATAAATATGTAAATACAAAGCTAAAGCTCAAGTGAGAAGCTCAATAACTGAAACCAAGAATGTCATTTTGACCTTTATATTTAATTTTTAATAGTTTTTGGTATTTTAAAAATATTTTGTTTATTTGCTACATATAAAAATTGAAAGTTGAAATGCCTGTGCCTTGAATCCTTGAGGCTTACATCTTACCTCATGAGGGGTAAAACGCCTTGCGTTTTGCATTTGCCTTTATAAAACTTTGGTGAGAAGGAGCATTATTTCAGTCTAAGCAAGAGGCTTGATTGGCATGTTTACATATGGGCCATTCACAGGACCATGCAGCAACATGGTGGATTTTGGCAAATCCATCGTCATTTGCTGAGTTGGAGACGAGGATAGGTAGGTGAATAGACCTTTTATATTTTAATAATGGGAAAAAAAGATTGCATCCTGAGATAAATGAGTTTGTCATTAATGCATAACAAAAATAATACCAGCCATCATCTAGTAGAATGCAGCCAAACTTGTTAATGATGTTTCTATATCCGTTTTAAATCAGTCCTACATTTGAGATTAGTTCTTCAGTCAAAATCTAAACTGAAACATATTGTATTGCAGAATGATGACGGAGGCAGTCCAATTGAATTGAAATCTAGAGATATTGGATCAACAATTTCAACTCCATCAAAACGGAAGAGTAAGAAAAAACTAGAAGCTGCATCTGCAGAAATACCATCCTCGGGGACCCATACTCAATCGACTGAGGGTTCTCCCGTCATGACCTTGAAGTTCATGTTAGGCGTGGCCCTGGTGTCCGTGATCATTGGCATAATTCTTGGGAAACGGTATTAGTTATGGATTCCAAGATTTTAGTTTGCCTATATTTTGTTTTTTGTTTTGTATTTTTTTAATTTTTTATGGTTTATTTTATGCACAGCAGATTGGAAAGTTTTGTCAGTATGCTTGTTGAGTTCAGGGTTTGAAGTTGGTCAGGGAATTTGTTTTTCATTTCAATCCCTAGCCTGTTTGCAAAGCAAAAAAACAGTAGATTCATGTAATCATTTTATGTTTGTATTTAGTGTTTGATTGTTTTTGTTGTAATGTCTTTAGGTAGCTTTTGGTAGTAACTTTGTAATTTCATTGAAAAGTTTCTGTGCTTGAACTTAGAAGGAACATGTGTTTTCCATTCATATGTATGCAATACTGTTGCATATTTTAATTTACAAATTACAAAACAATGACTCCCCTCGTACTATTTTTTTTTTTAAGATAGTACTCCCCTCGTACTAATGAAAACATCAAAATTTTATTCTTTGTTCATAATAATGAGGGTCCTATGCTTCGTTTCCACTATCATTGTAAGTAAATAGTGAAATTAGGATATTTCATGCGGTGTTTGTAGTTAGACTCATTACAAAATACATTTCTTGCATAACAATTGATTCATTGACCAATATGACAATGTTAGTTGTTTTATTCTTTTTATATTATTAATACATACATGTTATTATTTTTATTTTTTTGTCACCAGCAAATTGTCACATAAAGACTTTGCTCCCTCAAGGTTTAAGTTTTCCTAACATTTTGTTCCTTTACCATCAATCGTACTGCTAGTATTATGGATAAAAAACGATATTATCATCTCAACACAGACATTATATACATTTATTTTACTTTTTCTAAAAAAATAATGTAATTATATCATATTTATGAGATTTACTATATATATGTACATGGAGCAGATATTAAATCATTGTCAGGTGCTCTTCGTGTCCAAACTTCACTTCGAATAACTTGAGAACTCAACAACGGTGAGCTACCTGACGGGTGTGTTGCTGAAAACCCCTCCGACCCTCCGACGGTCAAGTTAGCACCCGTAGAGAGGAAGAGAAAAAGAGAGAAAGAGATGAGACAAAGTAGTAGGTGAGCTCTGATCACAAGATTTTCCAGACATCTGTATAGAGGCACAGCACCGTTTATATAGTTTTTGCACGCGTCTCTACGTCCATCTCCCTCTGGACGCGCAGACCTGCTCTTCTTTTACGTTCTCCTACGTGTCAGCGTTAATACAGCTAAACACCAAATGACGAAACCACCAAACGGTATTGACACATGCAGACGACGGAAACTTCTTCTCGTGGCCCCAGTGCGCCGCATAGCATTTACTACCGAGCTATGCTCAGCGCGACACCATGCCCTTCATTCAAGACCACTCTACTGATCTGGCCTTGTCGGCTAGGCCTGAGTATTGGCTCAACCGAGCTCCACGGTCACGACTGAGCTCCTGTTCGGTCGCATCTAGTCTTTTGTCGACGAACTCCGTTCGACTCGCACGGCGCACATCTCCGAGTCGTGCTAGTACCTCAAACTCACTTCGCAAGACCAGGCTGATATCCCGCCCCAATACATGCCATGCATTTGACCGTGCTCAAACCTCGCTCCATCGAGTGGGCTTGTTTCTTCAAAGCACAAGCCTCAACTAAGGCCCAAACTAGCTCAACTTACAGCAGGCTATGAATCTCCCTCTCAATTGCCCCTTAATTTCGTCCGCACTAGCGTGACCAGGATTACATTCAGTAGCCGAGCTTATTCCTTTGCTCGGTTGTCATCTACTTGGCTTTACACCTAGCTACCCGTGCTCCCAGGTCAGTTCACCACCTTTAACCATGCTAGTTAGCACGCTCGGTCATATAGCTTGCCTGGTTGACGATTTGGGTTTTCAGCCTGTCTTTTCGAGACTGGCACCGGTCTCATCATAGACACGTGGCATTCACTGATTAGCCTCGTACTACTATCCAGCTGTTACGTGCTGTCTCCTCAGATTCAAACTTTGGTACCTATACAATTCATTCCTATATATCGCACGTCTCTTCACATCTCAACCCCAACTATTCATTTTCTTCTCAAACGACCCAGCAAGTCAAAGCATCCAACCTCTAATTTCTGTTTACTGTACTCGAATCGGAGCATTTCCTTGAGTGGATTCGGTCTTGTCGTTGTTGTCGAGTACTTTCTTTCGATTGGAGCGTCGATTGTGGCCCTCATTTGGTGAGTTCTTCATGTCCCCCTACTACACTTTCTCTTTCTTCTTGTTCTTCGTGTTCTTGAACTTCAACTCACATATCCGTCCATTGAGGAAGATTGAAACAACCAGACATTACCAAAAACTAGATTAGGTTAGGGTTTTGACCCTTTTTGATGTCGAAAAGTATCTTCGTCCCTCGTCTCTGACATTGTTCATCATCTTTTGTGATGAACATGTGGCAATCTGGGACAGAATAAGCTACAAACCTCTGTTTGATCCAAAATCACGACTTGGCCCAGTAAGTTTCATGTTCGTAGAACTTAGGAGAAAAAAAACCGAGCTAGTAGATACGCTAGGTCGCTCGACCAGGCTAATAGCTGGTTCACTCGGGCGACCGAAGTGCCACTGCGCCCATAGTAACTAAGCTAAACTCCAGCTTATTTGCACGATCGCGCTATCACTTACACTTGGTTTTCAATTGCAGAATCCTAGGAAGCCAGGCACACTAGCATAAGGGCTCTCAAAGACCGAGCAACCATCGTGCACAACTCAACTTTGCCGAGAAAAACCGATCTAGTCTATTATGGAGCGCTATCGCTTCCTTGTAGACACGCCGATCACTTTGGCCGCGTTTTGAGAGGAATACGGTGTCCCAACCGATGTACATTTAGAGCTCGGCGAGGAGGACATAGACCCATAGGGCAGATTGGAGTCTTGCCCCTTTTACCATGCTGAGTATAATCGAAGGGGAGGGCTACGTTTTTCCATGCAACCCTTGATTTGCGAATTTTTGAGACGCATCGGGCTAGCTCCCACACAAGTATCGACCAACACTTATAGGATCATAAACGGAGTGGCCGAGCTGAACAATCAGCTAGGATTGCAGTTAGGTCTGGTCAAAATTCTACGTCAATATATGCTTAGTCGTACGAAAGATGGCTACAACTATTATTTGAAAATACGACTAGGCAGAGAATGTCTAGTAACCAGTATATCGGACAAGGACATATATGATGATGACTTTTTCTGGGTGTTCGGTAACTATGAGATGGCTGACGTGCCCAATTGGTACATTAACAAGAATTTCGGTGTTTCTTGTAAGCCAAGCTTTCTAGTTAATTCACTTTGTCAATATTCATCGTACCGAGCTAATTACCTTTCTTTTGCAGTTATCGAAGAGTTATAAGCCAATTATCTTTATCCAAACGAAGAGGCGATCAGGGCCGCATTAAGATATCGGCACCGAGATTGCCACGAGCTTCTTGGCTACGTCTTAGAGCTACCGATATTGACACCACGGAAGAGCAAGGTTACCAACTTCCTTGGCGCCTTCTCCTCCACCTAACCCAACTTTGCTTGACGTGCCCTTAATTTGGTGGACGAAGGAGTAAGCGACAAGAAGAGCCGTATTAAGAACTTAATCCTTGCCACTTCCACGGCTATCGAGCAACCCACCTCTACATTGATCGTTGGCTAAAGCTCGGGGATCGTGATTACCTTGGCTTCCGCTTCAAAAGCGCCAAGCGGACGACTAATGGCGAGCCCACTCGGCCGATTCCTCGGTTGAGTTGGAGGTCAAACTCAATGTTGAGCAGCGGCGACGAAGTTGAGCGGTTAAACTTGGCGGTAGGTTGAAATCCCGAGGAGGTCCCATCCCGGCTAATGCTTCTGTGAAAGGGGACAAGGAGCATCTGCTCGTCTTCGATCTCTCTAAGTACTTACTACTACCAGAGGATATGGTGGGGAGCGAACATGTTCCAGACACTTGGCTTGTCAAGTCTGCGGTGAAATCAATGACGAGGGTAGGATTTTCAAATTCGTAATTTTGCTAACTTTTGATTTCTTGCAGGCTATTCAAAAACAACATCTCGTCATGGACCGCATTATCAATCTGCGGCAAAAAGTGACTGACCTAAACGCTGCAGGGAAGAATGTCTCGATTGAGTTAGGTCGAGCTAAAGCTTTGCTTGAGATTGCGAACGCTAACAACACGAGGCTCCTTGGACAGCTCGGCATGGTTGAGCAAGAGCGAGACGCCCTGAAGGCCGAGCTAGAGGATGTGAAGAAGACGAGACAGAAAGACGTGGACAAGGCCAATAACCTCGGCTTCAAGGAGGCTGAGGAGAGCTACACTAAGCAAGTTGAAGCCATCAAGGACATCTTCTTCAAGTCCAGTTAGAAGGCGGCTTGTGAGCGACTTGGTTAGGGATCTGAAACCGAGGTGTTCACCTCTCATTCTCCTACCTTCCTGCCGGTCTACATGGTGCCATATACTAACGACGTTTTCAATTTGTTGCAAGAGGGCCGGGAAGATGCCAAGGAAGAAGTTGAGCAAGAAGCCAGGAAGGAGGCGGCCAAAATCGACAGGTCAAAGGAGTCTTGTGGCGGCCGCAGTTGATCTTAAGAAAACTAGCGCCGGAGTCGAAGATGCCTTTGCTGATCTCTCCCCCCTCCTTTAGCTTAGCCTTGTATTTTCATTTGTTTTTCTTTTGGACTGTTTGTAACCGAGCAACTAGCCCCAACTCTTGTATTTGCAATCTCCAATTAATGAAAAAATTATGCAACTTTGTGACTTGCTATTACATTGTGTTCCTTCTTTACAACCGTGCAATATTCTTGAACAAAGCATCTATTCATATAATTGGGCAAGGCACCTCAACGATACATGAAATCTTTTAGCCATGCAAAATACCCCGGCTACAGCTTGGAGTTGAATAAGTCATCAAATGCTTTAGCCGGTGGAGTTTGACAAGTCATCTACTCCTTCGGTCAGGCCAAACGACTCGGCTAAGAACTTGGAGTTGAACAAATCATTAACTCATTTAGCCGGGCAGAACACCTCGGCTGAAAACTTGGAGTTAAACAAATCATCAACTCATTTAGCTGAGCAAAACACCTCAGCTTAAAACTTGGGGTTGAACAGGTTATCAACTTATTTAGCCGGGCAAAACACCTCAGCTAAAAACTTGGGGTTGAACTAGTCATCAACTTATTTAGCCGGGTAAAACACCTCGGCCAAATACTTGGAGTTGAACAAACCATCAACTTTTTTAGCCGAGCAAATTCTCTTCGGCTAAAAGTCTGGAGTTGAACAATTCATCAACTCTACTGGTCGGGCAGAGTCACCTCGGCTAGGAGGCAATTGCCTCTTGTACATTGTGGTCCACTAATCATGATAAAATGTCTAAGTTTCCATTATATACCGATTTCATAAATTCTCAACGTGATTGAAAGAATTACACTGGAAACGAGGTATTACCGCCCTCCGCAAAAATTACACTACAAGTTCAAACTAAAAATAATACAATTTTAGATTGACTACGTTCCATGGACGAGGTATAGCTTGGCCTTCTAGATCTTGTAGATGATATGCCCTTTTGCCCGCCAAACCGATTATCTTGTAAGGTTCTTCCTAGTTTACCCCTAGTTGGGAGTGGGCAACGGTTTGTCCGAACCGCTCAAACCGTCCAACCCGCATATAAATGGGCGGTTTCGCAAAAATAATGCGAGCGGATGCGGTTTGAAATATGACAAATTTGCGGATTCTTGGGCGGGTCCTGAGTTAAACCGTAACATAAAAACCGCCTTACTTTAATTATTATTATTATTATTTATATACTAAATTTGTAACTTTAACAAGAGTACCATTATGTTCTCTATGACACTAGGATCCTTATTTTTAAGTATTTCTCAACTTTTTTAATGCCGTAGAATTATCAAGTTCTAAACTTGGTTTTTTATATGATTTTCATTGGTAACTCATCCACTTTTTCCTAATAAAATTTTCCTTCTGGTGGTCGATGGAGCTTCTAGTTTAATTATTGATTACTGAATTGACAATTCTAATTGAGTACAACCTTTAATCATTGATATACATTTTTTAATGCATTGATATACATTTTTTTCGTAGCGAAAATGCTAGTGTAGGGTCTCTTTGTTTTGGGTACTTTCATTTAATGGATTGATATTCAATTTTTATTTGTAAACTCATCAGCAAATTGTTGTCAAATGATCACAAATATATAAAATGAATATGATGCCTGAATTCGATGGGAAAAAAAAAACTCAAAAATTAAGTTTTAAAGAAAAAAGTGTAAACCGCAAATCGCCGGCACATCTGCTTTGCGGGTTGACTTTTTCCTAAACCGCATAGATGCGGGCGAGTCAAAACCGAACCGCAAACCGCACAAAACCGATCCGCGAGCACCCCTACCCCTAGCTTTCCTTCAACCGGTACTAGAGTGTTGCCCATCACCTTTCTTAAAACCCAATCCCCAACCTTGAATTGTCTGGGGTGAACTGCTTTGTTATACTTCTTGGACAGTTCTTGTTGGTATGTTGCGACATGAAGTGCCTTTTCTCGGCATTCTTCTACAAGGTCTAACTCCAGGGCGATGGCTTCGGTGTTCAAGTTCGGCTCCAAATTTTCACTGTGGATGGTGGGCATGCCGATCTCTAATGGGATGACCGCCTTCATGCCATATGCCAAAGCGAAAGGCGTCTCCCTGGTTGAGCGTTGCAGTGTTGTTCGGTAAGTCCAAAGGACATTCGGGAGCTTTTCGGCCCATTTCTCTTTGGCCTTTTCCAGCCTCTTCTTTAGCTCATCTAGAATGGTCTTGTTCGATGCTTCGGCTTGGCCATTCGATTGAAGATAGGCCGGTGTCGAGTTGTAGAACTCTATCTTTAGCTCCTCACAGAATTCTCTGAACAACCTTCTATCAAATTGGGTGCCATTATCAGAGATCAAAGCCTTGGGAACACCAAACCGTGTTATTACATTTTGCCAAACAAACTTCTTCACATCATTTTCTTTGATCGTCGCTAGGGGCTCAGCTTTTACCCATTTGGTGAAGTAGTCCGTC
Organism: Camellia lanceoleosa; assembly: GCA_025200525.1. NCBI lineage: Eukaryota > Viridiplantae > Streptophyta > Magnoliopsida > Ericales > Theaceae > Camellia > Camellia lanceoleosa. The sequence continues at coordinate 111,219,086 of CM045764.1, read as the reverse complement.
GACGCTATAAAGAACTTGCGGTTGCCTGGCGCAGTTGGGAGAGGTCCTACTATGTCCAGTCCCCACATTGCGAATGACCAAGGGCTTGTAAGAGGGAGGAGTTCTCTAGTCGGCTGATGAATTTGATGGGCGAACTTTTGGCATTTCTCATATTTTCTCACATACTTCTGTGCGTCGGCATGCATGCATGGCCATCAATATCCTTGTGAGTCCCAATGTGGCTGCCACACATCCTTTCATGGATTTCGAACAAAAAGACGTTGACCTTGCTCGGGTGAACGCACTTAAGGTAAGGGCTAGTGAAGGACTTCTTATACAAAGCCCCGAATGGGGAGAGCCAAAATCGCTCGGACTTCACCGGGACCTTGTTTGCCTATTTCTTGTCGATCGGCAGGATTCTTTCTTTCAAGAAAAAGATGATGGGGTCCATCCAAGAAGGACTTAGCTCGGCGTAGAGAACTTTCGTTTGTTCTGAGTTTTCGATGCTAGGTCTTAAAAGGAATTCAATTAAGAAAGGGCTGGGGGTTGATTTGTTGGCCATAGAAGCCAGACCGGCCAATTCATCTGCCTGGCCATTACCTTCTCGGCCAATCTGTTCAACTCTTATGGCTTGGAATTTCTTGAGTTGCTCTCTCACCAAAGTCTAGTACTTAGTCATTCGGTCATCCTTGGCTTTGTATTTTCTTGATACTTTACAACGAGCTAGGAGTCATTGTACACCATTAATTTGAATGCTTGCAGTTAAAGACCACTTTTTAGTCCAGCTAGCAGTGTTTCGTACTTGGTTTCATTGTTAGACGTAGGGAATCCGAGTGTAATGGAATGTTTGATGGTCAATCCGTCGGGTGAGATTAAGACTATGCCTAGTCCGGCTCCATGTCTGTTTAAAGTGCCATCAACGAAAAGTTTTCACATCTCGCCAATAAAAAGCTTCCAACATTCTGCGGGGTCTTGGGACTTTCGAAGGACTAGGTGTCCTGAGTTGCTTGGCTGCTCGGCTATGTCCACGTCGAGCACGCCATTGATGATTGCAATTTGCATGTCTTCACTCCCCTGGCGATGCGGTCTTGAATCCAACAGTTTGTCCTGTTATTTCCAAATCCATTAGCGCATTGCCAAGAGGTGGTTGTTCTTCGAGTGTTGGATCTGTGTTTTGGTGCGCTAATTCCGCATCGCCTTCCATTGCAGGCTCATGAAGGTGGTTGACTTGGACTGGAGTGGGAGTTGGCTGCGCAATTTTCATGGTGCCCACCCCCCTCGACCTAGTTGCACCGGTAAGGTCTACCGGGCAAACCGGGTGAGTTTCAGGTGAAAATTCTGCGATGAAGTCTGCTAATGCCTGGGCCTTGATGGTGGTCCTAGGTTAAAACTTGATGTTGAACTACCCCAATTCGACCACCCACTTCAAGATTCGACCGGAGAAGTCTGCCCACTCAAACAAGGCTTTTAACAGAAACGCGGTCAACACCACGATCGTATGTGCATGAAAGTAATGTGCTAACTTCCTAGAGGCCATCATTAGCGCCAAGGCAAGTTTCTCAAGCGGCAAGTATCTTGATTTTTCTGAGAGTAAGGTCTTACTCACATAGAAGATCAATAGATGTTGTATGCCCTCTGCCCTAACAAGGACCGCGCTGACCGCATGTTGAGAAACAGCCAGATCGAGGTATAACTCTTCGCCTTGCTTTAGAGTGATAAGAAGTGGAGTGCAGGAAAGGTATGTCTAGAGTTCGGCCAATACCTTGTCGCATTCTTCGTCACATGAGAACTTAGACTTCAAGGCTCGGAAGAAAGGCGACCTTGATCGATGCTTAAACCTCGTCGATTAAGTCTGGTGCCATCACGGCAAGATGTTGCACGCCTTTTGCTAAGTTGGGTTGCTTCAATTCTTGTATGGCTTTGATTTGAGAGGGATCCGCCTCAATCCCCCGGTTAGTGAGAATGGCAACTTGTGTTGCTTGAGAATGGCAAACATCTCTGCCAAGTCAGCTAAGTGGTCAGTCTCACACTTGCTCTTCACGACCATGTCATCGATATAGGCTTCCATCGTGTAGCTGAGCAAATGAGCGAACATCTTCGTGATTATCCTCTGAAAGGTTGCTTCGGCATTTTTTAACCTGAAGGGCATAACTCTATAATAGAACAATCCTCTTGAGGTCGTGTAGACAGGTTCACGGGGGACCTCGCTACAGCTCGGACTCGATATGTGTCACGGTTCTTAATCTTGAACCAAAGAGTCCAAATCCGGCAAATCGTTTTGAGAAAACAGATTTTTTTTTGAAAGAAGTGCCAAACATGGACTGCTTTGCCAGATACAGAGTCGCCACCTAAATATTTTATTTTTGAGAAATTTAGGAAACCCTGACTCGTTTACCTAAGGCCACGTGTCCGTTATCACCAAAGTTGCCTCGGCTCAGGAACTTGGGTACGATTGGGGAAGGTCACTTCATGAGCACCCTCGCTCGCCCGATCAAAGATCGGCCTCTACTAACCATGATATCTATTTTTGAAAACATTGTGTGTTCTTATTCCGGTTATTAGCCGAGGTTACTACGTGATGCGCACAGCATACAAGTATAGACTGAGTCGTTTGAATTGGAACAAAACACTTCATGTTTGTTTGTGAAAATGGTTTGCTACTCGCAAGTAGGCTTAAAACGCGGATTTTGCTACCCTCGGGTGGGCTTAGAAAACATGATTTTGCCACTGTCTAGTGGGCTTAAAACAAACATTTGATGAATTGTTCCAATCCAAATAACCCAACCTCTACTCCACGGGCATCAGCGGTATATCACATAAGCAGTTAGCCTCATGGTAAGCATGCTATCATGGCAGTCACTCATACGCATGCAAGGATTCTAAAGCATAAAACTCACCGAGTACTCCAAGCCAAAACAGAAATTGATTAGAAATCCATGCATGATCCTAAGTATACATAAATGCCTAATACAACACATGCAAAAATGCAACTATAGCAGGCTCGGCTACTCTAAACATGGCGTATGGAATGCTACAGCTAACATGTATTCAATTTAGAATTAAAATACAAATGCAGTTAGTATGATCTTGTAGGCGGTGTATGCAAGAGCAGATGAATGAATGCAAACATGATATCATCTTGTATGCTAATTGAAACATCTTAGTAATCTAACCATCATAAGCTGGTAAATAAAAGGGAAGAAAGACGTGGGGTTAGAAGACATACATCACACTCACGCACACTTATTACAACATTGCCCTCGCGCAGAGGGTCCAAAAGAATAATATACAGTCCCAAATAAATACAATCCGAATAAGTAGAAAACCGTAATTAATTAACAAATTTAACTAGGAAAGCAATAAATTGGCATGCAAGCTAGGGACTGCCTCAACTCTGATGAATGATGTATGTTCGGGCTGCTTTGCGCGGAAATCCACCGTGATGCCCCAATTAGCCTCTGTTTGTAATTGTTCTTGGAAAGCGCGCCAAGCTCTGGGAGGCTGCTGATTCTTGTTTTGCTGCAACAGAGAGCAACAGAGGGGCATGGCAATGTATTTTCACAAATGTATGCATGTCTCGATCCTCGTGCCACCAATTACGCATCTCAATGCATGATGGCCGAGGAGTCGAATTGCACAACTCAATATGGAATGAATGCACATGAAAATACAACTAAGACCTAACTCCATCATGGACAATCCGGAGTGTCGGTGACTGGGGAATTTAAACACGTTCCGTCACTCGGAGTACGAAACATACCTCGTTTTCCGTGCTCGGGCTAACTCCTATCCCGAACACAATGCAATATGCATGACATGCATGAAATGCAACTAAGATACATCCTAACATGCACAATGCTATGGAATGGCATACACGATGCATGAGATAACATGGCATACGCAATGTACTGACATACAACCTAGCATACACAACACTATGGAATGAAATGGCATACACAATGCATAATGGACTTACACCAACAAAAGTGGACTTCAGCCATACTCACATAAGAGGCCATTAGATGAAAATGAGACACTTGAGATGCGTGCTGCGTCTTGCATGAATCGAGGACCAACCCTAAGGCACCAAATGCCACTCTAACAAGACATGGCAAGACATGGAATATGACATACTAGCATGCAAATTTCAGTAGCAATAAGTGATGCAAAACAGCCCCGAAAGATGGCAAAATGACACCCGATGCATGAAATGAATCCCGAAACATGAAATTAGGTGCATGGAATGACCTATGGCTATGCAATGCATGCATTATTTGAACATGAAGCATGAAGAAAGAAGCAAGGCAGTCCCAAAAAATGCATATTTACAGTTTTAAGTAAGGCCAAACAGTGAACACAAATGGGGCTAAGCTAGCATACAAAAATGGCCCTAAAATTGAGATAATGAAGCAAGCAGCAGCTGCTGGCCCCAAATGGCTGAGAGCCCTTCAACAAAGTTAAAGAGGGGCTCAAAACATGGCATTTTACAGTTAGTGACCAAACCCAAAACAGTGCACAAGCAAGCCTAAAATACTATGCAAGATAAGGCCAAAAAGAGGGCTTCAACACAAAGTATACAAAGGATGCCTCAAACAGCAAAAGACCCTTAATGAAACATGAAGAGGGGGTCAAAATAAGGCTATTTACAGTTCGGAACAGAGCCAAAAAACAGAAGCACAAGGGGATAACAAATCATGCAAAAATAAGGCCAAAAGAGGGATACAAAGGCAAGTGGCAAATGGAAGCCTCAAACAGTGAGGAGCCTTTCAACAATGTTGAAAAAAAGCTCAAAATAAGCCACTTTATAGTTTACAACATGCCTCAAAACAGTTTATACATAGGCTTAAAATACTATGCAAGGAAATGGCATAAAAGAAAGGTAAAGAAGCAAGTGCCACAAAGAAGTCTCAAACAGTGAGAGAGCCTTAAACAAACATGAAATAGAGCTCAAAAAAATGCTATTTTCAGTTAGAGTTGGAGCTCAAAAAAGTAAGCACAAGGAGCTAGAATATGAACCAAGAAAAGGGTCAAAAAAGGGAGAAGAGGACTTACCCTTGAAGACTAATCTTTGACAGCCTTTTGGACCAAAATGCAGCACTCCTAGGCTCTGAAGAACAACCTCAAGCTGCTGGAATGGAGGATGGAATGGTGGGGCTATGGGTTGGTGAAGAACCAAGGGGGTTTTTAAGGCTTAGAGTAGAGAGAGAGAGAGAGAGAGATTTAATGTAAGAGCTCCAAACCAAAATTTTCTAACCCCTAAAACCAGAGCTGAGGGGGTGTTTATATAGGCAAAAGAGTGGGGGAAAAGGGAGGGAAATTGAAATTGAAATTTCTCCCCAAAAAGGCCAAAAAGTGAGATAAAGAGGCAAGTGGTAGCTACTGGCCTCAAACTGAAGAGAGCCCTTCAACAAAGTTGAAGAGGGGCTCAAAAAAAGACATTTTGTAGTTTATGACCAAGTCCAAAACAGCTCAAAAGTAAGCCTAAAATACCATGCAAAAATAGGCCTAAAAGAGAGTTAAAGAGGCAAGTGATAGTAGGAGACCTCAAACAGCAAAAGGTCCTTAATCAAACATGAAAAGGAGCTCAAAATATGACTATTTACAGTTTGGGTCGGAGCCCAACAATGCTTGTAAGCAAGGCTCGGGGGCCAAAACGTGCAGCCCGGGGCCCTAAAAACTGACTGTTAGGCACCGGAAGTGGTGTTCGACCACGAAGTCGGTCTCTCGGACCACAGTGTCCCTCAAAAGGGAGGAAATAAGGTATGTGCCAAAAATCAGAGCAAACGGAGGTGGTTAAGCGGTCCCGAACTGAGGCACACGGCGTCGGCTCAAAAAACTAAGCCGGGCTCCAAGCGGGAAAAATGGCCTCGACCACGAAGCGTAGCCTCTGACCCTTGAGAGATGATCTCTGAGACCTCTACCCTCCCTTTGGGAAGAGAAAGCAGGAGAGAAAGCAGACTGGTTATGGCAAGCCGAGGCAAAGCACAAAGAGTCCGAAGTCCGGAGGCAAGGCTCGCACTGGGACTCCAACCTCGGAAGCGAGCACAATATGCAACATCACCAAGCGCTCAATCGGTGGCGTCCCGAGTCTTAAGGTCGGTCAAAAATGGGGTGTCTCTGGTCGTGAAAGAAGTGATTTCTTAGTCGGGCTCATGCATGGCAATCTGGTGGTACCATGGTGGCGTCGAGAATTGAACTAGTTATGCGGTTGTTAGGTCCACAGTTGGTCAATTATGGGTGTTAGGTCCACTAGTTGGTCCACTTGTCTTTAGGCAAGCTCGGTTGAATGTTTTGTAATCGACACAAACTTCGCCATTTTCCATTCTTCTTTGACGGCACGGTATGTTGAAGACCCACCGTGGGTAGTGTACTTCTCGGATAGCCCTCGCTTCAAGCAGGTTCTTCACTTCTTCCGCCACTATCTCAACGTGATGAAGCGCTGATCTCCGTGATCTTTGAATGACCTGTGAGAACTCGTAGTTTTGTATATTAAATTATTTTGGTAATTATATTTAGCTAGTTAAATTTTGTAATCAACATCTATAATCCAATTCCATAACAACATTTTGTGACTAAATTCTGTAATTAACTTTTAATTAGATTATTATTGTTGTTGTTGTTATTGTTGTTGTGGTCGTCATCGTCGTCGTCACTTTTATGACTACACAAATCTAATTCTTAATATATATTATTCTGTATAAAATTTTGCATTAATAATTTGTGAACATGAAAATTAACCCATGGAGATTAATCGGTTCAATCTCATGTCTTTTAGTTGCATAAAATAATATTATAATATTAAAGTGACTCAAAATTATATATATACAAAAAAAATAAATAAATAAATAAAAATTGGGAGAATGGCTGGTTGCCTCTTCCAAGGTCTTTCCTTGGGCTTTGTTGTGTATGCATATGTAAGAGTATGCTTCTCCAACAACACACACAACCTCATCAAAGGTGGACAAGCATGCCTATAGGAAGACAATTCAAACCAATAAATTTTTTTGCTAAAGATAAAATAATAAAATAAACAAATACAATTTAAACACACATTTCTCTTCCACAATGCCTACATAAGGACCCCATCTTTAGCCACTTTTAGATATACACGGCTGAGCAAAAAAAACAAGAGAGAAAGAGTAGAAAAAAAGAAAAAGAAAAAGAAAAAAAAAGAAAGTAAGAGGAGAGGGTACTTGGTGATCACCATTTCAAAACTAATTTTGAGAATTGTTTGTAAAAGCTCTTGAGGTAAGAATACTCAACCTTTGTCCTCCCTTAGATATTTTTTTAACTGAATCTATATATTAAAAATATGCAAGAGTGTGCATTGTTAATGCACACATAGCAAGAATAGCTCAATACATGTTTACATTTTGATAGAATGATAATCTTGTGATTGTATGATTTCTATCCTTCTTGCAAGCATAGATTAGATGGTTTAGCTACTGATTTTATCTTCTTATGTGCTCAAATATTCTCCATTGTTTGAAATAATCTTGCATGGGGGTAAAATGAGATAGGGTTGGTTCATTTTTGCTCAAAACTTATATTTCCTTTACTGTTTCAGATTTTATCAGAGGTAAAATACTTTAATAAATTTAAAATAACTTGTGTCAAAAATATGTTGGTACTGGGAGCATATATAGGTATTCTATACATGTGTAAATTTTTATAAAATCATCGGACACCATTCTCTTACCGAAATAAATATTTGTCCTAAGTGTTGTTCTGTCTGACAAAAGCAGTGACTTCAAATAGGTCACATTTTCTCTGCAAGTGGTATTTTTCTGCACGACCACTTGGGAAAGTTAGATAAAAGAGTTATCTTTCATTTTCCACCAATTTCACAAAAAATGGATAAGTCTAAAAGGAGAAATTGTAGTTTTACTAAAACGCGACAAAATCTGTCCAGTTTCCTTAGAAAAATTATTTGACCATCTTCCATTAGTTTTCAATCTTCAAACTATTCTGGAAAAATGTTCTAAACTCAAATATCTAGCAATTTGTTCTGACCAAACTTTTTTTTGACACCATTTGAGGCCCCTTTTTATTTTTCAAACATTGATCACCTATGCTGGAAGTTACTGTAACTCACTGTCCCAGAAAAATCAGTTTTCTTCCAAATTTTATTTCTCTATTTTAAAATCGTTTTTAACCCTGGTATTCTTCTTAAAATATTTTCCTAACTCGATGAACTAGCTCCAGTTAAAATATCGTAATGGTTGACCTTGGTTTGGCATGGGTTTCATATTTTCTTTTGACCATATAGTGTTGAAAGAAGAAGTGTGTGAATTCTTAAGAAATTTTGTTATAATTTCTAAGACATTCTATCATATTTATTTTGGTTGCCATACATGATTGTGTTGTGTTATAGAAACATTATGTCACTGTGGTTTTCAAACTAAAACTCGTACATGTATCAAAATGTGAATTCGACGAAGTAAGGAAACACGAAATTGAACCGATAATACATTAAAATTTAAAAGTGATGGGGTGAGCTCGGTTTAGAATCTTGCGTAAGTGAGTTGCGAACCCTAACATGGCACGAAAAGGTATTTCGACTCTTATCGATGTAGGCAATATAAAGTTGGTAGTGCGGGTGTCACAACATAGACCGTTTCCTTGAGACAGACCGTGATGTCACAACTTGGGTATGTAACCCTGGTACGTGGGCATCATTGGTAATTACAACAAGTAACATTTGAATATTTGACCAAAGGGGAGTCAGAATTGCCCGTGGCCATTGTTTAGCGGTTGAATGGAAATAGTGCTCTGTGGGGAGTTATTTAAACTTATCTAATACACTAAATCTATGTGAATTTAAAAGAAAAGTTGGCATTTTTCCTTATGATGAAATATTGCTTCTGCTTGCCATTATTCTTATTATCTATTGTTATTACTTCAACTGATAGCATTCTTGTTATGCTTATTAAATGCTGCTTGTTATTCTGTTACTACACAGTATTCATTAATTATGAGTATTATTATCGGGGTGGGGTATTTTCTGATTGTAGTATCTTATTGAGCTCGTCGCTCATTGGCATTCCCATTGCCCTGGCATTTTATGCCAGGTACTGAAGAAAAGAAACACCGAGGTGTTGGAAGACAACATTCAGCCCTACTAACTTGAAGTGTGGCAAAGTTTCATGAACCATTTTTCTGAGTTTTCTAGTTTTTCTTTAGTTTTTTTTATTTATGTATTTATTTTTATTTTTTTTTATGTAGTAAGACAAAGTTTTAAGTTTGATTGGAGTTGTAATTAAGAACTTTTAGTTTCTGTGGTTTTAATTAATGGATGATGGTAAATTTGGTGGCAACATTGATGAGGATTCTTAATTAAGAAAATTGATTTTAAGTTTTAAACCTTATTATGATGTCCTCAAATTTTGGGGCGTCACATAACTAGCCGGGCATCCAAAAGCGATGTTGATTGGTGGCAAATGAAGTTTGGATCGACGCCGGACATATCGTAAGGCGTCCATGTGAGCGATTCGATGTTTGCGACCAAAAATTTACCATGTCCAACCGTTCTTGGGCGGTCATTGGATCTAACAAAAAAATTTTTTGGGATCACTCTCCTTGATCCTTATCTCTACTAAATCTTTGTGACCTTCTCTTGACCACAGTACCCATACCGTCCATGACACTTTGATTTTCCGGTCCTTCAATCATCTGTACGAAGCCTTTAGCAACCTGGTTCCCCGTTCATAGCCACGAAACACTGCTTGGCCATAACTTAATCGCCTCAGACTTCTTTTATCATCTCGGTAGCAGATGGGAACCTCATGACTTGGTGGTAAGTCGACGCCACTACTTGCATGGCATGAAGCCATCCTCTATTTAGGATAAGGTTGTAGGTGGAGAACACTTTCAATACCCAAAACTCGACTTGTTTTATGATGGACCCTGCCTTAACTGGTAGGATTATCTTCCTGACCGGCCATTCTGGTTGCGAGTTAAAGCCAACCAACGGTGATGTTACCGGGGCCAAATCTTTTTCCTCTAGCTTGAGCTGCTTGAAGGCATCATAATATATTATTTTGACCGAGCTGCCTTGGTGGATCACAATGCGCCTAACGTCAAAGTCCCTAACGCGAAGCGTGACCACCAGCGCGTCATTGTGTGGCATTTGAATACGTTTAAGATCTTGGCTTGAAAAGCTGAGAACATCTTTCACCTCGATTTTGCCTTTTTTGACCGCAGGCTGGACTGACAGAACTTCTCTTATATGCTCTAACTTCTTGATCATCTCCCGGAGCTTGTATACCCGCGCTGGCTCGGTGATCCCATGGATCACATTGATCATGCCTTGGGAGGTGCTTCTAAGGAGGCCAAACCATTTGGTTCGGCTGGAGCGTGGGGTGCGGCCTTGACACCTCCATCAATGTAACAGTTCAGATGGCTGGCTGCCACCAACTCTTCCAAGTGCTGTTTCAAAGGGACGCAATCTTCTGTGCGGTGACTACGCTTATCATGGTAAGTGCAGCGATATCTTGAATTGAAGCCTCTTTGTGCATCGCCTAACTTAACCGGGAATCGGACATATGCCTTGTTGCGGATCTCGCTAAGTATGTGATATATTAGGATCTTGAAAACCATGGTGATGCCCGTTCGGGCGTTCAACTTTCTCTTTGTATCTTCCGTGACATCGCCGGGGTAGTTAGCTTGGTCGTTGCGATGACCCTTACCCCGATTGTTGTGGTCGCACCACGTCGATTCTTTTTGTGGTTGTTGGACGGTTTGCCTCTGTCATTGCTTGAACCTATCTGACCATTCTTTTGTCCGTTGCCACTGAATTCGCCTTCGTGGTGGCCGTAGCAGCATCATCCTCAACCCGGATGTGCTCGTTGATGCGCTGCATTAGATGCTCCATGGTTGTCGGTTGGTTCATGGTGAGCAAATCTCGTAGTTTATATGCGACTAGGAGACCGTGTTTGTACTGGGTGATTGCTAGGTTGGTTGGGCAATCAAGAATCTCATTGAAGGTTACCCAATACTTGGCGTTGTACGCCTTTAGTGAGTCACTTGGTTTCATCTTGATGCTAAGAAGGTGGTCGATCTCTTTGGGCGTCTTGGTGTTAGTTTTGAATTGGGTCACGAATTCCTCCGCCAGTTGCTGCCACTTTTTGATATTTTCCTCCGGCAGCCTCTCGAACCATTTCAGGCTCAGCTCACTGTAGACGTCCCCGAATGTCTTGGGAGGGAATCCCGTTTTGTTCATTTGGGCTCACTACAGTTCAGGACTCAATGTCACGGTCCTATATCTAATCTCGCAGAGTGCAATGCAAGACCGATGAATCATCAAAGAGTCCAAATCCGGCAAATCGTTTTTGAAAACAGATTTTTTGAAAGAAGTGCCAAACATGGACTGCTTTGCCAAATACAGAGTCGCCACCTAAATATTTTTATTTTGGGGAATTTAAGAAACCCTGATTTGTTTGCCTAAGGCCACGTGTTCGTCATCACCAAAGTTGCCTCGGCTCGGGAACTTGGGTACGATTGGAGAAGGTCAGCTATGAGTACCCCCTCTCGCTCGATCCGAAAATCGGCCTCTACTAACCATGATATCTTGTTTTGAAAACATATGCGTTCTTATTCCGGTTAATTAGCTAATCTTGCGCACAACACAAAAGTATAGACTAGATCGCCTAATTTGGAACAAAGCATTGCATATCCGCTCGTTTGAAAGACAGTTTGAAATTTACTACTCGCAAGTAGGCTAAAACACGGATTTTAACGAGTTGTTCTAACTCAAACAATCCAACCTTCACCCACAGGCATTCAGGCAGTTTATATCACATAAGCATATAGCCACATGGTAAGCATACTGTTATGTTAACATTCACACTCATGCGAGATGCTAAAGCATGAAAAAGCTTACCGAGTACTCCGAGCCAAAACAAAAGAACTTGTTAGTAATCAATATATGACCCAAGTCCATGTTAAATAACTAATGCATCGCATACAAAATGCAACTAGAATAGGCTCGGCTAATCCTAGTATGGCATGTGAAATGCGTAGATAGCATGTATTCAAGTTAGATTTGAAATACTATGCAGTTAGCATGATGCGCCGAGCCCGGTGCATGCAATACAAATGAATGGATGCACGCATGCATAGCATAAGGTATGCTAAATTAAACATGCCCTAATTCTAACCATTAAAAGCAGGTAAGTAAAAGGGAGAAAGAAGTGGAGGTTGGAAGACATGCGCACACGCACCTACACTTATTACAAATTCGCCCTTGCTCGGAGGGACCAAAAGAATAATACAATTTAATTAACTAACAAGCTAATTAATTAAATTATACAACACTTAACTAATTAATGAATCAATTAAGCTACTGAAAGCAGTAAAAGGCCTCGGGAAGAGGGATGCACGCATGCTCGGATTGGCTTCGCCCAGAAATCCAATGCCATGCAGAAGCTGCCTCTGTTTACCCTGCTCTGCTCCTCTGGAAATTGCACAAGTCCCAAGAAACACTCTATGAACACTGTGGAACATCACCAGCCAAGGGGAATCATCATCGGCCATTGGAAAGTGGTCATCGACCATCTATTGAGCTCTCGGCCACCAATTTATGGCCGGCCGGCACTAAGTGTAGTCGATCGACCATCCATACTGCGAAACTGTTTTGACGTGACGGAGAGGGCAAACATGGCATGGTAATACATTTCAAGCAATGTTTGCACCAACCACACTCCTTATCATGCTCATGATTCAAAAGAGGATGGTCCTCGATTCTCGGACCATCAATCGTGCATTTCAATGCGTGATGGCCCGAGAAGCCAAGTTGCGCATTTTAATTTCAAATGAAATGCAAACTAAACAAATAAGGCCCAACCTCTATCACTTGATCAAGAGACAAGGCATGCATGCCGAGTGCAACCTAAGCAGACGAGCTAAATATGCAATATGAGCATGCAAGCAAATAATGTACACTAGGCACACAACGTAAGCAAACAAGCATGCGAAGTATGTAAGCTAACAATCATGCAAATGATATGTGACAACATATCAAGCAAACATGTGACAACATGTTAAGTAACCACAAGAGGGATGCATGCCAAATGCAACACAACTTCAAACATGCAACAACATATCATGGGCCAAATATGTGACAATATGCAAGGCAAATGCACACACAAGTATTCGTGCACACAATGGTCCAAAATTTTAGCATAAGAGAGTAACTTTTTAAGCCCAAAACAGTAGCTAAAATGTTAAGTACATAAAGGCAAATGTACATACAAACATGCATAGATACATGGTTTAAGACTTAAGCATAATGAAGCAACTTTTAAGCACACTTAAAAGGGACAAACATGGACTAATGGCATGCATATTAAGCTCTGAAAATCATGCTATAAGAGGTTCCAAACCAACTAAGCAAAGCAAGCATATCATGCAACCAAGCCTAATGCCTAAGACTCACCAAAGAGGCATTGAACTACAATTAGCAAGACCAAACATGGCATGATTTAAACAACTAAAATCAGAGTTTTAGCATGTCAAAATGAACCTCACAACCCACTTAGATGGCATCTAAATGACTTACACATGGAAGCATACACAAATGTCCAAACATGGAGCATAGGGCAACACCCTTTTAAAGCATTAAAGGAGCATCAAATGCAAGTATACAAGCATGCTAAATGGACTGAAATGATGCTATAAGTGGTGCCAAACCACTGAAACAAGCCAAACAATCCATGCTCAACACTCACACACCCGAGGCTAGCAAGCCAAAATGTAAGGTGGTTATACAAAGCATGTCAAGCATGGCCAAAACAATTAAAAATAGAGCAAAAGCATACTAAAACATGCATAAAAGCTTCACAGAGCTTGGCCAAAATCATGCTAGAACAAGGCTCAAAGCACAAAGCATGTTAAGGCAAATTTATGGCATTACAAGACAAGTATGCTAAGCATGCATGGTGTGTCTAAACCAAGTAAAAACAGTGCTATATCATGGCAAAATAAGCACAAATAACACTTAAGACATGGCCAACATGAACTCAAGAATGGTGCTCACACATGAGGCAAAAATGACACATTTTTTAAGACAACAAGGAGAGGGGATGACCCTCTCTTTCTTAGGACCTCAAACCACCATCTTCACCACTGAAATCCCTCAAGATTTCAGTGGTGAGGAGGCCCAAACAAGGTGGTCCTAGAGCTCACCAAAATAGTACAAAATGGGGGCCAAACAAGGCCTAAGAGGGGCCAAACAACCCCAAAGCTCAAAGCAACCTTAAACAACTATTTTAAGCAAGCAAAATCAGAACTTTTATATGTTATATACTAAGCTTAAAATAGCAAGCAAGGATGGCTAAAAGCTTATGCAAAAATGGGGTAAAAAATGTGAAATTCTTACCCTTGTAGGCCCCTTTCAAGAACAGCACTCCAGCTGCTTCTCCAAGCTTGAATCCACTCAAGAACTTCAAGAACAACCTATTGGCTCCTCAGCAACCAAGGTAAGGTGTACAACTAGGTGTTTCTGCACAAAAGTAAGGACAAACACACACTTATACACACAAGAGAGGGAGATATAGAGATAGAAGAGATACACAACCCTAACCCTAATATCAGAGACCCTCTAGAATTTTTGTAACCCTGGAGGAGGGAGGAGAGGCCCTCCCTTTATAGAGGATCACTCTTGCAAAGCTTACAAAACAAGCTAAGCAAGAGTGAAATCCCTCCATACACGTGTATGGAGGGGGTGCAAAGTGTATGCCAGCTAGCACAGCTGGCATAAAAATATCTACAAAAGCAGATGCACAGTGGTCGGCCAGCCAAAAATGCCAAATTGACCAAATACATGGTCGACCGACCACAAAGAGTGCCGGCAGGCCATAACCAATGGCCGGTGGCAACAAAACAGTGGCCGGTTGCCTCAAGCCATGGCCGGTGGGGGTGTGGGGATGGCCAACAAGCCATTCTCTGCCCCCTCAAAAGCAAAACACAAGTGTTTGGTGCAAAACCAGACACAAAACAATCGAGTCAAGAGATCCTAAAGCAAGGTGCGTGGCCGAGACCTCTAGGAACTCAAGACGAACACAAACATGGATGATCACCGAGTGTTCAAAAGATGACGTCCAAGTCTCAAGGACAGTAAAAAATGGGGTGTCTACACTCACCTAAACTCGACGAGAAAATGAGGCACATAAATGTGTCATTTCACTTGTAGCCAACCATGACTTGCCGGAAATGGCTTACGTGCATGTATGGATCGATTTTTACGTCATAGAGTGTAAACTTGAGTGGTGAAAACTGCGAGGGAGCGGTGTAGTTTCTATCTTGAGGGAGAAAGGGTGGCACTCGGCCTCCAAGTCCCTATCCAAGGGCACATGTGACTAATAGTCGCGCGGCGGCATTACGACTTCTTCAGGCGCGACCTCAGGTGGGACAGCATTGCATCTTGGCACCTTGTGCACCTCCGTCGGCGCCTTCGCTCTTCCAAGACGTCCTCAAGTCCTCTGAATGGATGGAGTAGGAGTATCTCGGCGTCGTCGGCGGATATGAGGGCGATAATTGCTATCTCGCGCAAGACTTCTCAGCCAGCAGGTCAGAATCACCAACCCCATAACTTTTGGTGATGGAGAATGAGGGCATCCACTGTTGGTTCTGGCTGCCCGAACGACGGGGTTGGGTGCGCTTATTCTGGTTACCCACTTGAGGAACACCCTTCTCTTTGACTTGCCGCTTCAATGCTTCTATCTCTGCCACCATCCTCTAGATGATGGCATTTTGGTCTCTTAGTTTGTGCTCCAGATGATGAGCGTGTGACTCTCTTCGCCATCGGTGCCCATCTGGGCTCTGCGAGTGGTCATTGCTCCTTGCGCGCTTGTCTCGCGCATCTCTGGGAAGCTCTTTAGAAGAAGTTTCCAAGCCAGCTATGGTCGAGATGGCGGGAGGACCATCTCTTCTTCGGACGGACTTTGGAGTGATGCCGTCGATGGTGGACAGCGGAATGTTGTCATTGTTCGCTATGAAAGATGATCGGGCGAGCTTGGAGGACAAGGTTTTTTTTTTGTTAAAGATTTCCACAGACGGCGCCAATTGTACGGGAAACAAATATTCGTCGCTGTCCGTACTCTTTGTGTCCAAACTTCGCTCCGAATAACCTGAGAACATAACGATGGTAGGCTACCCAGTGGGTGTGTTGTTGAAAAACCCCTTTGACGGTCAAGTTAGCACTCTTAGAGAGGAAGGAAAAAAGAGAAAGAGAGAGAAGAGACAAAGTGGTAAGTGAGCTCTGATCACAAGATTTTCTAGACCTGTGTATAGAGGTGTAGCACCATTTATATAGTTTCTGCGTGCGCCTCTGCATCCATACCCCTTTGGGTGTGTGGACCTGCTCTCCTCTTACGTTATTCCACATATCAACACTAATATAGCTAAACACCAAATGACGAAATCACCAAACGGTATTGACGTGTGCGAACAACAGAATCTTCTGGTCGTGGCCCCAGTGCGCCACATAGCATTTACTACCGAGCCATGCTTAGCGCGACGCCATGCCCTTCTCTCGGGACTGCTCTACCGATCTGGCATTGTCGACCAAGCCTGAGTATTGACTCAACTGAGCTCTACGGTCACGACTGAGCTCCTGTTTGGTCGCATTTTGTCTTCCGATGATGAACTCTGTCCGGCTCGCATGGTGCACATCTCCGAGCCATGTTAATACCTCAAACTCACTTTGCAAGACCGGGCTGATATCCTGCCCCAACACATGCCACACGCCTGGCCGTGCTTAAACCTCGCTCGATCGTGTGAGCTTGTTTCTTCAGAGCACGGGCCTCAACTAAGGTCCAAACTAGCTCGGCTTATAACAGGCTATGAATCTCCTTCTCAATGTATTCTTTAAAACACAGAGATGAGTAATGTAATTTTCCTATAAAAAAGTTTTAATAAGGGACATTACCAATTGGATGATAATAGTACCGAACTAATGCCCCTATTCGTGTGAATAGTGGCCAGAGTCTAAGTGTTGACATAGCCTTTCTAGTTTGACTTGATTATGTGCATTATAAATAATCAAATTATTTGAACTTGGTTCGATTAAAATTAATTTAAGATTAACTCGAAAGATAAACAAGTAAACATATTTTAATTTTTTAAACCAAATTAAAACAATTTATTACTTCACTCATTTACAACATTAATTACTAACTAGAGATAATCTTTATCCAGAATAATAAACTTAGTGAGTCATCACATTATGTGAGTTCAATTAAATTAACATATTCTAGCTTCAATTGTACTAAGAGCTCCTAAGCCTGACTCTCAACATAAGCATGATTGCCTAAGCCCAATTCGAACTCAATAAATTAAAATGGGCGAAGCCTGCATTGTTCACAAATTTGTTTGTTGTTTATTTGTTTGTTTGTTGTTGTTTTTTTTTTTTAATAATTAGGTTGGTTAATTTTTCAAATATTTTATTTTAAAGTTAGATTCCTATTAACATTTTTTTAACAAAATAACTGATATTAACTTGTAATAATATAACAAATATAATATGATATATGTACTCAATACGGTTGAGATGATTTAAGAATAATTTAACAACCTTACGTGTATATTTAATATTTGGATTTATTACACTTTTTATTTTTAACTATTTTGAAATTATCTACTTAATTTTTAAATTATTGATTGGTTTTCTAAAATATATAAATCAAAATCTATTGAGTTTCTAAATTATTGATTGAATCTATTAAGTCCCTAAAGTATTTAATTCAAACTTATTTAGTCCCTAAAAAAATTACAAAAATAAAATGTAAACCCATAAATATTATGTATAAATTAGTAAAAGACCCTACTTCGTTAATATTTTATTTAAAAAAAAAATTAAATTTCTATTTTGTCTTTAAAAACTGTTTTGCTTCGCTATGTTTAAATTAGTATTAGAGCTTGATTCATTAGCATTACCAAATTATATGAGTATTAGATATACTGAAAAACTAGAATTAGATAATTTAAATAATAAAATTTCGCTATAAATAATAATAGAACAAAATAATACATTAATTATGTTATAAAGAGAACTTGATGAAAAATTTAAAGACAACCAATTATAAATTATAAACCAAATCCAGCATATAAAACTATATAAAGACAAACAAGTGGCCATTGTAGAGTGTAAGTAAAAAAAGATTGTAATTACCCGTACCCTTACAAAAGAAATTTACCAGAACAATTGATGCACATTTTTAAAAACAGAATAAAATTTAAGTTTTTTTTTAAATAAAATTTTAACCAGGTTTTACTAATATATAATATTTGACTTATATTTTATTTTTGTAATCAACTAAAGATGTTTAAACTAAATACTTGAGAGATTTAATAAATTCAATCAATAGTTTAGAAAATAAACTTTGATTTATATAATATATATTTTAGGGACACAGTAGAATCAATTGATAGTTCATAGACTAGATTGATAATTTGACAATACTTTAGAGGTAAAAAATTTAATACACCCTTAATATTTTTGTATGTTTAAATTATGGTCTAACCTTACAATGGTCCTGTTTGGTAAAGCTGTGAAAAAGTGATTATAGATTATAACTTAACAGATTAGCTTATAGCTGTGAACATAAGCTGTTAACCTGCTTGGTGCAGCTGTGAGATTATGGATTTAAGCAGCAGAGTAGCATTTGGTTAATAAGCTGTAAAATAGCTTTTTACTGTATAATTATCCTTTCTACCCTTATATGATACAAAAATGATTATTTTATCATTTTTTTCAGTTTTAATTAAAAAAAAATTATTTCATTAATAAAAGTTAATATAATTAGTATTAATTAATATCAATTAATGTAAAAATTGATACATTTGATAAAAATGTATTGGAAGTATTATTGTTACAATTTTTTTCCATTATAAATTAATTAGTATCAATTAATTGCTTAATTAGTATCAATTAATACTAAAATTATTAATTAGTATCAATTAATGGCTTAATTAGTCTCAATTAATACTAAAATTATTAATTAGTATAAATTAATATTAATAATTAATTTTTATTAGTATCAATTAATATTAATAATCAACAATTGTTATTAATTAGCATCAATTAATAATTAATTCATTACAAAAGTATACAATATTAATTTATTAATAATTAATACCAATTAATATTGATTTTTTAATTAATATTTATTTTTTTTCTTTTTCTTCAGAAATATACAATTTTTATTTTTAATTAATATAAAAATATACCATATGAATTTATTAATAATTAATACCAATTAATATTTATTTTTTAATTAATATTGATTTTTTTCTTTTTCTCCAGAAATATACAATTTTTTATTTTTTAATTAATATAAAAATATACAATATGAATTTATTAATAATTAATACCAATTAATATTTATTTTTAATTAATATTGATTTTTTTATTTTTTAATTAATATTAATATTTAGGCATTGACGAGGGCATTTAAGTAATTTTAGTCCCCCACACCAACTGCATGCTTAAGTCGAAAATTTAACCAGCTTTTGAGATAAGTTAAGAAATAACTTGATTTAAGCTATAAGCAGGTTAACTTAAACTATACCAAACACAAAATTTTAACTTAAATTAAGTTAAAAACTGAACTAAACAGTTTATAAGCCATACCAAACATGCCTAATGAGTGGTAAATTATGGACCAATCTTATGTGATGGATTTAGCCTTCGTTTGGTATAAGTTAAAATGGAATTTTTTGGTTAAAATAGCCACAAAAAAAAAAAGACAAAATAGATTTTTTAACTCAATAAGATAAAATGTCACATTAAACCGTAATCATTTTATTTTTTCTCTCATAAAAGTCAAAAAAGCCAAAAAGTCTATCCCAAATGAGACTTTTTAACTCCAAGTTAAAATAGTCAAAAAGCCAACCCACATCCCAAATGGACCCTTAAGTACTCATGTCTGTTATATTTTTTTTATTGCATTAATAAATTTTGAAATACTTATTTTATCTTAATATTTTTTGAGATTATTAATAAATAAAAAAATTTTGTTAATAAGACTAGCCCATAAATTCCTCAAAAATTTGTACATAAAAAATTTAGGGCAAATTGCCTACACCTCCATTGAGGATTAACGAAATTATAGATTTCCCTTGAAGTTTTAAAAATTACATCCCACCTATTGCAATTAACGCCGTTAACGGATTTCATAAATTGACTAAAATGCCTTTTTGACAAATAAGGGCAAATTACCTACACCCCTTGCGATTTAGCTAAATTATAGATTCCCCCTGATATTTAACTAAATTATAGGTTCCCTCTGAGGTTTAGTTAAATTATCATTTTAAAATAAGTTATGAAATGCAAAATTAAAATAGAAAAATACTTATCACAGTATAAAAAATTAAGGTTTTAGAGACCAAAATTTAGGGACAAAATTATTTTTAGGGGACTAAATATTTTTGTTACGAAAAGTGTCGTTATTATATTTTTCGCAATGAAAATTGAACATTAGTGATTAATTATTATCTTTTTGGTATCAATTTTTTTGTTAAAAAAAATAGACCATTTTGAGATCAAATTATTTTGTCTATAAAAGTTTATTTATTATTGACATTTTTGAAATTTTATCGCTAAAAGTCTTATTTTTTACTTTTTAAGGTGACCTTTTAGCGACTATCTTCAAGTCGCTAGAAATTAGTTCATAAATTTCTTTTGTAACAAAATTTTCACTTTTAGAAATAAAAAAAATTGGTCTCTAAAACTCTTATATGTTGTAGTGTTAAATGGTGAAAATATCATAAAATTAACAAATAATTAAAAAAAAGTTAAAAACACAAGAAATGGCTTGTCAAAAAATTCTTAGAATATGTTTGGTTTGATTTTTAAAAATTTATTTTTAATTTTTTTTAAAAAAATTTTTTTTGACAAGCAGCAACAAACAATGAAGGAGATGGATTACGAAATCAAATATGAACCAGATTAAACAAAGACAGTATTGGAATGCACAAAACCTATTTTTTAATTAAAACATTTAATTAAATTAATAGAAAATTACAGAAAATAACTTGCACTTACAATGGTTGTAATCTGCAAGGATCTTGATTGTTAACTAGGAAGACAGAACGGGGAAAAGTAAACCTCACTCAGAGCACTCTGGGTTTTTGTTTCAATCAGAAGGGTTAAAAGAAAAAGAAGGTGTCGAGTGATTACATTTGATTACAAATATATAGAAAATAAAAGTAACTATGCAGCATGTGAATTGGCTGAATGATGGAGACAGCTGGCAAAGTAACTATGCAGCATGTGAATTGGTGAATGATGAAGCGGTGGCGACATGGAGAGGCGAAATTTGTCGGTTGCTTTTGGTGATTGATTGAGCAGTTAGCGACTTTTAACAAAGTTGATTGACCAAATAGTGATGTGAGCAGTAAAAGTGAGCGATGGCTTTTACTATTCATCACTTTCGTGGAGAATGTGAATAAAGGAATCGAATAAATACAAATTGGCGGCTTTTCTCAAAAGAGTATTGATTGAAGCCATTTTTGTATTTATAAAGAATCCTATGTTGACTAGGCATATGGATCTGAGCATCTTGAAACTCGAATTCGTCCATATGGAATGGATTGAGTAGTTGATCTTTGGAAGATTGAAATTTGGCTATCGATCCTTCTTGAATCATCTGGCGGTTGATTGGGCTTGAGCTCGATCTACAAGTTCTTGAAACCATCTGGAACATTTCATCCTGGAGGGCTTGGACTTGGCTTTGGATTTAGCTTTGGGCGGCGGGGAGGTGAAATGGGCTTTGCGTTGATGATTTGGATTTTGACTTGGGCCTTGAATGATCCTTGGGTTGGTCGAATTATGGGAACTTTGGACTTTCCTTGGATTTAGATTGGCAGTTGAGCGATTTGGGCTTGGAACCCTTGGGTGAGGGCTTCCAAGGTTGTGGAGGAAAGGTGGTGACTTCCTTGGCGATTATGATTGGAGTTCTGGGCTTTGATTATTGCAGAGTTGGGCAGATTGATCGGGAGGAAATTCTTCATGAACAATTTCAATAATTCAGGCACATTGAACTTAGCCCACCATTTGGTAGTGTTGGCGGATAATTATGTTATCATCAATCCCATAATGCCATTTGAATATCCATGGAATTTTGTATTTGGACATAAAATTGAGCAATATAGGAAATTGTTTCGATGAAGCGTGAATGGGTAAGCAATGACAAAATAAGCAATTGTTTCATTGAGGAAACGGGAGAATTTACGAAATGGCGCCATAATGGGACCACCATCTCACAAACCGGGTTGGTAACTCATTTGAATTTTTGATCAAAGGAAATGAACCAGAGTGGTGAATGACTCATTTTGGTATAGGAACAATTTGAACCAAGCATTAACATAATCATGATAATTATATTGAATAGAATGACCAGTAAATCTCAAGCGATTAGGATTTCCCCATTCGCAAGGAGACAATATTATGAATGTAGAGTGAATGGTATAGGATCTTGTAAGCATAAGTTCGATCTGAATGGGTTTAATCAAGATGGAATGATGGTTGAGCGGGGATATCTTTGTAATAGGAGAGATTTTTCTCTGGAGGTGAAGAAATGAAATGACATCGAGCCAAAATGGAATTGAGCAATTTCATTAATGGTTTGACTTAGGGTGACTAGGTTCTTTGTAGAAGAGGTTTGTAACATGTGATTTGGTGTACTTTCGGTTAGAGGCGAACTTGGTTGAGTGGAAGTGGAGGCCGAAATGGATTGGCTAGAGGCAAAAGGATCATTAGCCAATGCAGATGAATAATCGGGGCGGTGGATAGTACCAAGAGTATGGTACCGGTTAATTAGGTCAATAGATTTGGATGGATGAATTGACTCCAAAGGAGGAGGAACTATGAGTTGATTAGGTTTATTGGAACTAGAAGAGGGAACCAAAGCCTTTGAAGGAGGCCTTGGGCGAGACATCGTGAAATAGGGAACAAAGATTAGCAACGAGAAAGAAGATCTAAATAATTACGGTAATAAAACAAATCATTGTAGTAATTATGACGTAAAACACGTCGAGCTTATGTATTGATGATTGATGTATTGGGCTCGTTTAGTAGTAAGTCCGGTTGATTTAAGACGGAGTATCTGGCGGTTAACTTGTACGATCAGGGTTTGGTAATGGGTAATTTGGGTTTTAACATAAGAAATATGTGGAGTAGCACTCATCCCTTACCCCCCTGTAAAAATTCCCGGGTAAGAAAATCAGGAAGGGAATTTTGACAACCAGGTATGTAAGTTATGTCAAAATCAAAAATACTTAAAATAAATTGCCAACGGGCAAAAATTTGTTTACTAGCAAGATTTTGAACATCCTTTTCTAAAACATATTTAGCAGATTTGCAATCAACACGAAGTAAAAATTTTTGATTTAAAATATCATCTTGAAATTTTTGAATACATAAAACAGTAGATAAAATTTCTTTTTTAATAGTACTATAATTTAATTGTGCAGTATTCCAGACACCAGAATGAAAACGGACAATTTGTTCAGGTGACTGGGGAGTAACTTGTTGGAGCAGAATACCACCATAACCAATGTCAGAAGCATCGGTTTGAATGATTTTGAATGAATTCTCAGTAGGAATACCAAGACAAGGAAGAGATTTAACATATTTTTTAACTTGTTGAACAACAGCAGTATGAGTAAGAGACCAAGGAGGAGGATTATCTTTTAACCTATCAAACGGAGGTTGACAGATTTTCCTAAGGTCTTGATAGAAGTCAGCAATGTAATTGAGGGAACCTAAGAATCGTTGTAATTGAGTTTTATCAAGAATGTCATCAGGAAACTTAGACGCAAATTCAATAGAGCGACTAATAGGAAGAATAGTATTATGATGAATATCATAGCCTAAGAACCTAACTTTAGTTTGAAACAATTTAATCTTAGGAGCAGAAATGACTAGACCATGACTTTTAATTGTATAAAAGAATGCAGTTAAATGTTTCCAATGTTGACTAATTGATTTGGAAAAAATTAATATGTCATCAATGTAAATAATGGAAAAATGACTAAATGGGTTGAATATGTCATTCATGATGTGTTGAAATTCACTAGGAGCATTTTTTAATCCAAATGGCATGACATTCCATTCATATTGACCAAAGGGTGTATTAAAAGCAGTTTTATATCGATCTTTAGGATGAATTTGAATTTGCCAAAAACCACTTTTTAAATCAAATTTACTGAAAATAACAGCTTGATTAAGTCTTTTAATTAAATCTTTTTTATTAGGAATAGGATATCGAATCCATTCAAGAACAGCATTTAATGGTTTGTAATTAATAACTAGGCGAGGAACACCTCGTTCTAATTCAGCATTTTTATTAACATAAAAAGCAGGACAAGACCATGGTGATTTACTGGGACTAATTATTCTATTTTTTAATAATTCATTAATTTCTTTTTTACACATTTCTAATAAGTCAAAATTCATCTGGATAGGTCGGGATTTAGTAGGAATTTGTTTTTCATTAAAACCTTTAATATACGGTAATGTAACTACATGCTTTTTCCTATGCCAAAATGCAGTAGGTAAAGATGAACAAACAGTTGATTCAAGTTTTAATTTAAAATCATTAATTTGAGAAATGAGAACTGGATCAGTTAATTGTTGATCAATTCTCTTGTAATTAATTTCTTCTTTAAGAAAATTAATATGTCGAGTTAATCTTTGAATAGTATGAGTAATAGAACAATCTTGTAATTGATTTAATTCTAATGGTTCAGGTGGAAACAAGAATTTAAATGTAACAGGATGTCCTAAAACATGAGTAGTAATTCCTTCAGTGGAAGTAGTAAATAGATATAGTAATGAAATGAAGGGTGTACCTAAAATAATTCGATCAGTCATGTTTTTGACTAAAACAAATGTAATTTTGAAACAAACATTATTTTGGCAAACATGTACTTTAGGTAATTTATATTTAATATGCATTTTACTACCATTAGCAGAGGTTAATTTTTCTTGACATTTGTGATAATATTTAGTAGGAAGTAATCCTTCTTGAATACAGTTTAAATCAGCACCAGTATCAATTAGGGCAACTAAGTCTAATTCAAAATCTTCAACTATGATTTTAATTCGTGAATACCATTTTTGCATAAAAATTTTATTAAGTAAATTTAATCTTTTATCTTCAAGGTTAGTAGCTTGGGATCGATTGTCAAAAATGAGTTTATCGGGATTAGTGTGATCAGTATCAGGATTAGAATGGTGTTCAGATTCCTGGGGTGATTTTGGATTAGGTTGGAAATCATTTAAGTTTTGTTTAAGTTTAATATTAATGATTTCATTTTCTAATTTGTTATCTTTACTTTGGAGATCTCGGATAGTTTGTTTAATGTGATTAATTTCAGATTGTAAATCTTGAAGTGTTACTTCTTTAGTTTTATTTTTAAATTTTTCTAAAGTTTTAGATAAACTAATAATAGGTTTATTAAACTGAGGTTTAGTATCTTTTTGTAGTAATAAATTTCTTAATTTATCAATGTATTGTTGTTTTAATTGAGGATCATCTAATTTACTAATTAAATCGATTAGAGCAGATTCTTCTTGAGTATGTTTGGTAAGAACAGAAATTTGTTTAACAGGTTTACAACAAGCATCAGTACATTCTAAAGTAATTTGATTATGTTGGTTATCAGAATCAGATTGATCATTATCAGAAAGGGAATTGGATGTAGATGGAGGAACAGAAGAGGAATCATTATCAGATTGATTTAATTGTAAGATTTCAAATAATTGAATTTTGGATTCTTCATTAATTTGGAGTTGGTAAACTCTTTCTTTGAGTTTTTGTTTCTCTTTGCATTTATTAGCATAATGACCTTTTTGACCACAATTATAACAGGTAATATCCTTATTAGATTTTGGAGATGAGTTAGATTTATGATATTTCTTTTTAGGTTTAGTATAATATTTGTCATTAGATTTAGAAGGTGAATAAGGCTTCTTATATTTATTATAATACTTGGATTTATAATTTCTATGTTTTGAATATTTATGTGGTTTCCTACAAGAGGGTGCAACTGGAGGTAATCCATATTGTTCACAGAAATTGCCTAATTCATACTTAGCTTTATGTTTATCTTTAGAAGCTTTTTGACTAAGTTTTAAATCAATACACATTTTTAAACCTTCTTTTTGAATAGTGCTTATTATATCACCATATGTTAAATTATCATATTCAATAACGCCAGTAGGTTGACTAAGAACATCACGAATTTTGTGAGCAAATAAACTAGGTAACCCATTAATGAATTTTTCTTTCCAAAATGATTTAGTACAATCTTCTCTTAACATAACTCTAGAGGTAAAGACATCTTTATACCATCTAAAGTCACTTAATGTTGGACATGTAAGATTACTAAGTTGATCATGTATGCGAGAATAAATATTAGTTGGGGTACCAATGAAATGGCGAACAATCGTATAAATTAATTGATTAATACCATCAGGATGACAGCAGCCTAAAGTTTCATCAAAAATAGGTAATCCTTGATCATCAGTTTGATTAGCATAAATTATGGATTCTCGTTGATCTTCAGTTAAGTATTTTTTCCACCAGGATTTGAGCATACCAGTAAGCCAGTAGTGATTAAAGTAACAATTTCAAGTTGAGTATATTGGGGATAGTTGGAGAGATAACTGTTGGAGACCATAGATAAATGATTTAATTTTTGAAGGATTTGATCTTCACTTAGACCATCAATATTCCATTCGTATAATCTTTTAGCAGAAACAGAAAATTGATTATTAATATTATTTTCTTCAAATTGTAAGTCGACAGGACTAGGTTTATTATACCAATTCTTAGTAGTTTGGGGATTAACTTTTGGATAGTGGATTTTTGTAACTTGGAATTGTTGAGCTAATTGATTTATCTCATGATCGGTGTCAGATGGAGTAGAATTAGGATCAATATCAAATTGTTGATTTAGAACAGTAATTCCTTTATCCTTAGAAGGTGAAGGAGTATCGTGGTAGATAATTTGTTAAATAATTTTTCAATAGCTTGGACAAGAGAGGATTGATCATTTGTAACTAAACTAGTTCGCTTTGAACGATTAGTAGGAGATTTAACAAAGGTGCATCTAAAGGTTGTTTATTAGATGAAGTGGGAATAAATTCTAAATTAGTTTCAATTTTATCTAATTGTTTACGAATTGTATTTAAACATTGATTTGTATAATTATTTTGTTCAATGACTTTTTTAATTTCATTATCATTTCCAGGTAATTTAAAAGGTGAAGCAGGAAGTTCAGTACCTTGTTGATTTAAGATAATGTTTTCTAATGGAGGATGACTAGAGCTAACTGTAGTGGTAGCAGAAGTTTTCCATTTATGTTTTGTAATGGTATTTAATTTTTTGTAATATTTATCAACATATTTAAGCAAAGGTAATTCAAAACCATATTGAACCATAAAATCATACCATTCTTGGGAAATTTGAGACATTTGAGTAGAATTATATTTAGCATAATAAGCATGACGCCGAAAAGTATTAGCTTTTGATTTGAAATCGATAAGTAATTGTTCAAGATTGGGAGTAAAATGTTTGCGGATTGTTAATAATTGAGGATTAACAGTGGTGTGAATTCTTCCATATCGTTTGAGTTGGAGAATTTGTTGAATTAACTTCTTCAGTGGAAGTGAGTATGTGTTGAATAAACAAACTTCTTGATTTGGGGAAGTTGTGGAATTATCAATTCCTTTTAATTTATTTTGAGTTGAAGGACCAATATGTGGACCGAAATGTATTTGACTATTTTTTCGGAATAATGGGGTAGTAAATATTTCATCTTTAGTTTCAATTTCACTAG
Organism: Camellia lanceoleosa; assembly: GCA_025200525.1. NCBI lineage: Eukaryota > Viridiplantae > Streptophyta > Magnoliopsida > Ericales > Theaceae > Camellia > Camellia lanceoleosa. Next base: position 111,191,261 of record CM045764.1, on the reverse strand, counting down.
GGACACTAGATGTACTATGTCGAGAAGATTGGCTACGATTAAATTTAATATGAACAGAACCATCATTAAATTGACGGATATCTTGGATATCAGTTATGGATGATTGTTGTTGATTATGTTTGTAATGTTCATTAACAGCCATCCATTCATCAAGTAACTCAACATTTTTCCATCCAATCATTTGTGGAACATTAATATGTGAATCAGTACTACTACTTTGTATTAATAAAGTTTTATCTTTAGGTGATTTATGTAAAGCATGAACATTTAAATTAGTTTTCATACATTTATAGTGAATACGATAAATTAAAGCAATATTATGAGTTTTAGTCATCATGTTAGTAAATGAACCATGTAATTGAATATTTAATGTTAAAGCATGTAAAATATTTGGATCTTTTAAACTAAGTGTAAAATCAGGAAAACAATTAAAATGTACTGAACCTTTATGAAGACCAGTTTCCATCATACCCATTAAACTATCATTATAATTAAGAAAACGAGCATCACGTAAACATAACAAAACAGAAGTATTTTTACCTTGTGGAGTTAATGGTTTAATACCAACTTGAATTAATCCTATATGAATAAAATTGTAATCATTTTTTAAATATCTCTTAATAAGTTGAGCATCAAATAATTGACAGGTTTCCCTGGGTTTTTCCAAAGCATAAACTTGTTCCATAGTTTTAACATGCAAAGTGAATTTAAAAGTATTCTGTACAAAAGAAGTTTTATAAATTTCTTTGATTGGTAATTTTGGGATATTCCAGTCTACATTAATTGGATCATTTTGTATTTCAACATCTTCTTCATTAATTACTAAACCGTGATTAGGTATGGAAGGCAAGGTAGTTGACCTAGAACTGACTGATGAGTTACTTCTAAATAATCGACTCATTGTTCTTTTTAATTAATCAGTTTTACAATTATCTTAATACATACCCTATTCTTGTCAAGTTATCACAGACCAAATTGGTTTAATACAGACCCTATCCTAAATGTCCACACTGCCTAACTCTAAGGACTTACTCCAGACAGGAAATGGAAGTGGGTGATGTAAACCAGGTGGATAACACACTGATCTCGTGGGTGATTAAGATGGAATTGAAAACTAGATTAACCAAATAAACAATAGGAACGATTAATTGGAAAAGAAATAAAAAATAAAAAATTATTATTATTTTTATATCATTTTATCTTTTGAGTGGTTAGAAATAATTTTTACAAATTAAATATATTTTTTCATATTTATTTTTATTAAATTAGTTTTTATTTTTATTTTTTAAAATTCTAAAATTGTTTTCTAAACAACAAATCAAATATTGTTCCAAAAACTTTTTTTTTTTCTCCATCTAACTTAATTCTTTTGTAAATTTTATTGATTTATCAAAGGGATTTTAGCAGGGGCAATATCGTCCATCAATTTATATTTAGGTGATGTCAGTTAACCATTCTTAACGTTTAGTTAATGGTAGGGGTTAAATTGTTATGTGAATATAAATCTCGGGGGGCAGGATGTAATTCCTAAAACCTCAGGGAAAAATCTGTAATTTAGCTAAATTTCAAGGGAGGTGTAGGTAATTTGTCCAAAAATTAAAGGTAAATTATTAATAGGTCTTAATAGTTAGATTTAATCTCATCAAATCCTATTGAAAATAAGTTATGGTACAATGGTCGCTAAAAATATTTTTCGACGACAATTTTTTACATTTGTCACTAAAAATTAACAATTAGTGATTTTTTTGTCACAATTTTTATAAATTATCGTTAAAAATTGAAAATTAGTGACATTTTTCAGTGACAAATTTTTTAAACTGACGCTGAAAGTTGAAAATTAGTGACTTTTTTTTGTGACGATTTTTTTAAACTATTGCTAAAACTTAAAATTAGTGAAATTTTTTGTGACAATTTTTAAATTGTCGCTGAAAATTAACTATTAGTGATCGTTTTTAATAATTTATAATGAAAAATGACATTAATTATTATAAAACTTATTAGATAATAAATTTATTTACTAAGATCTACACTAAGTTCATAAAAAATTTAGAATTTATTTGAATAATAAATTTAGATTGAATTGAACTCAGGTGTCGTTTGGAAAGTGGGTTGACTTTTTGATTTTTTTGGCTATTTTAGCCTGGGCTAAAAAGTTTGGTTTGGGATGGGCGTTTTGACTTTTTGAATTTTTTTGTGAGAGAAGAGTGTAATGATTATAAGTTGGATGTGATGTTTTGTTTGTTATAACTAAAATAACTTATTTTGTCTTTTGTGATTAAAATAATCAAAAAAGCTTCCAACGCACCTTCCCAAACGGCCCGAACCCAAATCCACGAGTCACTCGAGATAGGCCCGCTGAGATTTTGTTAAGTTGAAATTTTAAAAAATTATTTTTAGATGTTATTTCTTTTGTCTTTATTAAGTTCTTTTTATTTTATTTTATAGTTTAGTCATTTTTCAAAAAATTGAGTCTGTCATGTTTCAAAAAAATAGTGCACTTCAAAATTAAGACTCATATAATATTTTAAAAATATTATAGTAGTTTCAGATTTTGGACCCTTTAGATTTTGTAAATTTTCCACAAAGAATCAACCTTGAAGATTCACTCCATGGGTCAACATCAATAATTGGTACTTCAGCAGAAGAAGACAAAATCCGTAGAAGATAAGGCTTCCCTTCAAATATCAAAAAATGCACGCCAAGAAAAGACAAAAGATTCTGTAAATATTTGTGTCTGTAATTATTTGAGTCTGTCAATGATAAGACTTTTCCTTCACTCACTACTTTAATAGAACAGATGACCCCCACCCTGCTCCATTAAAGAAAAGCTGTGAAAATCCTTACACGTGTCTTGTAAAAATTTTATAGTGTCAAAATTTTGTCAAAAAAGAAGGATTGAATGATATGCGATGGGGCCCAAAGCAGTACCCGATATCATTATCCTAATCTTTTATTGATAAAATTTTATCCATATCTAGAATAGTAACTTAAGTCAAAATCTATGCATTTATGGCATAGAAATTATTGTAGAAGCCTATGGTCTAAACTAGAGTAGTCTTTTAGACTTTAAGTCCCAACTTTTGACGTATAGATTTCTTTTTTGGATTATTTGTAATCTTTAGACTTCAATGTATCTATCAACCATGTGTATAAATTGGCATTCCTGCCAACGAAAGAAGCAGAATGAAAATTCCCCTTCATTCTACTTTGTAAAAATTTCCAACCCCTCTCAAAAACCTCTAAGTGTACCAAATCTTTCAAAATTTCAGAGTCTGTAATATAATCTTTGTAAGTATATTCCTTATCAATATGAAGTGTGAGTAGTCTCTTTTTTTCCTTAAATATTTTAAAAGGATAACTCTTCTATTCTAAAAATTTATTTTCTTTTTGGAAAAACTAAGTTTATGGAATGCTTGTTTGCTCATTAATATTACATGCTTTGTACCTTCGTAATATCTGCTGTTTTCTATTTTATTACTGAGTGACCTTAGCTGCAGAGCCCGTGTGAGCCGTGGTTAGGCGTTTGAGGGCAAATTGTAGGCAGAAGAGGAAAGGTAAAAAATAGAAAATAAAAATATACTATGTTGAACGAGGCTTAACTTCAAGGTGGGTGTACATGTAATGAAAACAAACATTGTCTAAAAATAGTTTCGCCGAAGAAAAGAATTTTGGAATGCAAGAAGAGCAACCCGAGTAGAAATATTAAGGAAATATTGTCCATAAAAGGAATTTAAAAAAATCAAAACTTTATGCCCTTAGAAGAAAAACTTAGGACTAAAATTAAAATCAGTACTAAACTTATACAAGAATTAGAAGATCAAAAATTAAGATATCAGTTTCTCTTATCATTAGCTTTTGGCAGATCCCTAAAAAATTACAGTTTAAAAATTTCTCAAATAAATAGACATATAACTGTTAAACAAGAAGCCTTAAAGCTAGCCATACAACAGCTTGAAGGCCTATTAGCATAACTGTAGAATTAATTAGATAATTCTCAGCCTAATTTCAAAATAGTGGTAGACCATTAACTCATCACCCCCCCAAAAATTAGTATCAGAGCAGTGTTCGGTTTTAGGACAGTTTAAGTTAGTTTATGCATTTTGCTTATGGAAATAGAGTAGTATTTATTTTTTGACAATTTAGTTATAAATTTCATATTATAGTAGATTTTAATAATTTTAAAGTAGGAGTTAATTTTGTGTATGAAAAGAGTAGAATATTTAGATTTAGAACTCAGTAATCATAATCATCGTCTTAACATAGATAAAAATAAATTACGTTATAATTTTGAAGACACTTTTACACATCAGCCTCATAGTGAACATAATCCTCAGCTAAATAGTATCATAGATTATCAGATTAATTTTTTAGAAAATATTAAAAAGGACATAGATAAAATTAGTAATCTTTTTATTTCATCTATAGACCATTTTCGTAATAATCGTAGTATAATCAAATATCAAGATAAAAAATTAGACTATATCTAAGACCAGTGTAGTTCAATTTTACAAAAATGAACAGATTTAAATTTAGAAAAATTTCCCACTAAGCTAGAAATAGAAACTTTAATTTCAGCTACAAATACTAGCAGTTCAAAACAAATAGAATTAGAATTTAAGCGACTAATTGAAAAAATTCATAGCCAGATAAATCAAATAGCTAAACAAATAGAACAAATCAACCAAATTCAAGATAATTTAAAACAAAAATTAGAAATCTTAGAACAATTAATAAGATCTTAGTTTATGAGTACTGATAAAAAAGTTAATAGAGATTATCAGACTATTTTAAAACAAGCAGAAGATTTTTATAATAACCCAGAAGGAATCAGTAGTTATCAAGGAATAAATCAGTCAGATAAAATATCAGTAAGACAAAATAATATATAAATTTTATTTCTAATTAGATTGTGTGAAAAATTTGAAGAACTATCAGAACAATTACACAGTGTAGAAAATCGTTTAGCTTCTTTAGAAAGAATAATGCTTCAAAAAGGAAAAGGAGTAGAAGGACAAATAAACAAACCCCAATCTCAGGTAAACGAAGAAGATATAGCTAGATATTTCGAAAAGCTCAAATTTTCAAAGAAACCTGTTTGTAGAACTTACAGAAAATAAAGATATTTAAACAGCTAGTAAAAGGAAGTAGCAGCCAAAAGCGTAATGAAGATGAAGATATTAAAATGAAAGAATTTATAGATGTAGAACAACAAATAGAAAAATTTAAGAAAGAAAAATTAGAATTAATTCCAGCTGAATATATATATAAGCTAAGTAAGGTCCATAAAAAACAATATCTATTTAAACACTATGGTGAACAAATGATTAGTGTAACTCATGAGGATGAAAAAATAGAGCTAAATTTAATAGACAAAGAAAGCTATAAATATGCAGTAAATGAACATCTTAAAATGACCCATTTAGGATTAGTTGTAGTAGGAATTAAGGCTTTAACCAGAGAAAATTTAAGAACTAAAGTTTTTGTATGTCTATATGATGATAGGTTTAATGATGTCGGATAAAGTATCTTAGGCAGCTATGAACTAGAAATGAATTCAAAAGGAGGAATAATTTATTTTACACCAGATTTCCTATTACCAACATCGACCTTTTATAAAAAGATAAAAATAGGAATAAAGAGTAAGGGATACAAAATGAAAAAAGGAAAAAAGACTTTATTAATTTGCACAGGATTTTTAGGCTTAGCAGTCTCAGAAAGCAATACTCACTATAGACTTACAAATGATCAAATAGTTAAGTTATTAGGCGCAAAAGGAATAAAAGCACTACTAGCTAAAAAATTTAATTCCGAAGATAACGCAGCACTAGATTGGAATTTAGGAGATTTTCTAGGACAAAAAAGGCTAGCTCCTCAAGATAACCTATTATATCAAAGAGCAGATGGAAATTATGCAGTAAGATTCACTTATACGTATGTAGCACCAGAAAAATCTGAAGATGATGAATTTAGTAGTATAGATAGGGAAGAAAATTAAGATAATCATAGTAACATAAATCAACTTTATGTAATGACAGAGGAAAAAACAATATCACAGAATAAGATATATAATAATATTGATGAGATAGATTTGAAAAATTTCACCCTAACTGATATGAATAAAATACTAGACACCATATATTATGAATACTTAGTTAGAGGAGATACCCATGATGAAGCAGTATCATTTTTAGATCAAGAATTTCATAATGAATATGTAGATGATATCATAGAAGATAAAATACATCCTAGCAAAATATTTAAAATACCAAAACAATCTAACTTAGAAGATACTTTTTACATAAACACAGAAAGCACAGGAACTAGTAACACACAACCAACTGTAGAAGATTCCGTAGAACCAATGCATTATGCAGTAGAAGGAAGAAGACCATTAGCTAGTTCAAGACGCAGTAAAGTAGAACCGAATAAAAGCTATAAATTTCATGGAAAGCGTAGACAACCAGATATGAGTATACAATTACAACCAGTCAATAATCAAGGAACCCTTTTAGATTTAGCCAGATTCGACCCTCAGATATGGCAAGAAGTGATAGAAAAATGGGAAAAAGATGCGGTAAAGGCATGGATGAGTAATCCTTTTAAATCAACGGATATGTGGGAATATAAGGAGACACTTTTAGGAGATTCAACTTATAATATTTATCTAACTTTTAAAGGAAAGTATGAGGAGACAATCAAACAGCTTAAAGAATTAGAAGATAACCCATGGAATTTTACTAGTTTTATAAAAGAAATGCTTATAGGATACGACCCTTCTAGAAAAAATGATTACAGCCAAAGCATAGCATTAACTGAGTTAGATCAGATAACATTAGGAAGTAGGAAATATGTTGTACCCTTTAGCAAAGAATATTTAGCCATAGCAGCTAGGACGGGAAAAAGTTTTGATGAAGAAATAGGAAATAAATATTTTAGAAAATTACCAGGAGAATTAGGAAGAGAAATAGAAAATAAATGGTCAATTTATTATGCAAACTTACCAGCAAAAATAGCCTCAGGAGAAGTAAAAATAAAAGGAGCTTTAGGAATAGGACCTAGGATAATTTTTACTTTCCACAGACTCAAAAAAAAATATATAAAAGTTAAAATACAGAAGGATTTGAAAAAACAAAACTATGATTTTTGTAACAGTGTAATATATACTCCTCAGCAATATGAAGATAAATATAATAGGAAAAAATACAAAAAATATGAAAAATATAGAAAAGAAAAATATTGGAAGAAAAAATATAGGAAACCATGGAAAAAAAAATTCATTAGAAAAAGTAGAACTTTTAATAGGATAAATTATAAGTGACTACCCAAAGACGAAAAAGATAAAAGAAAACAAAGATATATTAGAAAACCCAACAGTAAAAAATGCAATTGTTTTTGAGAGGGAAGTTTTTATATGCACTAGGGCTGATCTAGGCTAAGGCGTAGTAATGGGCCGTTCTATGGGCCGCGGTAAAAAGGGCCGAGTGAAAGGACCTTGCAGTTAGTTCGGTCCAATTGTGGTTGTGGTTACCACGGTCGGTATGGCAATATTTAGCTCGGTCATGGTATTCAGAACTGAGGTGTTTGGGCTTCTTATGGTGGACCTTACTCTCGTTAGCTCGGTCAAAGCTTACTGCGGTTAGCTCGGTCTCAACGGACCAAACCGAGGGACAAGCAATGAAGGGAAGAACCGAGCCAGTTGGAGCTCGGTCATTTCTGCCGCTTTAGCATAGCCATGTTAGCTCGGTCGTTTTGTCATACTACCGAGGTAAAACCATCTCACTTGGTTTAAGCAGTGAGGGGGTGTTGAGGGATAAATATTATCTTTCAGGAGTGTGATTCCTAGGAGAACTCTACATGGAGGAATAAGAGTCCTACTAGGATTGTGCTACACGGAACCTATAAAAAGCTTATAACAGAACCTATGGAAGAGGTAACACAACTTTGGTTTAAGCAATGAAGGGAAGAACCGAGCCAGTTGGAGCTCGGTCATTTCTGCCGCTTTAGCATAGCCATGTTAGCTCGGTCGTTTTGTCATACTACCGAGGTAAAACCATCTCATTTGGTTTAAGCAGTGAAGGGGTGTTGAGGGATAAATATTATCTTTCAGGAGTGTGATTCCTAGGAGAACTCTACATGGAGGAATAAGAGTCCTACTAGGATTGTGCTACACGGAACCTATAAAAAGCTTATAACAGAACCTATGGAGGAGGTAACACAACTTTGATTCTCGAATACACAGAGCTTTTGTCTATTTGTCTATTTTGCTGACTTAGGCATCAGAGAGGTATCCGGCACACACCCGTCGGCTAGCTCACGTTTGTGTTTTCAGAGAGTAAAGCGACGACATTTAGAAGAGCGCAGACTTGATCAACAGGATCATACGAGAAGATTATTTCGTGCTCGTACAATTGGCGCCGTCTATGGGAAAAACACACAGAACAAAACCTCTTGATCAAGTTTTTTCTCTCTAGTCGGAAGCAATGGTGCATAATGAAGACTTGCCGCAATCAGGTATTGACGGGCAAACCCCGGAGGGGGGTGGACGGCGCGAAGGCTTGCCTTCTATCCCTCCCATGGTGGATTTAGAACCCCAGCGACAGAACCCCCGGAGAGACGCAGGGGGGAGGCGGCGGCCACTTCGCCGCTTTCAAAGTCTGAAACAGGATGATAGACCCTCAAGTTCTGGAAGATCGCATGAAGGAGCAGGACAAGTTGATTCGAAGGATGGCGGTGGACATGGAGTCAATGAAGCACGAGATAAAAGAAAAAATGGGTAGTGACAGGAGAGGGGCACAAAAGCAACGCGGCCCCTTGCCACTCGGAAGATCGTGGTAGGTATACCATACCATCGCAAGCAGAGAGTAGGAGCCTGAGAACAGGTGACACTCGATCAGGGACTTACAGGACTCGTTACTCCAGTGCGAAGAGCAGGCGAGAGGTCATATACTGAGGGAAGCACCTATCAGCCCTTGCACACGCACCAAACGTTATCTAGGCATACGGAGTTGCCCAGAACATCTGACTTGCGAATTGTGCTTGAAGAAAGGGCACGATGGAAGGAGGATGTCAGGGCATACGACCCACGCAGAGTTTCAGCCCTTCAGCGGTTGGCCCCTCGGATGCATGGGAGCGTCAAGGTAGGAATGCCAATACCACGCCTTGCTTATGAACCAACAGACAAAGCATTAGCAAGGCTTCAGAGCTCGCCGTTCGTTCCGGCAATTGAGAACGCACCACTACCTTCGGGCTTTCACTAGCCCAAATTCACCACTTATGAGGGGAAGACAGACCCCTACATGCACTTAAGCCACTTTCGCCAAGTTATGGCAGTATACCGACAAAACGAAGCTTTAATGTGCATTCTATTCCCATCCAGCCTTGGCGACCTAGGTTTAACTTGGTTCGAAAGGCTACCAGAGGGTAGCATTGCCTCATGGGCGCAATTGGTAGAGGCGTTCGTGACTAGATTCAGGACGAACACCAAGACGCCAGTGGAGATCGACCAGCTACTCTCTATTGACATCGGCGAAAAAGAGACGTTGAGGTCCTACAACAGTCCCTATTAGGAAACCTTCAACCAGATTGGGGATTGCCTTACGAACCTCGCCATTGCACAATACAAAGGGGGCCTACCAGTCGGTAACAAATTAAGGCCAAGTTTGGCTATCCTAAATAAGTACACACTTTTTATCTTTTTTCCATCACATCATCTCTCTACTTTTCTGCACATCTTTTCGTAAAAAGACAAAAAGTACACTTATTTAGGTCATCCCAAACAACCCCTAAGGGATTCAATTACTAGATAAAAAGCCTACCAGTCATGGTAAAGCGAAATCTGGCACAACAGCAATACCAGATAAAAAGACTTCAACAAAAGTCAACACGGTAGAACAACCAAGCAAGAATGGACGAGGCAGGCGGGCTCACAGAGAGGATCCAGACAAAAGGAAGTTAAGAGTTCGCACTACCATTACCACAGTGTTCAAAAAACTAATCTACTGAATTCTCAGTGAGATACGCAACGAACCTTTCGTCCGATGGCTAGCCAAGTTGGGAGAAGCACAAAAAGACTATGACGAAAGGTCCCGATGCACCTTCCATGATGAAAAAGGGCACCGCACTGAAAATTGCACACTGTTGAGGCAGCATTTGGAGGAGTTAGTGGCGGTTGGGCACCTGGACTAGTATATAGAAGGAAGAACACAACCAGCCCCCCAGAACCATAACATCCCAAACGGGATACCGGTCGATGCTCCACCTCAAGGTGTGATTAACGTGATACATGAACCTGAGCGAATATGTGAGCTCAGGGGGATGATCAAAAAGGCTGAGCACTTAAGGGAGGTATTAAGTGTACAACCTGCCATCAAAAAAGGGAGAACAGAGGCCACAAATGTCATATCCTTTTCGGACAAAGATTTAGCAAGGATATATTGCCTTTACAATGATGCACTAGTTGTCACTCTACGCGTCAAGAATTTTGATGTCAAACGGATATTGATCGACCAAGGAAGCTTATGTGAGATAATGTATTACGAAACCTTCAAACAACTGAAACTGGTAGACAAAGACATGGCACTAGCAACATCTCCCTTAATCGGATTCAACTCGATGCCAGAATAGCCAGTGGGCAAGATAATTCTCCCAGTCAAAGCAGGAACCATGACAAAACAGGTGGAATTCTGGATATTGAAAGTCCCTCCCACCTACAACATAATCTTGGGGAGGGCATGGTTGCACGCTATGCGATCGGTAGCCTCAATCTACCATCAAGTACTGCGGTTCCCCAATGAAATAAGAGTAATTGAAGAGGTCTTTGGAGACCAAATTATGTCAAAACAGTGCTTTGTCACAGTAAATGGCAGCCGCGCTACCAAAGGCTATGTACAGATAGTGGAAGAACCTGAAAGCAATGAATTGTTTGCCGATGTTGGCAAGGCAGTTGAACAAAAGGCAGTGGAAGACTTGCTACAGGTAAGGATAGATGAAAAAGACCCAGAAAAGTTCTTTTTGCTTGGCTCGTCATTGTCCAACACTGAGAGAATAGAGGTCATGGAATTCTTAACCTCTAATATCGAAGTGTTTGCCTGGATATCATATGACATGCCTGGCATTGACCCAAACTTCATCTGTCACCAACTGAACGTCCATTCAACTGCCAGACCAGTTATACAGCGCACTTGCAGATCGGCATTCCACCATGTCGAGATAATGGCGGAAGAAGTGGGAAACTTGCTGGAGACAGGAGCTATTAGAGAGGTGCACTACCCCAGATGGATCTCCAATACCATAGTAGCGCCAAAGAAGAACGGAAAATGGCGTGTCTGCGTGGACTACAAAATAGTCAACAAGGCATGCCCAAAAGACAGCTTTTCCCTACCACGAATAGACCAACTGGTAGACCTGACGGCAGGACACAATCGACTTAGCTTCCTTGATGCGTACAGAGGTTACTATCAGATCGCTATATATGAACCAGACGAAGAGGTCACATCCTTCACAACGCCTAGAGGATTGTACTGTTACAAGGTTATGCCCTTTAGCCTAAAAAACGCAGGGGCAACATTCCAACGGATGATCACCAAGATGTTTGAACCATTGTTAGGCAGAACAATGGAAGCTTACATCGACGACATGGTGGTCAAAAGTAAGAATGAGAAGGACTATCTCAGGGACCTAGATGAAATGTTTCAAATTCTGAAGAAGAACAAGTTGCGCCTAAATGCATCCAAGTGTGCGTTCGGCGTAGGATCAGGCAAATTCCTAGGGTTCCTGGTGACCAATCGAGGTATAGAGGCAGACCTCTCTCAGATCAAGGCAATCCCAGATCTAGAGAGGCCTAACACAGTAAAAGAAGTGCAGCATCTCACTGGCCTGGCAGCTGCGCTCAACCGGTTCATAAGTCGGTCGTCAGACAGATGTCGACCATTTTTCCAAGCATTAAAAGCCAAGTTTGAGTGGGACGAAGAATGCAACCGTGCCCTAGAAAGCTTGAAAGAGTACATGTCTTCTCCACTGTTGCTAGTAACCCCAATACCTAGAGAAGAGCTCTTCTTATACCTGGCAGTATCACAGTACATAGTCAACGCAGTGTTGGTCAAAGCAGAAGAAATCCAACACCTGCCCATTTTTTATGTCAGCAAGACCTTGCTGGGCGCAGAAACCAAGTACTTACCATTGGAAAAATTGGCCTTAGCCTTGATGATGGCCTCAAAGAAGCTGTCGCATTACTTCCACGCCTACACCATAATCGTCCTAACTGCTTTTCCCTTAAAAGCCTTGTTTGAGAGAACAAACTTTTCTGGGCGAATCTTAAAATGGGCAGTGGAATTGGGACAGTTTGATATCAAGTTTTAGCCCAGAACCGCAATAAAAGCCCAAGCTTTGGCAGACTTTGTGGCAGAGTTCACACCAGGAAGTCATTACATATGCCTAGTTAACTTGACTGGTACAACCGAAATGGGGATGAAAAGTGTCGTAGGAAGTGTGCAACCCCTAATACAAGACACCTCGCCACATTGTAAACCATACAGGCTTAAGGATTAGAAGGAAGGAATAAACCATGCTATTCCTAGTGAGAATTCATCTGCAAGTAAAAACTTGGGGCAGACAGACAGTGAAGAGCAAACCCCAACGTTGGGGACTTGGAAGAAAACAACACTTATGACCCAAAGACATCATCCGACCCCTTCACTTGCTAGAAGTTATTCGTTGGAGAGATGTGGAAGCTCTTTGTGGATGGAGCATCCAATAGGCATGGTGCAGGACTTGGCATAATCCTCATCTCACCAGATGGCCTAATAGTGGAACAAGCAGTCAACCTTGGCTTTCCAGCATCAAACAATGAGGTGGAGTATGAAGCACTCTTAGCAGGCCTAAAATCAGCACTCGTCATGAAGGCCACTGAGCTAATAGTTTACAATGACTCCCAGCTGGTAGTAAACCAGATTTCAGGCGACTACGAAGCAAAGGATGAGAGGATGGCTAAGTACCAAGAGTTAGTCAGAAGGGAAATCACGAAATTTGAAGTAGTACGGATAGAGCAGATCGGCAGAGAAGAAAACAGTAGAGCAGACGAACTAGCAGGCTTTGCTTCGATGGCGGATACATCCATCCCACATCCGTTACTAATTGACTACCTACCAAGACCAAGCATTGAAGAACCCGAAATAGTTGAGGTATGTTGCGCCGAATTAGGCCCTTCATGGATGGATCCCATTATAATGTTCTTAAAAGACGGCATCTTACCTGAAGAAAAGAAAGAAGCCAATAAGATTAGAGCAAAGTCACGGCGATTTTGGCTCTCCCCATCAATGGCTTTGTACAAAAAATCCTTCATAAGACCTTACTTGAAGTGTGCTCATCCCAGCAAGGTCGAAGCATTCATGTTCGAGATACATGGAAGCCACCAAGGAGGAAGATCCTTAGCCTACAGAGCAATTTCACAAGGATATTGGTGGCCTTACATGCAAGCAGATTTAGAGAAGTATGTCAAGAAGTGCGAGAAATGTCAGAAGTTCGCACAGCAAATACATCAACCAACCAGAGAGCTTCTACCATTAACTTGCCCATGGCCCTTCGCAATGTGGGGTTTGGACACAGTAGGACCACTTCCAACAGCACCCAGCAACAGAAAGTTCTTTCTTACAGCAACAGACTACTTCACAAAGTGAGTGGAGGTAGAAGCACTCGTATCAATAAAGAAGAAATATGTGAAGAAGTTCGTCTAGCAGAATATCATCACTTGGTTCGGCATACCCAAGGCCCTAATATCCGACAACGGTACTCAGTTCGATGGCAAAATTTTTAGAGGCTTTTGTGAGGAGTATAAGATAGAATTCTACAATTCTACACCAGCATACCCCCAAGTAAATGGCCAGGCAGAAGTATCAAACAAAGTCGTCTTGGATGGATTGAAAAAAAGGATGGAGAAAGCAAAAGGCAAGTGGGCTAAAGAGCTTCCCCATGTTTTATGGGCTTACCGTACCACACCTTGGCGATCAACTAGAGAAACGCCATTCTTCTTAGCCTACGGCATGGAGGCAGTAATCCCACTAGAAGTCGGCCTCCCCACAATTATAAGTGAAAATTTTGACCCAGACTTAAATGGAGAAGCCATAACCTTGGAACTTGACCTAGCTGAAGAAAGAAGAGAAAGAGCACTGGTCCACATCGCTTCATATCAGCAAGAGTTATCTAGAAAATATAACAAGACAGTATATCCGAGGCAATTCAAGATTGGAGATTGGGTACTGCGCAAAGTAATGGAAAACACTCTGGTACCCGGAGATGACAAGTTAGGGCCTAATTGGGAAGGACCATACAAAGTGGTTGGCTTAGCAAGAAAATGGGCATACCACTTGAAAGATGGAGGCAGCAAGGCCATTCCTAGGCCATGGAACACTGCCAATCTCAAACTTTTTTGTTTTTTATAAAAGTACTTGTAATTTTTGTTTTTCAATAAAGCAAGTAGTTTCCTTTTCAGCATAATGGTTTTCTTCTGTAAAAGTTATTTTAGTGAGCTAGGGGCAATGAAAGTAGTGTTGGCCGGAATAACCAACACTTGGCTCTGAAAGGCGAGAATAACCAACCTTGAGCTCTCTTCAGCCAAGATCCGGATCTAGGCTGAAGAGGTTGGCTGGAAAAACCAACACTTACTTCTCCTAAGCCGAGATAAGGATCTAGGCTGTAGGAAGTTTGGCCAGAATAACCAAACACTTTACTCTAAGTTGGTAAGAATAACCAACTTTGAGCTCTCTTCAGCCAAGATCAGGATCTAGGCTGAAGAGATTGGCTGAAAAAACCAACACTTACTTCTCTTAAGTCGAAATAAGGATTTGGGCTACAGGAAGTTTGGCCGAAATAACCAAACACTTTACTCTAAGTTGGTAGGAATAACCAACTTTGAGCTTTCTTCAGCCAAGATCAGGATCTAGGCTAAAGAGGTTGGCTGGAAAAACCAACACTTACTTCTTCTAAACTGAGATAAGGATCTGGGCTGCAAGAAGTTTGGCAGGAATAATCAAACACTTAGCTCTAAGTTGGCAGAAATAACCAACTTTGAGCTCTCTTCAGCCGAGATAAGGATCAAGGCTGAAGTGGTTGGCTGGAAAAATCAACTTTGAGCTCTCTTCAGCCAAGATCAGGATCTAGGCCGAAGAGGTTGGTTGAAAAAATCAACACTTACTTCTCCTAAGCCGAGATAAAGATCTGGGCTGCAGAAAGTTTGGCTGGAATAACCAAACACTTTACTCTAAGTTGGCAGGAGTAACCAACTTTGAGCTCTCTTCAGCCAAGATCAGGATCTAGGCTGAAGAGGTTGGCTGGAAAAACCAACACTTACTTCTCCTAAGCCGAGATAATGATCTGGGCTACAAGAAGTTTGGCAGGAATAACCAAACACTTAGCTCTAAGTTGGCAGGCATAACCAACTTTGAGCTCTCTTCAGTCGATATAAGAATCAAGGCTGAAGTGGTTGACTGGAATAACCAACTCTGAGTACTCTTCAGCCGAGATAAGGATCAAGGCTGAAGTGGTTGACTGGAAAAACCAAACATTTATTGCTCTTCAGCCGAGATAAGAATCTAGGCTGAAGAGTGGTTGGCTGGAATAACTAACTTGGCGTACTTGTCACGACCCAAACCGGGCCCTATGGGTTTAGCACCGTAACTGGCCAGTAATCCGAGATTACCAAAGGCCTACAAAGCGATATCTGATCAAAGCAGTCTGAGGCTGGCGGAAGCCAATACAGTAAATAACTAGTGTCCATTGAGCTGTGAAAATCTGTATGTCAAAAACATTTTTATGCATTCATACGGTTCAACACAGTACATTCTATACAATCATATCTGATCGGTCGATCGAGGATTGAATCCTCGATAACTTGATCAAAGAAATCTATAAAAAAGTACAATACAGTAAGGAGACCGATAGGGGACACAAAAACACCCCAAGCCATAACATGGCAACTCGGAACCTCGCAGTGAGGCGCATAGGCTGGCTTGACAAAACTGGGGACCAATCCCACGCTCCTAGCTCCGGTCTGGTTGCTGAGAACCTACATATATATCTAAACAGTGAGCTAAAGCCCAGTGAATAACATAGCGTGTAAAGAGGTTATGAATGAATGTCCACACGATAATGAAATCAATTCATTATCTGAAGATTTCACTTCTTGATATTCATCAATCAAGATTTCAATCAATCAGTCATATGTGGTACATCCATTAGCCTATAAGCAGTAGGTCCAAGGAAGACATATGAACCAACGGTAATGATGGCCATCAAACAATATGGTTCCACAAGGAAACCGAAGCGAGCTCTAACGATCCAATAACAGATGGGTGCTAAGGATGCCTGTCTGATTAATCTGAGGACATACATTCATTCAATAAACAATATCAGTTCAATAAACAGTTCAGTTCAGTATTCAAAATATAACCATTTGAACATATCTTTACACAATCTATTACTCACAGAGATTGGGCTAATAGCAGCTAGAGCGCGTCCCCGAGAGCCAACCCTAAACAGGCAACAAATAGATCACATACTAAGTTCACAATCGGAAGGATGTAATTTAAATCTCTAAATTTCCTCGGTGTGGTTCTACGTCTAAATCCTCATTAAGATGCCTTAAACTAGGCCTAAGAATGCCTAGGATGGGATGAGGATGCAAAAATGTGCACAGAAATCAGTTTCAGAATTTTCAATGAAACAGGGTCCCCGCTCGAGCGCACGTTTCCCCGCTCGAGCGGACATGCCAACAAAGGGTCCCGCTCGAGCGTCAACTTCCCCGCTCGAGCGGACTGATGAACAATGCAAAAATACTGGATGCACGATTTTCCCGCTCGAGCGTGAAAAACTCCGCTCGAGCGGACTGTAAAACATGCTAAGAAAATGCTGAGAGCATGAATTTCCCGCTCGAGCGGCACTTTCTCCGCTCGAGCGGACCTCAAAAATCTAGAAAACCCAGAATTGTGTTCTGAGTTCGAAACTCAAGTTTGGGATACCAAAATCGATCCTCTTGGGCCCATTACCTGGAAAACTCTTTTAAACACATAGAATAACAAGTTTTAAAGCTCAATTTAAGAAATCAAGGCCCAAGGGTGTTTCAATTAAACTCAATTTCAAACTAATTTCAAGAACACTTTTCAAAACATGCAATGCATGAACTTCAAACCAAATCCAAGCTTCAACTCTTGCTCCATTGAGCTCCAATCTTTGAAAACAATGAGGAAACATGAACTATGATAAAAACATGGACATGTATGTGACAATTCTCCAAGAATTCAACTTCAAACTCACTAAATTCAACATGCATGCAACAATGGAGCTCTAGCTCAATAATTATGAACAAAATCAAGACTCAAGCTCTCTCTAACCATGGTACATGCAAGATGGAGCTTAAAGATAACAAGAAAACATTGAATTCCTTACCTAAAGTGTCAATTACAAGGTTTATGAGCTCAATTAGCAACTACCCTTCAATTTCTTCAAGCAATCCTTATGAACACAAGATGAATTCAATTTCTTCTATAATTCTCTCCCTCTTTCTCACTTGGTCGGTCAAGGCTCAAGAAATGAGCTGAAGAAATGTTGTGATCAAGTGTGTGTAGGCTCAAGTGATAGAAAATAAACAATGGTCCACTCAAGGTGGCAATAACGTAATTAAATCAAACTCTTTAATTGACTTAATTTAATCTAATTTAATCATTCCTAATCAATTTTCAGATAAATATACCATAAAATCAAAAATATTCTACTGAGTCTAAAACTTCAAACGGTTTCTAAATCGGCCGCCGATAAGGCCTTCAATTAGCAATTTAAACACATAAATGCAAACAGATAATTAATCAATCAAACAGATGCAATGTGCAATACAATAAATAAACTTATTCAATTTCAGTTCGATCTCAATCAATCCATTCAGTACTTCAGTTAACCCAGTTATCAGTCATTATCAGTCCAGTTTAGCACTAATCAGTATATAATTCAGTGGTTATTCAAGAATGTCGGCGAGGGTTATTCTGATACTCTTGGTAGAGATGAGGATTTAAATTTGAAGAGTGGTTAATGGAATAACCAACTTGGAGTACTCTTTAGCCGAGATAAGGATCTAGGCTGAAGAGGTTGGCAGGTATGACCAAGCAGATTACAAGGTCAACACCGGGACAAGTATCTCGGGCAGACAATGTGACAACTTTGTATGAACCGAAGTAGAGCCCTCATACAAATAAAAGTTAAAAAATAAGTACAGGTATGGAATAAACCGAGCAAAAAGATGAAAAAACTTAAGATTTCATTCCAGAGTGCATTACAAAAGGAGGGGCCATAGCCCAGTTACAAACTTCATTGATAGCAAAAGAAGAAAAATACAAAAACAGGCAAAAAGGTCTTCCAAGTCGGTGTCCAAATCAACCCGGGCTTCACCCAGTGGTAGCTCGGTTGAGGCAAGCACATCTTGGTTGAGCTCGGTCGAAGGCACCGCGGTAGTCACAACAATTGAAGGTAGGATGGAGACTACTGGAGTGGGAGAGATAGATTGGCGACCGAGTTGGGCATTGGCTTCAAGAGCAGGATCCTCGTCGTATTCCCCTTCTTGAAGAAATTTTTGTTGAATAACGTTGGCATACTTTACCATGTAGCTTGGAATAAAATGGAGAGGAGGGCTCTGAAAAACCTCGGTTTCCTGGCCATAACCGAGCTACGCCACGGCTGCTTTCCACCCGCATTTAAAAAATATATCCTTAGTAGCCTCACACTGCTGGATATAGGTGGCTTCTCCTTCCTTGTAACCGCGGTCTTCCGCATCTTCTATCTTCTTCTCCAGCTTGGTTATTTCGTTATTCTTTTTTCGCTCAGCCTTAGCCAACTCACGCAGATAGCGGTTCTTTAGCTAGGCCAAAGCCTTTTGTTTGTCCGCCTCCGCCGAGTCGACTAGTCCGGTGAGTCGGGTGACCTCTGATTGTAGCTCAGTCATTTTTTGTTTGACTTCGTTAAGCTCGGTCGTCTTGCTATCGACCTCAACCACGGCCAGCCTTGTGGTCTTGCGCAGTTCCAGCACACACTTGTGAGCAATGTGGTTTTTCTACATGGCCTGCAAATGGGGTAAGAAATTTTGAGTAAAAACCAAGCAAACAGATGTCCGAAATTGGAAAACAAAGGAAAGAGTACTCACCAACACCATCGATTTGGTGGCCGAGCGAATGGCTTTCAGCTCGGTGAGATGATCGTGGTGTTCCATATCAGGGGGCAAGCACACGCTCTTAGCCAGGTTGAAGGTGAGTGTGTGGTCTTTGTCTGCCACCACTAAATCGGTGTCTCGAATGGCTCGGTTCCGGTATGATAACTTCGGGGCCCACTCAGAGAAGCTAGCCCGATCAGAATGCTTAGGCTGTGGGCTCGGTGGTGTGGTTTGGGGAAGCACGGTTTTATCCTCGTCAACGAGACGAGGCTCGATGGTGGAAGTCCGAGCACGCTTGCTTGGCCGAGATGAGGACGACTGAGTGGTTGGAAGGGCTACCACGGCCTCTTGTGTTTGGCCGGCTTGTGGTACCTCGGCCTGATTTGATTCGGTGATGAGGGCTCTTACTGCTCTCTTTTTGGCCATTTCTTGTTCTGCAGTCAATGGGATAAGGTTGATTTGTGGAAGGGTTGGATCAGGTTCAGGAGAGGGTTCCAGAAGAAAATCTGTTACCCTGGTCTTCCTTCTACTACTGTATCTGTATGTCGTCTCAAAGTTGAATAGCTCAGCCCAACCTTGATCGCGATATCTTAGTGCGGCGCGAAGTGCGTCTAGGTTGGAATAACAATACTGCGACTTTAGATGGTCCAAATCTGCATAAGGAAAAAAGCCAACGGTTAGCACAGTGCCAAACTAATAAATAGAGTAAAGAAGGCACAAAACTAAGCCGAGGTAATTATACTGGCTACTCCTTTATTCCAGTTGATCCGGTCTCCTGGTATTTGGGCTTCTTGGTCTTCGAAGTTGCCCGAGGCCGAGAAAAAATCGTCATCATTTACATCTTTGTCCAGGTGTTTTTTATTATTTTCTCTCGACGACATCTTATTCTTAAATAATAAACCGAGCCATCTTTGTTCTAGCCTAAAGAGTATTGGTGAAATAGCTCGGCTAAACCGAGGTTGAGGCCAAGTCGGTGATTTAGCTCGGCGATGCCATTTATTATTCGGTAAGAATTGGTGGAAAGCTGGGTAGGGTAAAGTCTTGTTTGCCTAAGGAATTCACAAAGGAGTGGTTGGACAGGGAATCGAAGTCCGGCTTCTATAATGGATATGACGTTAAAAGGGACAAAGCCCGATTTTCCCCAGGAAATGTTGTCTAGTTCGGCTAAACTAAGATGGACATTGTCAGGGATGTTGTAATCCTTTCGGAACTCGGCTATAGCCCTTGGGGAGTTTATTAAAAATCTATATTTACCCATGTGGATTTAAATTAGGTATAAATTATCTCGGTGTTGAGAAGGAGTGGAGTATCTCGGTTGAAGCGTTCAAAGGAGTGCCTGGGCAACCTAAGTCAGTCTGCAAAGTGAAAAAGAAAAGTGTTAAGCACAGATCGTTGGACCGTGCTAAGTACAAAGGCAAAAATAAGTATAAGCTTAGCTTGGCTATGAGGAATACTATATGTTTTTAGTTCAGATAGTGCAAAGGACTTTTAGCTCGGTTAAATGAAACTAAAGGTTTGGCACGTAATTTTAGTTCGGTCATTTAAAGAAATTATCTAGTTTGGCATGAAGTTTTAGTTCGGTTATTGAAGAAGTTATCTAGTTTGGTTGGGTGCATACCTAAAGAGTTCCCTAGTCCGGTTGTACCTAAGCCTAGTGTTGCCCAAACAGGTTTTTAGCTCGGTCACACTACGATTCTAGATTCAAACTTCATGTTTT
This sequence comes from Camellia lanceoleosa, assembly GCA_025200525.1. Classification (NCBI taxonomy): domain Eukaryota; kingdom Viridiplantae; phylum Streptophyta; class Magnoliopsida; order Ericales; family Theaceae; genus Camellia; species Camellia lanceoleosa. Next base: position 111,170,361 of record CM045764.1, on the reverse strand, counting down.
TTGAATCCAGAGGGTGTGTTCTTAAACATGAACCTATGGTTTGGGGGTTTGGTTTTTGATACTATCTGTTCTTCCCATTTTCATCAAAGCTACAGAGTATGTTTTCTAAATATATATGAGTATATATATATATCCATATTATGTATATTCCCAGACTGAATGGAAAGAAAGAGGTTTGAGCCACGTACCAGTTCAAAGATCTTGGAAACGAAGATGGAAATGACACTAGTAGAAAACACGAGCTTTGCAGATGCAGTGTTGAAGAAAAATGGAGGCTCAGAAGGTAGAGAGAGAAGATAATGAATAGTGATATGTTTTGTTCGAAGAATAGGGTTCTGTTTTGTATAAAGAGAGTGAAAAAGGCGGGACTGTTCAAATTTTGCGAAGTACGAAGGCGGCGTGACAACTGTATTTGGCCAATAAAAACTAGCTATGTGTACATGGAATAGAAAGCGATTCAATTACAGTGACTGAAAAGACGTTTTGACCAAACAGATTAGTAGCACGGTGTCAATTTAGCTCGGTTGAAAAGCTAAAAGTTTTAGCTCGACTGGTAATAGGTAATCCCAATCATGTTGCGCAGATGGAATTAAGGGGCAATTGAGAGGGAAATTTTTATATGCACTAGGGCCGAGCTAGGCCAAGGCGCGGTAATGGGCTGTTCTGTGGGTCGCGGTAAAAAGGGTCGAGTGAAAGGACCTTGCAGTTAGCTCGGTCCAATTGTGGTTGTGGTTACCACGGTCGGTATGGTGATATTTAGCTCGGTTATGGTATTCAGAATTGAGGTATTTGGGCTTCTTATGGTGGACCTTACTTGTGTTAGCTCAGTCAAAGCTTATTGCGATTAGCTCGATCTCAACGGACCAAACCGAGGTACAAGCAATGAAGGGAAGAATCGAGCCAGTTGGAGCTCGGTCATTTCTGCCGCTTTAGCATGGCCATGTTAGCTCGGTCGTTTTGTCATACTACCGAGGTAAAACCATTTCACTTGGTTTAAGCAGTGAGGGAGGTGTTGAGGGATAAACATTATCTTTCAGGAGTGTGATTCCTAGGAGGACTCTACATGGAGGAATAAGAGTCCTACCAGGATTGTGCCACACGGAACCTATAAAAAGCTTATAACAGAACCTATGGAGGAGGTAACACAACTTTGATTCTCGAATACACAGAGCTTTTGTCTATTTGTCTATTTTGCTGACTTAGGCATCGAAGAGGTATCCGACACACACCCGCCGGCTAGCTCACGTTTATGTTTTCAGAGAGTAAAGCGACGACGTTTGGAGGAGCGCAAGTATGATCAATATGATCATACGAGAAGATTATTTCGTGCTCGTACAGTTTTATATGTGGAGAACCCAATCATTTTGCAAAAAACTGCCCAAAAAGGCAAAGGCCTAACACTAATAAACAGATAGAAAGACTACATATTATAGAAGACTTAGAAGAAGATATAGTTAGCATAGACAGTGATGATTCAGAAGTCTATAGCATAGTCAGTGATTATGAATATCAAATAGAAGCCATAAGTTCAGATAGTGATTCAGAAAGTGATACAGATGTAGACAATCTTTTAGGACAACTCAACCAAGAAATAGGAATGACTCCTTCTCATGATACTTTCTTTATGATGGAATGTAATGCAGATACTGAATGTCAGCATAATTTTCAAATAGGACTAGGATTTGATACCACTAGATACAGTTATTATAATTGGTTTCTAGCTAAAGATAAGAGAGCTCAGTGTTTATTATGCAGTATAACCTATTGTATAGTCTGTCTAGAAAAATTAAACATGACACATAAGATAACATCAGGAAATAACAGCGAGCTGTTGGAAGATCAAAGCAGAGAATTACATCCAACAATTAGAGAATTAGAGGTACAAGTAAGAGAACTTAAACTTCAAATACGTGAAATAAAAACTAAAGCTAAATTTGATATAGAATGTCTAGAACTAGAAAAGAGACAGCTTAAACAACAGCTAGAACAATTTCACAATAAATACCCTTTAAAAGATAAACTTGTGGAAGAACATATGAATTCTTTAGAATTAGTCAACCTAGTTGATTCTCAACCCTTTAGTCAGTACTCTCAAGCACAGTTAGATAATGCATACTTACCATTTAATTACCCTGTTATACCCAAACCAAATTTAATTGAGATCTCTTTTGTAATTAAATTTGTAGAAAAAACCCTTAGTATAGATGCCATGATAGATACAGGAGCCAGTAAGTCATATATTGAATAACACATAGTTCCACCAGGATGGAGCACAGCTTTAACAACCCCAGCTTTAGTTAGTATAGCCTATGGTACTAAACAAACATATACACATTGCATCAATAGCGCACAGATTAGTTTTCATCATCTAGGTTCTCAAACTCAACATATAGAATGGTTCCCATTACCTCAAGTTTGGATTGGAAATACTCGACAAAATCATCCTTTCATCTTAGGACTTAACTTCATACTTAGTCTACAAGGTGGCATGTTTATCAGCCAAAACAACATTAGTTTTTTCAAGCGAACTGTACATACACCCACTGTATATGCCCTTAGCACCATAGCCCATTCATCAGAGTTGCGTGCGAAGCGTGGTGGAACTATAGGAGTAGATTCAGTTCCCGCTAGTTTTTTATTTCCTAGTAGAAACATTTTTCCCGAGCTAGCCCAAAAGTATATACCTGATGAGATAGCAAATACTTCTTTAGAAAATTTAGATATAAAAAATTATGAATTAGAAGATTTAGAAGAGCTTGACTTTGAAGAAAAAGGAGACTATTGGAACCTAGAAGATTTTCAACAAACAGTTAACCTAGAATTAATTTTTGCAAAAATAAGAAAATTAAAGAAAAAAACAGTATACAGAAGAACAGAAAATGATTTAGATGAAATAATAAGATTAGCTGAAATAACAAAGATTTTAGGAGAACAACCCATGAAATATTGGAAAAGAAATAAAGTTTTAGCCAGTTTAGATATAAAAAATAAAGATTATAGGATTACATCAGTACAAATAGATCATGCGCCAGCAGATATAGAAGAATTTAGAACACAGATTAAGGAATTACTAGATTTAGGAGTAATTAGACCTAGTAATAGCCCACATAGGAGTGCCGCATTTATGGTTAGAAATCATGCATAAATAAAGAGAGGAAAAGCTAGAATGGTTATAAATTATAAAAGATTAAATGATAATACAGAAGATGATAAATGTAATATATCGGATAAAGATCAACTCATAAATAGAATACAGACAGCAAAAATATTTAGCAAATTTGATTGCAAGTCAGGATTTTGACAGATAAAAATGGAAAAAGAAAGCATACCACGGACAGCTTTTTGTTACCAACAAGGACATTATGAGTGGCTAGTCATGCCTTTTGAACTAAAAAATGCACCTTTCATATTTCAACGTAAAATTGATAGTATATTTAATAAATATAATTTTATACTAGTATACATAGATAACATATTAGTATTTAGCCTAGATAAAAATAGTCACATAGATCATTTATATATAGCATTAGAAGAATTCATAAATAATGAAATAATAATTAGCAAGAAAAAGACGGTATTAAATAAGCCTCATATAGAATTTTTAGGAATGGAGTTAGGAGATGGAAAAATTAGGTTACAACCTCACATATTTAAGAAAATTTTAGATTATCCAAATAAATTAGAAGATACAAAACAACTTCAATCATTTTTAAGAATTTTAAATTATGCACGAATGTATATTCCCAACCTTAGTAAAATAATAGGACCCCTATATAGTAAGACCACACTCACAGGACAAAAATATTTCAATCAACAAGATATAGCTCTAGTTAGAAAAATTAAAGACATTTGTAAAAATTTACCAGACCTACAACTTCCCTTAGAATCAGAATATATAGTCGTAGAAACAGACGCAAGTCAATTAAGATGTAGAACAATATTATTAGCTAAACTTAGTAAGTATGATAGTAAAAATAAAGAATGCATTTGTAGATATAGTTTTGAAAAATTTAAAGAAAAAGACACGACCATGACCAGCCTAGATTTTGAAATATTAAGAGTAGTATATGTAATAAACAAATTTAGATTATTTTTGTACAAACCTTTTACAATTAAGACAGACTGTGAAGCTATAGTTAGATTTCATAATAAACTTAACGAGCGCAAATTAAGTACCAGAAGATGGGCAAAATTTTTAGACTGCATAGTAGGATAAGGATATAAAGTAGAATTTGAATATATTAAAGGAAGCGATAATAGGTTAACAGATTGGTTAAGTAGGAAAATTTATTTAGAAAAAGAAAATAATCAGCTTAATTTTTGTGCAGATAATGGAGAACAGAAAAACCATGAACTTTGGGAGATTCGTTCTTCCCATTCATGAAGGCAGAAACAAGTTCAGACCATTAACAGGAATTGAGCTAGACCCAGTTCAACAGTGTCTTCTAGATAACCTTTGGAACAATCATAACCACCCAGCTAAACGTCTGTCAGCCCTAAACTCTCTTAGTATATATTTTTCAAAAATCCAAAATAAACCTTTGTCTAAGAGTTTTTCTTTTTATGTAGTAGCTAAAGAAACTAAGCGTGATATTTACCATGACTGGGTAGAAGTTGAACCCTTAGTTAAAAATTTTCCCACACCTCAGTAGAAAGGATTTTATGATTTCGAGTCAGCCAGTACCTATGCCTGAAGACAAATAGGAACCAGTTATTTTATCAGCCAGATAGCTAAAGATTACCTGGACACATTAGGCAAGATGCAGTCAACCATTCTTGCTACTAGTGGATTTCCAGTTTGCTAGATAATTGGAAGCAGTAGTACTAAAAGTAGTAGTTCTAACCCTTAGATAGATTTTCAAAATCATCTTCAAATGTGCAGACATTGTGAAGGCCTTATCATAAATTTTAAGAAAATTATGGATAAAGACAAAAGGGTCAGTGAAGAGCTAGACCAGTTCCGAGACGAAGAAAAACAATTGAGAGCAACCATTCGATCCCTAACCAACCAGCTTAAAAAATTAGCTCCAGGAAAAACAATTGCCCCCCTTTCCTAACCTAGAAACTAGACAACTCACCAGTGAGGAATTTGAACAATTGAGTGCTAGAATGTATTTCTTCAGGCATTCTATCATTCGATCTTTTTGTGAGAAAAGCCAAGAAATAGAAGACCTCAAACCCCATATATACACCTTAGCTGAAGAAAGCAGAAATAGTGAGTTAACCACTATACAGCAGTTTCTTCAAGACCTCTTCATAGCAGGAGTTGAATACCCTGGCATAGCCTATCAATAGACTTATCTCTATGAATATGAAGAGCAGCCCTGCTTAGAAGAAGAAAAATGTAATAAGAGGTCAGAACATTTTGGTCGATGCTAGTGTAATTTAGATTTCAGCATCTGCCTTTGCCAAATAAATCTAGCAACATTCGAACCATTGGAGATAAAGCTTAGGGCAAAACACGTTATCTAACAGCCTCACAATTGTTAGATTATGGCTTTGTCTCTAGAATAATTTTCTCAGATCCTGATCAGACAGATAGCTTTGGGAATAAACTTGCTCATTCAGTACTTTGTGTAATGAAAGAACCTCATCCATATGTAGAGGCATTAATTGATAGCAGACCACCAGAGTGGAAAGGAATATGGTGCAATCTAGCTAAACATAAAATGTACCTCAGAGGAACCTCGATATTTTCAGGATTCCCAGGACTTCTCAATCGGAGACCTTGGCCATGCAGAAAATTTTCACTCAGAGATTAACTCAATAAATGGAGGAAATTTGCTAATAATCTTCTATTAGCTTATAATGAAAATTATGGACGTCTAGTTTGTGAAGATAGAAATCAGAAGATATATTGTAACCTAGTTATCCCAGGACATCCCTTCAGCAAAGAAACATTCGTTGATGAAAGTCAGTATCTCAACTATCAGCATAGCGTCTCTCATGAGTTACCAGTAATAGGAGAAGATGACCAAGATAATCAATAGGAAGATGAACCAACTATGGGAGATGATTTTTACGACTAACTTTTAGCAGCAGACATGGATGATCTCTCAGATAGAATGTATGGCTAAAAAAAAAAAATGTAATTGTATCTAAAAGTAAAAATAAATACAGATTTTTATTTAAATTTTTAATATTTATCAATTTATTTTACTTTTTAATATATCTTGATTAAATGTATAAAATTAATTAAAATGTAATTTTTTTATTAAAAAAAAAAACAACTTCGGCAAAATAAAAATCAAACCCACAGAACAGACAACCCAAAACTCTTGCAGTCAAAAACACTTTCGCTGACAGGTGTCTCACATATATTCACAAAACCCAAACAACATTTCTATCTCCACCGATCGTCCCGGTCTCTCTCTCTAAAGCCTAAACCCTTGAAATCGACTCCTTTAAGGAAGACGAAGCAACAAACCGTAAGACGAAGCTTGTGATTGCTGAAATCGTTTGAAATCCAGTTATTTATTTTTCTGAAATAGTCTTTCTGATGATGGAGAATTGCTTCAAATTTGCTTCAAATCTGTTTGAAATTGCTTGATTATTGTTGTTGTTTGTAGTCTGTTTGTTATTTTCTGTTTGGGGAGTTTTCGCTGATCAAAATTTGTATTTTTTTCTAAAAATATTTTTTAGAATGTGTGAAATTGAATTGTCTTACTTGATCTTGAATCAATTATGTATGAAGTTATGAAGAAAATAATAATAATGATAGAAAAAGAACCACTCATTACCAAAGACATTAGTTGTTTGTTTGCATTAACAGTGACTGTCTAGAAACTGTCATCAACGTGAAAAATTTTCTGTTTATTTGCTTGAAAATTTTCCTTATTTTTTGTTGTTGTAGGAAATAGATGTTACATGCGACAATTTATACCAAGAAGGAAAAAGTTTAGGTTTTGTAAAATGAAAAGTTTATGTAATTGAATAGTTTTAAATCACCAACTCAAGAAAAAAACCTGCTATTTCAATGACCCTGGTGCAAGTAAGTTGTGCCATTATTCCACATAAATCGATCGCTTTTTTTTTTTTTTTTTTTTGATAACTCGTTATTTGACCCTAAGGACCGACTAATCTGAGGGACCAATCCCATTTTATGGATTGACTCCAAAAAATTATTTGCATCTAGGAGGTTTTGAACCTAAGACCATAGAGAGAGCACATGAATTAATTACAAATGAAAGACAAATTGCATATTGATCCACGACAAGGTGAAATTTTAACATTCTCTCACTGGAGCCACATATGACAATTAGGTTATCAGGTAAAGGAATTGATTTTGAAAAATAACTATATGGATGAAAACACCAGTTGCATGGTCACCTATTTGAAGTTGTTTATAACAAGCTTCACCTTAGGGCTAACACCAAGTCTTGTAAGGTACTAATATCAAATCATGGTAGTTGACACACCTCTCTAATGAACATATGACCTACTATGGTTATTTTTATTGGTGGTTACATCAACATAATGGATAACATAATGGATGGTAATGTAGATAATTGAAATATCTTGCAAATTCTGTTCACCATCCCTACTTTTTAAGTTGGTACTAAACCTCTTTACTAGTAAGTATGCTTCTACTACCCAAGTTTTAAACAACTTTTTAGGATTATTATGGGGGGAATTTCATATAAATGGGAAATGGTATTTTCCCATTATAATTCCACCTGTAATGTAACATACCTTTATAAGACTAAAACCTGGTAAACAAATAGAGAAACATTTATAAGCATTATGTCATGATATTAGTAGTCAACAGAGCATAGCCAAATGGTTATGAGGGTGAAGAAAGTTTCTACATTTTTTACATCTAAAGGCTAGTTTGCAGGTTGTAGGATTTCTTAACTAGTTGTGGGATTTATCTGGACGGCAACTATGTTATGGTGATTGAGTATGGATTTAGTGGCCAAAGGTTGGGGAAAAGGTTTGGACTAATTGAACTTAATTGGTTAGGGTTTAGGGCTATAGAGGGTACTTTTTTAGCACAATGAACAGTGAATCCGGATTAGTAACTTGGGTATATGCGTAAAGAAGAAGAAAGAGAAGAAGAACGCTACATCCTCGCAAGGGTAAGGCAAATTCATGCAAACAGAATCCCAAATTTTCATAATATCAACTTTATTGAATCATTAAGATTACACATATAATTATAGGCTTAAAGACTCTCCTACTTTTGCAAGGCTTAAGATTTCAATTTAGAAACAAAATATTTGTAACTAGGACTCGAAATAGATTTCAAATAATATTATTTGGCCCAATTTATGAGTCATACATTGTGAGTACTATCCATGTCCAACAATCTAGGAAACACAAACACTTCAAAATGGTGGTCGTGTCCATTTTCGACATGTATTGGACACCGAAATGCCGGGGACACATTCATCCATGCGTTGGACTTGGACACATGACGTGATGGGTCAATTTTTTTTTAATTATTATTTATTTGCAAGGCACCTTGGGTGCAGTTCATGGACAAGCGTGTCCTATGTTTGGGTGTGTCTTAGGAAACCTTTGTGGGTTTTTCAATAATTTTAGAAAGCTAATTTGAAGTCAAAGTAAAATATTTGAAACAAGGATGGGAAAAAGTGGAAAAAACAAAAAAGCACACCCTCATATAGATTGATGTTTCTTATATTTACGTGCTCCAGATTTATATTCATACATGTAGCATATTAACAATTAATTTTTGTTCTCATACCCTGCTGTGTTTGTATCGTACTTTTTTCAAATTCGCCGTGTCCGTGCTTCTCAGCCAACAATATTGAAATTACCATAATAAAAAATGATATAATGCTATAAAATATGTCTAGCAACATAGTAGTAGCATGCTATTTTAGAATCAATGTAAATAAAGTTCTTGAACACTATCATTGATTGACACTTCCTTTTGGACAAAAAATGTTTCTTGATGATCATGGGACCCATAGGTCTAGTCGTAAATGTGACTGGAAATTCTTTTATCAACCTTTAATTTCGTATTAGTGATTCAATGGCTTTGGATGCTGCTCAATCTTCAACCCTAACTTCTTAGTAGCTTCTTTAGATACAACAATAGTACAATTCCTAGTGTTAATCACCAATGAACATATTTACCCTTCACATTTGATCCTTGTTTGGAAGATTTTCCCTCTTTGATAAAGTTTTTCATCATTCTTGGCATTTTGTTTAGTAGGTTACCTTAAGAGGACGAATAATGCCCATCAAATCATTTGAATCATCTAAATTTGTCTCCAAATTAGTATCAAGGGGATCACAACCGTCTTCTTTAAATAGTGGTTCATTAGACTCTTTAGCTACTCTTAGAATTTCCTTTTCAACCATAGCAACTGCTTTGGTAGGGCATTGAAAAAATAGATGACCATAGCCATGGCAAGTGTAACATCTTGTTTTAGAATTAGACTTAATACTTGCTTGAGGTGAAGAGGAAGCGCTAAAACAAGATGGCTTGTTGGAAGCATAAGAACTTCCTAGTGGCTTGTCAATAGACTTACCTACAATAATATTGTATGCTCCATTAAATGTACTGCTTGTTGTGCATACTTCACATTTTATATAGTGGCTGGTGTTGAGATTTGTGCCTATCATTAAGCAAGCAGAAGAGAGGAATTTGGGACTGTTTTGGGGATTTGACATTACCCCCGGAACAACAGTAGAAGCTTCTTTGATCGTTTTGTGTTGAAGAAATGAATGGTTTAACTGGAGGAGTAGGCCTCATAAAGTGGTGTTCATTAGTGGTATAACAAAGATTATTCAGAAATGGTTTTGAGCTTTTAAGGGCTTAAATTGCAAGGGAAACTGATGGGGATCAGAAAGGGGTTGGATGAAGCATAGATTGAAGATTATGATTATGTTTAGGAATTTTAATTAATTTAGAATTTTATTTATGAGAGTAGTTAATTTGGGAATTTTAGTTATATAAAGAATTATGGTTATATTGGAATTTGTTTCCTTCTAGGTAATGCTCTTTGCTTTCAAAAAATTTCTATTTCCTTGAGTTTTTTTATAGCCATAAATGCTACATTAAATCATTCTACATTCCACATTGTTAGCCCTAATATTTTATAATCATCTTATCTTAATTAAATTTGAAAGAAATTTTCTATGTGAGAATAACTTTTTATTTATACCTGACTTATCTGAGGGTGGAAATTTTTTTCATGAAACACAACTTAATCTGTACATGGAGATAGAAGGTTAGGGTTCGCCATTTTTTGACACACAAATATGACATAACTTGGTAACATGAGTATTTTTAATGGGCTAGGTTAATGTTGGATCTGCATAACACGAAGTTCGCACGTATGACTCATTTAATGAATAATTAGTTGCACATTTTAATATTATTTCCACTAAGAGGTGCTGTGACAATTTAAAATCATTTTTGTAACTCCATCCAGCTTAATAAAAAAAAGTGAAATTGGATTTTAAGGCTAAGATAATATATATATATATTTTTTTACTACTATTTTAGAATCAATCTACTTAAAAAAAAAAAAAAAAGGATATAGTTTTTTAAAATTGGGGAAATGGAATTGAGTTGACATAAAAAATTAATGAATAATTTTGGAGATTAGTCCCAAGAAATTTAACTTTGTGGGGAAATTTTTTAATTTCGCTATACATTTGGTATTTTTAACTAAGGGTGAAAGTTTTTGACATGACACATTAACATGACGCAAACCAAATACGAACAGAAATGACACAACATGATAATACATGAAAAAAAAATGGTTGGATTACTGTTGAGGTAATTCTGACACGACACGAACATAACCAACACGCCACAACATCCACCCTTAGATTTATATCTCAGGCTTGTAGTGCTTCTTAAAGTTGTTTACATAATTTCTGGATTATTATAGTTATTGTTTGTTTGTTTTACAGGCATCTTGGTAGAATGGACTTTTCGTGATAAAAAAATATTTTCACCATGGAGATTGATCTTGAGCTGCCTTCAGGTCAGGAGGATAAATTGGACACTAGATTGGATACAAATTTTGGTGGTACAGATGGACTTCTTGCTCGGGAAGATGAGATAAATTCTCCTAGGACTGGTAGAGATATCGAGGGAAACCCAGGACCAAATATGGGTGAAAACCTCAGCACAAGTGGGGAGGGAGCAAATGAGAATGCTCTTGGATTGGACGCTTTTGGGAAGCAGGTCAAGAGTTTTGAGCCCCAAAAGGGTTTGGAGTTTGAATCAAAGGAGGCAGCATATTCTTTTTACAGAGAATATGCTAGGTCTGTGGGATTTGGCATTACAATAAAAGCAAGTCGCCGGTCCAAAAAATCAGGAAAATTCATTGATGTAAAAATAGTTTGTTCTAGATTTGGTAGTAAACGCGAGTCTAGTACAACTAGTAGTTCCCGATCATGTCCTAAGACAGACTGCAAGGCAAGCATGCATATGAAGAGAAGGCAGGATGGAAAATGGTTTATATATAGTTTTGTGAAGGAGCATAACCATGAAATTTGTCCTGATGACTTTTATCATACTCTCAGGGGAAGGAGCAAGCAGTCTGATATTGTTGCTTGTCAAAAGAAAGGACTGCAGTTGGCTTTAGATGAGGTAGACGTACAAGTGTTGCTCGAGTATTTTATGCTTATGCAAGATGAGTTTCCCAATTTTTTCTACGCTATAGATCTGGACCATGAAAAACGTATGAGAAATGTGCTTTGGGTTGATTCCATAAGCAGACATGACTACTGCAATTTTTATGATGTAGTCTTAATTGATAGCAGCTATGTTAGGAACAAATATAAAGTCCCCTTTGTTCCTATTTTTGGGGTGAATCATCACTTTCAGTTAATGTTGCTTGGATGCGCATTGATTGGGGAGGAAACAACGTCAACCTTTGTTTGGTTAATGCGCACGTGGCTTAGAGCAATGGGCGGTCAAATTCCTAAAGTTATTATTACTGATGAAGGAAAATCACTGGAAGAAGCTATTACAGAGGTGTTTCCTGATACACGCCATTGTTTTTGTTTGTGGCATGTGTTGAGAAAGATTCCTGAAAATCTAAGTCATATCGTGAACAGGTCTGAAAATTTTATGTTGAAATTTAACAAATGCATTTATCAATCTTGGACAAAAGAAGAGTTTGAAACGAAATGGTGGAAAATGGTTGATAAATTTGAGCTCAGGGATGATGAATGGCTTCAATCACTCTATCAAAATCGTAAAAAGTGGGTTCCTGCTTATATGAGTGGTACCTTTTTAGCTGGAATGTGTACTACTGAGCGATCTGAGTATATATCGTGTTTGTTGAATAAATACATACAGAAGGAGTCTAAGTTTAAGGAGTTTATTGATCAGTACAAAGTTTTTTTGCATGATAGGTGTGAAGAGGAAGCCAGAGCTGATTTTGAAACACATCACAACCCGCCTATGTTAAAATCTCTATCTCCTTTTGAGAAACAGATGTCAACAGTTTATACACATGCAATATTCAAGAAATTTCAGGTTGAGGTTTTGGGAACAGTTGCCTGTAGTCTGCGAAAGGAATGTGAAGATGAGGCAGTTGTAACATTTCGAGTTGAAGATTTTAAAGAGCAGCAGAATTTCATTGTAGCATGGAATGAAGCAGACTTATGTATCTGCTGTTCATGTCGTTCATTTGAATATAAAGGTTTTCTTTGTAGACATACAATGATTGTTCTCCAAATGTCTGGTGTCTCCAACATCCCATCTCACTATATACTACAGCGATGGACGAAAGATGCCAAGACCAGGAAATCCAATAGTGAAATATCAAGCAGGCTTCATTATAGGGTTCAGCGTTTTAATGATCTTTGTAAACGAGCCATTAAATTGGGTGAAGAGGCGTCTTTGTCTCAGGAAACCTACGATACTGTTATCTGTGCACTACAAAAAGCCATGGAACATTGTGTGGGCGTGAACAATTCTGTTAAATGTGTTTTAGAGCCTAACAATTTACTCTGCATTGAAGAAGAGAATCAAGGGAACAGTGTGGTCAAAACATCTAAGAAAAAGAAAATTTATAAGAAGCGAAAGGTCAGTGCAGACTTAATATGTTGGTATGCAGTTGCTATATCTAATGCTATTTTAAGAAATGAAATGCTTGAAGTTGATAACTTCTATACATCGTTGGTATAATCACTAGGCTGAAGTGTTAACTGACATTTCTTCATTGTAGGTACAATCTGAGACTGAAGTAATAACTAGTGGAGTGCAAGACAGCAACCAGCAAATGGTTTGTCACATCTTAATTCTGGTGTACTCAAATTATTTTGCAGGAATATGTTCCATGGATTGTAATTTGTATATTGTCATATTCATTTATTTTCACTGTTCATGTATATGTAGGGGCAGTTGAACTCTGGAGCACACAGCCTTGACAACACTTTTGTTCCTCAACAGGACATTCCAGGGATGGTATGATATCCTAAAATTGGCCTAAACATATTGCAAATAAAAAATTTGTGTTTCATTGATGCCTTAAAATGGACTTGCATAACATGTGTGTAGGAAGTAGGCTCTGGAACACCAGCTGTTGATGTCTTTTATGTTGCTCAACGACATAGTTGTCAAATCGAGAATCGTATCGTGAATTGAAATCTTAATTTTGTGAATTATGAATTGAATCGAGAATTGTTAGCATTTAGTACAACTATAAAAAGTGATGTCACACAAATGTATATATGTAAAAAGAATGAAATAAAATATTTCTTATAGAAAGATATGATTACACCATCTAATTGGGAAGACATTGGCTTCATATCAAGAGATGTGGTTCTAAATCCCACCAACTATATAATTATTCAACTACCATAATATAATCTTTTTTTTTTATAAATAACTACCATAATATAATCTCCCTTGATATTCCATAAAAAAAAATAAATAAATAAAACAATCTCCCCTAGGAATCCTGTATGGAGTATAATGTGAAGAAATAATTAAGTGAAATCATTTAGTTTTGAAACATAAAACACTTTAAAAGAGGTGTATGGTTGGTTGGTTCAAAAATAGTTTTTTTTTTTTTGAAAAAAAAAAAGTTGTGGAATCATTCAATGTGACTGATTTGACCGATGTAATAGTGAATCATATTTATTTCACTGAAATAGCAATAGATAATTCATGGGTGTAATTTGTGCCAAGTTATTTGAACTTTAAGCATCTTTAGTAGATGTATTAGGATATATTGTGTTGGAAAAAATGAGAAAAAAGGTAAAGAACATGTTGGGTTTGACGAGATCTGATTGGATCCTATTAAAAACTCTTTGATCACTAAAATAACAAACTAAAATGACAAACAATGCACGAGTGTTGGTTATTTTCATACTAGGCAAACACTCTTAGGAATTGTATTATGTCATTTTCACTAAACAATTAAGTAAAAAAAGATAGTTTTGAGAATTGTATGAATTGTAAAAACTGAATTGATTGGGAATCGTGCGATTCCAATAGATTCTATCTCAAGATTGATTCACCGATAGATTTGTATCGATTATTGATAGATGACAAATCGAATTGCGAATAGTAAGATTTTGATAACAGAGCTCAACTGATACAAGGAGTGGTCCTACCTATTAATTTATAGTAAAGAGAACAGACAAGAAGAAAGAGTGAATATAGAAATACAGCAAATGAAAGAGACCCAAAAATTAGGGTTCTCTTTCATCAACACACATATTTATGTTGGTGTGGTCTAAAGGTCATAAACACCCTCTTCAGGTTGCTAACAACTGAACAAAACATAGCACTGCCTCATCTTTTACCCTATTATAACATATTAGTCCATTAATTTTTTCAGCACAATATATCCTAATACATAGCACTGCCTCATCTTTTACCCGATTATAACATATTAGTCCATAAACTTAGTTGTGGGTCTTTAAGTAATGGTATGTTAAACTGTATTAATATTTGTTGCAGGGACAATTAATCTCATTATCTTCGATTCGTGATGGCTATTATAGCAATCAACAGGCAATACAGGGGCTGGTATGGCACATAATATTGTCGTGAAATTGGTGATTTTGCAAAATATGAATATAGATGGTTCTGACTCTTTGTTTTGTTTTGTTTTATTTTTGTTTTTGTTTTCAATTGCGTTAAGGGACAATTGAATTCAATTCCAATGCGTGTTGGTCATTATGGCCCTCAACAAAGCCTGCAAGGACTGGTACTGGTTTAAGGTTTATGGAAACTTTGCATGAAGCAATTTGTTTTAATGTTTAAATTTGACAACTCTCTTGAGTTGGGTTGTTGCAGTTGCAGGGACAACTTGGTTTTAGAGCTGCAACGATGCACGGGTGTTTCAACATTCGAGACAGCTTGCATGATATGGTATGTGTTTTGAGTATTGCGCTTGACTCAATATAATCTCTGCTTCATGCATGTTCTTCAAAGTTGGCTTTTGTATTTACTTCAGGAACAGTCTGTGGCGGGTTCTAGACAGTTCCAGAACATTGTGTCCAAACCTTTGCAAGATAAACATCTTCCTCCGTAGTTGCATTGGGCTGCCTGCTTTTACTTTTTATGTTAATAGAAAAGACAGAAATTCAACAAAGCATATGAATCTAATATAACTGGCCTATTAGGGCTTTTGGTAGCATAGGTACTCTCAATTAATATGAGAAGCCTTCTCTTAAGGGTTGGTAGATTTTAGCGCTCTCTAATTTCTTCTTTTTATTTTTAACTATTTTTTCAATTTACTTACTAACCACATTTTGTTCTCGCTGTGTAAGTGATTGCAATTTTAAACTGCATTAGATTCACTGTAGGCTGTAGCTCTGGTAGTACCTAGGTCTTAGGCAACCTAAAGCTTTTTTTGTAATGTTCCATAAGTGGTGAACTCGAAGGTCGTTTCAAGGAAGTCACAAAGGGTGGCTTGTGAAACAACTCTACTAGAAGCCTCAACATTTGCTTTAGTGATTATTTATTTACTTGTTAATATTACCCTTATTTTGAACAACAATCTGTCTATAATACTCTTTTAACTCGTGTCATTTACGAACCCTAATCCATATGGGTTTGCAGAGAGAGAAGAGGACCTTGAGACAAAGAGGTGTA
This sequence comes from Camellia lanceoleosa, assembly GCA_025200525.1. Lineage (NCBI taxonomy): Eukaryota > Viridiplantae > Streptophyta > Magnoliopsida > Ericales > Theaceae > Camellia > Camellia lanceoleosa. The sequence goes on along the minus strand of CM045764.1, from coordinate 111,154,313 downwards.
GAGAAAGAGCAAAAGCATGTGCGACAGATGAGAGTGAATTTTAGAGTGAAAAAGAGAAGTTTTCACAAAGATACTTGGGATAGACTACAGAAATAGTATTGAGATGTTGTCTTTTTAATTAACAAATTAATAAACAATGAAGATGGTGATGACGAATACTAGTAGCAATTTTAAACATACACAATTTATAATATTATATATATATGTATATATATAATGACCTTAAAATTCAAGTGTCCAAGAGTAATATTTTGGTTTTTATTTTTTATTATAATAAAAAAAAAGCTTTTCACTTTGTCTGTTTTCAGTATTCAGAATTCATTTGTCATAAAATTTTAGGCTGTGTTTGGTTTAGGGCTGGAATCATAATTCCACCCTGATATGCAAACCCATTGTTTGGATATAATTTTCAAAAATTGATTCAACCTTCACATTTCAAAACACATTTTACAACATGTTTGGCAATCAGAGAGTTTTTGAATATTTGGATCTACTATGCTCAGACATTTTGCCAGACATTTTTTCAATTTTTGGGTCTACTTGCTTGTTCGTTCAGTTGATCAAAACAGTGTTTTTTTGTTTTTTGTTTTGTTTTGTTGTCAATTGCTACCTGTTATTTGTAACAAAAAAATTTATATTTATTTTTGATATTTTTTAAATGTTGAAATTATTTTTTAGATCAAAATGTCAAATTATTTGGTCATTTATTTAAAATTAACAAAAAAAAAATTAAATAAAAATTAATTTGTCACAGCAATTATAAAAATAAAAAGACATTTTTTTAAAAAAGTGATTTTTTTGAAGGGAATGGTTTCCTTTCAGTCCAATCAAGGATTGAAGGGTACTGTTGGGCATGTGAGAGTTCATTATGGGTCTCGTTTTGATAATTTGAACTGTTGAATGTGTAGAACTCGTCGAGTATTATATGTCTGCAAAAAATTACGGTAATCGGATATTGATAGTTATGTGATCAAATTAGTTTTGTATATAAAAAAATGGACGGTGAAAAATAAACGGTTTACAAAAATTTGATTTGATCACATAATTATTGATATATGATCAACTCGATTTTTTACAAGAATATAGTACTCGTCGAGTTCTATACATTGAACGGTTCGGATTATCGAAACGGGACTTGTGGTAAGCCCCCACAGGCTTAACAGTACCCTTTAGTTCGTGATCGGACTAGAGGGAAGCCATTCCCTTTTTTGAATTGAATTTTAAAAAGAGTTTGGTTATGAGTTTTGAATCGACTTTTCAATAGAGTTTTAAGTTGTGTGTTTGGTTATGAGTTATAAGTTTTTGAATTAAATTTTTGAAACTTTTTTCAAAACTCATAACCAAACAACTTTTCTTATTTCAAAATTCATTTCAAAAATTTAAAACTCAATTCAAATTCTTTTCAAAACTTACAACCAAACAAATTTTCTTTTTTCAAATCATGATTTAACAACTTACAAGTTCAAAATATAACTTTATTCTCAAATTATAATTTTAAAATTAAACCAAATGCTACCCTACTTATTATTTTTTTGTATTTTTTTTATTTTCTCTAAATTTGTTTATTATTTTAAGCAATCTTTTTAATTTTTAGACACACTTAACATAAATACACTTAGAAAGTATAATATTTATAAAAAAATTTATAAAAAATTTACTAAATATAAAAAATAAAAAATAAAAAATAAAAAATTGAAAATATAATATTTTTTTCATATTTTTGTATATTTTAAAATTTTTAAAAATATTTTACAATTTAGATACATTTAAGTAAACAATCCCGTTTAGTAGCTCAATAGGTATGTGGCTCGAATGGCCCGAGTCCGAAACGGTGCCATTTTGGTTTTTCTTTTTTTGTCTTTTCTTGTTTTTTCTGAAGCACTTAGAGTGCTGATCACCCATGGTCATTTTGGCATCTTCATCAACAACATCTTCTCATTTTTTCTGGAGCTCGAGTTGGACACCTTCATCAACATTTTCATCATCATCAACAACATCTTGATCAACATCATCATCATCAATTTTTATTTTTATTTTTTCAAATCCAGATCTACTTAGGGAAAAAGAAAAGAAAAGAGGGAAAACAGAGTTTCATTGGATCAGAGGAAGATCTTCATCAACAACATCTTCATCATCACATCATCAACACATTATCATCATCAATAATTTTTTTTTTTTTTTTTTTTTTTTTTTTTTTTTTTTTTCAGATTCAGATCTACTTAGAAAAAAAAAAAAAAAAAACGTTTGAAAGAGAAGATCGGGCGCCGCCACCATCACCGACGATCGCCTCTTCTCTTCTCTCTCTCTCTCTCTCCTCTTCTCTTTCCTCTCTGTCTGTGTTTGAAAGAATGAAAAGGAAAAAAAAAAAAAAAAACATTACCCAAAACGACGTCGTTTTGGACAGTTTGGGCCATTCGAGCAGGACGAGTTTCGAGCTACGAATCATTTTTCTTAAGCAAGATGCATGTAAAAAAGTAAAAGATTTACTTAAAATTTTAAAAATATTTGCTAAAAATAAAAAATTCAATTTTTAAAAAATTAAATTCATAAAATTAAAACTAACCACACTGTTTGATTTTGCAAAATATTTACAAATCAGTAATGAGCTGCTCATGGAATGTTTGCCTCGTTATTGCATATAATCATAATTGTCAAATTCTCCTTTTTTATGAAACAAAAGGAGCAATTTTAATGTTGAAATTTGACTCAAAGAGAGCAATTTTGTGTGAACGGAAAATATTTAAGACTTACAATTTTTTTATTTTTTTATAATTTGATCTAAAATGATGTGATGGGATACATATCAATTTTTGATTTGTTATATACTCAATTGTGTAGAGTTTACCTCTCTTATCACATTATTGTGAATAAATTTAGAGATATAATTGTAAGTCTCTAACATTAATTGATTTTTTAATAGAACATAAAAATAAACTAGCGTCATGATGGTCTTTATTGGACTCTAATATTAAAATTTATTATTAAATATATTATAATTAAAACATCAAAGACTAAGGTCAAGTTTGGGATCTTTCAAAAAAGTCAAAACGTCAAAAAGTTACTTAAAAAGTCAAAAAGTTAACACTATTCACCAAAAGTCAACAATTAAGGCTGCACAACTCCTAATTCGAATTTTTTCCCTACAAATCAATTTTTACAATTTTTTATTACACATTTTTTCATAAAAAGTCAAAAAGTTAACCTAAACGTCCATATTTTCAACCTTAATTTTTTAGTTCAAAAAGACAAAAAATACACTTATTTAGGACACTCCAAACAACCTCTAAATTGACATCAAAGATAAATTTTAAAGACTAACAACATAATTTGTCAATTTTATTTTTCATACATAAATTGACATGGTGTGCAATTATATACTTTTAAAAATTGAAATTAACCCATTGAAAACAATTCATCTATCACATCATTTTATATTTTAGGTATGGTTTGAAAAGTTAAGTATTTTAGTTGGGCTCGTTTTGGAAACTCAGATGGTCAAAAGTTAACCTTTAACTCATCTTGGGTCATGTCGCCTTTAATATAAAATAATAAAAAAAAGTAAAAAAAATCAATTTTAGCCCTCTTTTCAAACAATAAAGCTTGGGAGCTCGAGAAATACCCCCCGAATCCCCCGAAATTCAGGAGGGAGAGAGAGAGAGAGAAGAGAGGAAGATAGCCGATGGTCGCGCTGCCCGCCTTGGCGCCGCTTCGTCATGCTGTCGCCCGGCTGTCGCCTCGCTGGCAGCGTCACCCCTCAGCCTCGCCGCTCACTGCCTGCCGCCTCCGCCTCCGCCTCCGCCTTCAACCCTAGTTTGTTGGCCCCCTCCCCTCCCCCTCCTCTCCTTTTCCTTCCTCCTCATTCTCCTTCTTCCTCCTTCTTTCTCTTCTCTTCTTCTGAAATGGAAAGAAAAAAAAAAAAAAAAAAATTCAAAAACGACGTCGTTTTTGAATTAGGGGGATTTGGGAGAGGCTCAATTCGAGCTCTCTATCACGGTTGTCTTTTCAAAACACTCTTTAGTTATTTAGTTTTTTTTTGTAATTATTTTAGCCTGTCTAAAATAGTTGTGTTTGGAAAGATAGTTAGAGATTATTTAGGAAGTGCTAAATATTTTTTGAGTTTTTATGAAAAATGTGAATGTGGATTGAGATTGACGTGATCTAATAGAGAAGTGATCTGAACCAAATAAGATGATTGTGACCTAAATAAAATAATGTATTAAAATAGTGTGTGTTAAATGCCAAACAACTTCTGTTTTTTTTATAGTTAATTTGATGGTCGTGAAGAAAAAAGCCAAATGATTATACATTAGATGTGACATTTTATTTTATTATTTATTTTTATCTATTTTGGTTTTATTAATTATTTAGCCAATCAAAACTAAAAAAACAATTTGCCAAATATATAAGTGTGTAATTAATTTTTTAAATTATTTTTGTTTCAAAATACTTGGCACATATTACTAAAAGGAAAATGTTTCGTAACTCAAATTTTGTAGTTCAAAAGTGGCTCAAATGGCCAAAACGACGTCGTTTTGGCCATTTTTATGTTGTTGTGTACTCAAAACGACGTCGTTTTGATCATTTAAGCCACTTTTAAGTCACAAAATTTGAGTTACGTAGCATTATCGTTACTAAAATAAATAAAAAGTTGCATTTGCATCAAACTGGCATGATGTAAAAAAGAAAAATGCTTGGGAGCACTAATTAGTGCTCCCACTAATTAGGTGGCAGTGGATCCCGTTAGAAATGATGTGATGTTTTAGTCTTGGAGTTGTATTTTTTATTTTTTTTTTAGTTTTTTAATACATTAGTGCTATTAGTGGTGGTGTTTTTAGTGGGATGAATCATTGTTGATGAAAAAAAATTCCGAAAAAAGAAGAGGAGGAGGAGAGGTTAAAAACAGTAAAAGCGGAAGCATCAGATATTTAGCAGGTCCACCGTTTTTTTTGATTTTTCATAGACACGAGAGAAAGGGGTGGTTATGATGATGATGATGATGATGATGATGAGAGAGAAATAGATAGACATAGAAAAGAACAAGAACAAGAACAAGAACGACAACAAGAACAAGCGTTGTTGTTGTTGTTGTTGTTGTAATGGAGGACATGGAGATGGAGCATGAGAAGAAGCAGCAGCAGCAATCGCTGGCGAACAGTCTCGTCAGAGTTTACGCCGATGGCATCTACGATCTCTTCCACTTCGGCCACGCTCGCTCCCTCGAGCAAGCTAAGAAATCGTCTCTCTCTCTCTCTCTCTCTCTCTTCGAATTTCTATTTTTTTTTTCTTACAATCATATCTGTTGATTTCTCATCTTCTCTCATCCCTTTAGACTTGTAAATTTATGGGTTTTCCTTCATTTTGCTTTTTTTTGCTTTTTCCTTTCCATTTTCCAGAAAATTCTGTGATATTCTCTACTTCTACGTACCTTTTTTTCTGACCTTTTTAACGATTCATATTCAGGTTATTCATTTGATTTGTGTATGTAGGCTCTAGGCGTGTCTTTCTATTGATTAACTTGGGTGAATTGCTTCTAATTATTCCATTCCTAGGTTTTGTGAGTTGGGATTAATTTTATTTTATTTTATTTTATTTTTATATTAAGAGTAGATGTGATTGATATTGTGTTTTATTCTTTCCTTTATTATTATTATTATTATTATTATTATTATTATTTTTTATATTTAGCATATAAGTAATTGCCTGCATTTTTTGGACCATTTTTGTCTGTATGTTTTTCCTTTGTTATGCTCTGAATTCATGTGGATTTTAATTTTGGAAATTATAAATATATATAGGTTCCCAAACGCCTATTTGCTGGTCGGATGCTGCAACGATGAAACTACGCACAAGTATAAGGGTAAAACTGTTATGACTGAATCTGAGCGCTATGAATCCCTTCGCCATTGCAAGTATGTTTTTCTTGGTGTTTCCTCATTTTCGATTGTATTTTTCATTTGTAATAGTAGGGAAATGAATTTAGCAGACCTTAGGTTGTATTGTATGTATCCTAGGAAGAACAAACACTCCAAAATGGGTGTCGTGTAGGAGTCCGATACCTGTATGACACAGCACAAAGACACCTGTCCACGTGTTAGACACGCCATGTGGCATGTCGTTTTTTTGAATTATTGTGTTTTTTGCAAGGCATGTGGGGGAGTTCATGGATATGTGTATCTTGTGTTAGGACACGCCTCAAATTCTTGTGGGGTTTTGTTATAATTTAAGAAGGTTAATTTGGGGTCAAAATAAAACATATGGAAACAAAGATGGGTAATGTGGGAAAACTAATAATTAATTCACCCTCACAAAGTACATATATGCCTTCCATATTTATATGTCCTAAATTTATATTCATATACATAAAAACTAAAAAAATATAAAAAATACATTTTTTTTTTGTTTTGTTTTATTTGTTCTAACTTTTTTAAAATTGTTGTGCCTTATGTCTGTGTTTATGCTTCTTAGCATGTATCTTATAATTTAAGATATTTTTATTCATCCAGGTGATAGAATGCACACGTGTGCCGTGCTCATGCATGGTCACACTAGTTTTATTCTTTATGGGTACTTGGTTAGAATTACATATATTTGGGTGAATTTTGTGTTGTACTTGGATCAGAGTTCTTGATAACTTGCTGGTCGAGGTTGTTTGTTGAAGGAAATTCTCCTTTATGTAGTATTTATCTTTTGCCCTGATGTTATTGAAATCTTGGCAGGTTTAGAATGGTAAACATGGGTTTTCTTCTGGCAGGTGGGTTGATGAAGTTATTCGGACGCACCATGGGTGATCAATCAGGAATTTCTTGACAAGCATAACATTGACTATGTGGCCCATGATTCTCTTCCGTAAGGCAACCAAAAACTATACTTTTGCACCTGAGACTGGATTGTATGGTTGTTTTATTAGTATTAAAGAAATAGTGAAACCCACCCTCATGCTTCTGCTCCTCTTTCTTAAGTTCATCCATTTGCAGATGAAAATGGTGAAATTGTTCATTGATGTGAATAGACTTGTATTTTATTTTTAATTATCATAGACATTTATGTTGTATTCTGTCCTTGCCATGAAATTTATCTTGTTATATTGTTAAAAACAATTCAAACATTAAGGTTCCTCTAATCATTTATTTTGTAACAAGTACAGTTATGCTGATGCTAGTGGTGCTGGAAAAGATGTCTATGAATTTGTAAGCCTGGCAGTTTTGCATAGTTTTTGTCCCATAGATTTTTTTATTGCCTTTGATTTCTTTATTTAATCTTTTGTTCTCTCACATTAAACTTTATAATCTTCTTTTGTTGAATTGATAATGTCATGCATTAATAAGCCTCTTATTGTAGGTTAAAGCAGTAGGAAAGTTCAAAGAAACCAAACGCACTGATGGAATTTCTACATCAGACATCATTATGAAGATTGTCAAAGATTATAACCAGTATGTGATGCGTAACTTGGACCGTGGATATACTAGAAAAGAACTTGGCGTTAGCTATGTGAAGGTATGGTCTTTTTCTATATATATTTTTTTAATCAAATAAGCCATTTTGTGGGCTTCATTATTGAATTTACTTCTATGATATTTTCTTTAATGAGGAAATTGAGCTTTTGTTTGTGTAAACAGGAAAAGCGATTGAGGGTGAACATGAGACTGAAGAAGTTACAGGAGAAAGTTAAGGAACAACAAGAAAAGGTAGGAGAAAAGGCATGTTTGCATTTTTATTCCAAAACACATAAAATGATTTAAGTTCTTCACAATAGTTACTATACCGATTGCCCTACTGATTGTAGACATGTGGTGCGTATCGAAGAGTTAGGTGTATCTAAGGCCTGCCTTGTGGCCTAGGTACATGAATGGCTCGAATAACACTTAAAATATTAAAAAGTAGAATGATGTCCCACAATGATCAGTAAGTCTCCCATGGAAATGAGTTGGACCATAATGACTATTTCTTGTTATAGAATGGCCTAAACTCCTGAGCTTTGCGGTGTGTCAAGTTGGCAAGGCTTTACTTGAAGATGAGGTCTTTGGACTTGGTTCGTATGCTCATGAATCCTTTGGCCCTGCTCAGTTAGGACCTGCCCTCAGGTTTCTAATACATACCATTCTTTATTAACGGTTGTCTGTCTTGATGGTCAACCTGCATTGTGTACACTATGAGTGATTGACACAAATCTATATTGGATTCACCCACCTCTATCAAATGTCTTATTATCTTGCTAGACAAACATTAAAATGTTGTTAGTGGAGTTAATCTCAATCACGTGCATCTACTTTCAAAATAGTATCTTTTCCAAACAAAAGCCTACCTAAACTTGCTTCCTTTTGTCATTCTCATTTATTTATTTTTTTGGTACTGTCATTTCTCATTGACGTAGAAAGAGCAAATGCGTTCTGAGGAAAGATGTGAAAGATACTGTCAAATTGCATTTCTTTGTCAGTATATGCATGGTGGTCTAGCACTTGGACATGTGATCAATGAAAAAAAAAAACTTTAATAATCAGGAATAAATAACGGAACACAATCTTTGTTTAATAGCCATTAAATTACTGTTCACAAATTCCTCATATTGCAGATTCAAACTGTTGCCAAAACTGCTGGCATGCATCGCAATGAGTGGGTGGAAAATGCTGACCGCTGGGTTGCTGGATTTCTTGAGATGTTTGAAGAAGGTTGCCATAAAATGGTATGCAACTCCATGAATTTTTTAGATGTATAAAAAATTTGTTAATATGTATGAATTAAGATGCTAGAATTTCATTATAGGCCTACATATTTGTCATTTTTTTCTCTCCCAAAAATTCGTAGTTCACGTTGTGTATATCAGGGAACAACCATCAGGGACAGAATTCAAGAGCGGTTAATGGGTCAGCAAACACGCTCCACACATCTGCTGCAAAATGAGGCTGATGATGATGACAAAGAAGAATACTGTGATGATGATGATGACGAGAGTGAGGAATATTATGATGAAGAAGAGTACTATGAGGAAGAGAAGAGGCAGGAAGAGAAGAGACAAGAAGAGAAGAGGTAAAAACGTTTTTTTTCCTGTGCTCATTGTTGGTATATGGCAGTGGATTGTGCCAGGTTTTGATACTTGTTCTTGTGGTTTATTTACTGAAAGTAGTACTGAAAAGGTGGTTTGGCAGTTGGTTTTGACCACAGTGATAGCTGGAGAGGGATATGTTGAACCTAGCAAAACCATTTTAGCTATTTGTTTTCTGGTGTGGTTGGATTGTAACAAAGAATAGGTGAAATTATTGTGCTTGCAAGCAACAAAAACTGAGGAAGTAGTAGGATGAAATTTTACATGAGGATGCAAAGAAATTTATCCCAACCATTATGTTATACACAAAAACGCAACACAGAAATGAACATGGATGTACATGACTGAAGTTCTTACAGAATTTATTGGTTGACTCACTTTTGAAAGTTTTGTCCATCCATATATATTTTTTGTTTGGTTATGTGATCGATTTGATTTATGTGTTTCTGTCAAAATTTAGTGGCATGTTATTTTTCATATTTTTAAACTTCAATTTTTGGCAAGGATCTCATACTATAAACTTTCACATCTTTTGACAGCATATGACCAATGGAATCTTTATGGTGCTATATGTTTGTTCTTGGATTCGAATAGGCAAAAATGAGATTGAAAGAAAAGAGGAAATCACCTTCTCTTTCTTTGTTTGCTTCAGAAACACAAGGGAAAAAGGAAACACCATTTTAAACAAAGATGTTCCAATGCTCTCAGCATGAACAAAATTGAAAGATAGGTGTTCCACCATTTTTAAACTCAAGCAGAACTATATTTGCATGCAAATGCACATAGTTACATTACAGATGTATGTGTACATAGCTTGGTTAGGTTTTTCAAAAAATAGTTTTCAGAAAAATTTTATTCTTGTTTTTCGTGTTTTTTTGTTTTTACTAAATTTTTTTAATATTTTAAGTATTTTTTTTTTTAGACATAGTTAACATAAATATACCTAAAAAGTAAAAAATTTGTTAAAAAAACTTTTTAAAAATTCACTAAATACCAAAAATACAAAAAAAAAAGAAAAAGAAAAGAGAATTCAGTATATTTTTATGTATTTTTTAATTTTTTAAAATATTTTTTCATAAATTTTTTACTTTTTAGATACATCTAAGTAAGGTGTATCTAGAAAAGTAAAAAAAACGTTCAAAATTTTAAAAATATTTACTAAAAACAAAAAAATACGAAAATCAAAAAATTTAATTTTAAAAAAAATTTAATTTAAAAAACTCAAATCAAACATGCTGATTACTATCACTTGACGACCATGTACACAATACTCTACTCCATGCTTTACCACAGATGACAGATCGAACTTGATAAAAGCTTGAAAGAGCCAAATCAATAATAAGAGTTGGTGGCAATTGTGGGAGGTAAAATTAAGCTCACAATAACATCTTGGTTGACCATTCTGCCAAGTGAGAATGAGGTAATCGGCAACATAAAGCTAATCAACAATCTTGAAGGTGAATGGCAATATGAAAATTTAGTAACCTAAAGATTATCGGCAAAGGTAGAGGAACGCGGAGCATAATGCATAGAGATCAAGCCAATTGCAACTACTATGCTGACATGGCAAATTCTTATTGCAAAATGGCTTAACAAACTCAGAAAAGTGTCTATGCCCATGCTAATGGTTGCCTCATTAAACTAGTATATTAGTGAAAGTTGTTAGATAGTTTGACATATATTATTGGACTTATTTTTTAATAATTTAGGATTTTGAGCAAATTTGTGGTTTAACATGATATTAGAGTTTTGGTTAAGAGAGGTCTTGAATTTAACTCTCTCCGTTAAACATTTGATATTTTATCTTGTTTAATGGTTTGATTCTCCTTCTATTTAGTTTTCTATTTATCTCTCCGCTTGCATTGATAGACCCATTTCATAACGTAGGCTTCAAAAAAATTGATGGTTTAACATCTCTAGTGATGACTTCCAATGTCCTGCCCTCTGATGGGATGATTAAAAAAAAAGGGCAAATTACATATACTGCCCTCGAGGTTTGACTAAATTATAAATATTCCCTGAGGTTTGAGAAATTACAAATTTTCCCCTGAATGCTATATTTGCATAATAAATTAGGAGGTAATTTGTTATGAAATTTAAATCTCATGAGACAAATTGTTATAAAAATACAAATTTCAGGGGGCATGATGTAATTTTTGAAACCTCAAAGGTATTTGTAATTTAGCCAAATTTTGAGAGAGGTATATGTAATTTGTCCAAAAAAAAAAGACAATGGTCCATAGTTAAGGCAAACCAAACTATCTATATATAGGGAGGGGTTCCACATAAGCAATGTATGTGAAATCTATCTCTATCTATAATATTTTTCTTCTAATTTCATTAAAGCGATCACGTTTGGAAATATTATGTTTTAGTTTAAAAGTTAAAAAATTAATAAATTATATAAAAAAAATAAAAAAATAAATTTTTAAAATTTTTTTACAAATATTTTTTAAAAAAATTAAAAAATTATCCTAAATATACTAATTTTTTTACCTTATATTTTAACTAAAAAATAAAAAAAAATTATTAAAAATAACATATCCCTAAAGGAGATTCTCCATCTCCGGCCAAGCTACTAGGTAAATCTGTTTATTGGAATAGTGATTGGCTAGGTAAATTACATAATGTCTCTTTAAGCTTTTAATCATATAAGAAATTATTTATTTTATTAAAAAAATGTTAAGTCAATTAATAATTTTAAATAATGTCAGAAATATATTTTAATTAATAATTCAGATAATTTTATTATTGAGTTTAACTTTTTTCAAGTTGTCATTTTAACTTGAGAGAGCATGTGAGCTTAGTAGGCTTATTTTTTATCCGATTTCGGTAATTCGAACAGTTTATTTTTTAAGTTTTGTTAAGTGAAATATTCATGCAAAACATAAGATGATTAGATGTTGGTAACTATATATTTGAATTGTATTTGTTTCAAAAAGTAAATGACAAATATAATTTTAAGAATAGCTATCTATTTTTTATAATACAAATTTAATTTCAAATATATAGCTATCAATACCCGATTATCTTAATTTTTTTACATGAATATTTTTCTTAACGAGTTCTAAAAAATGAACCTTTTAGATCACCGAAATCAGTTTCAAAATGGACTTATGAAGCCCAAATGCTCTCCCAAATTGAGAGACTAACATGAGAGAAGCCCAACCCTTTATTATTATATACGATAGTAGTTAGGAATTTTATTTTTTAATTAATTCTGTTAAATAAAAAATTATGATAATAAGGTATTTATAATTTTCAAAATTACAAGAACAATCTATATTTTAAACAAGTTTTATGTTTATAATTTACTCCGCTATTACAAAAGATGAAAGTACAAGATTTAGTTGTACAATTTAATACATAAATTATTGGGCACTCGGTTCATAAATCTAATTATAAATTTCTTTTGTCCAAACATCCACATTTTAAAATAGAGAAATTCTATTTCGTCACACTTACTTACTACTGTGCACACACTTAATGATTTATTTTTTTATTACAGTTTTGTTCTAAAATAAAATTACTAAAATATCCTTATTTTCTCCACCAAAAACCCTATTTCTTAATCCTAATCCTAACTACCGTCCACTGATATCGCTATCGCTATTACAGGTTTGGAAATCTGAGTTCATTGCAATCTCTTAATCGGGTTTTGATTTGTGGCATTAAAAAGTTGGGCACTAATGCCCCTAATTTCCATATAAGGCACAAAAAAAAAAAAAAAAACAAAACAGTTACCCAAAATGGAAATTAGGGGCATTAGTGCCCAACTTTTTGGTGCCACAAATCATTTTTGTTTTCGTAATACATTGTTTATATATTTGTTTTCAAGAGTTTTTTACTACTATTTTCAAGAGTTTTTTTTCATTATAGTTTTGTTTTCACTATTAAAAAGGCTATTCACAATATGCCATTTTTACTGTTTCACTACTATTTCTTCTTCTTCTTTGTTTTTTTTTTTTTGGGAAGGGGGGCTATGTCATACACGTACATTTTCACTACTATACCGAAATTCTATTCGCAACGAAAAAATATCCAAAAACAAAGGATCTAGTGGTAAAAATTCTTTCAATTCAATTTTTTTTTCCTTAGTGAGTGAATTTTTGGATTGATTTGTTAATATCTTTATGGTGATGTATTATTTGTTTGCTCGCGTGTCCCAATTTATACGTATGTTTCATTTTTGCAACCGAAAGATTTTTTTCACCTGGCTATTGCCGGAATGCTTGAAGAACTGCTCTTCACCAATTAGAGAATAGGGATTGGTTTAGAGTTTTAATGTTAAAGAGAATGATATTTTTGACAAAAAAAGGTTGTGCATTAAGTAAAATTACAACATTCAAAATTAGTTGGTGTGTGTATTAAGAGAGAGTGTAGAGTGAGATATTTTGATATGTGAAAATAGAATTATCTCTAAAATACTTTGTCCATAAAAGATAAATTCTCCTAAAATGACTAACTATCCAAGTATATATATATAATTTCCAAACCAAATCCTAAAGCACCCCCCCCCCCCCCCCCCCCCCCCTCCCCTCCTCCTTTGCCTCCTCCTTTGCCGCCGATCGCCGCCGATCTTCTTCCGCCAATCGCCGCGGCCAACACATTGAGGAACCAAACCCAACAATGGAGCATTCGAGCCAAGATTCCCACGCTCGAAGACATCTGCGGCGGCGATTGAGGAAGCTGATGTTGGCCCTTTGATCAGAATTCGGTGGGCCCGAGTTCGAACCCCACATCTTCGATCGAGTACTCCCTTGGCCTCCGTGTTTCAACGCGCACTGGAGTTGAAGCACTGAGAACCCGAAGAAGGCCGTGAGCGTCTTCGAAACCAGAACTATTATCTTCAGAGCCAGCTTTCTCTCTCCATTTATATAACCAATCTGCAATGGCGAACATGAGTTCATTCAAGGCTTTGATTGTGTTCTTCGTTGTAACAATCTTCTCCGCTACTGCATCGGCTCAAGAATTCGTGATGGCTCCAGCAGCAGCACCAGGCATGGGCGTCGGATCTGCATTTTCGTTGCCGATCTCTACCACCGTCTTGTGCTCGTCACTGGTTTTGTCCTCGTTCGTGCTCGTGAAGCATTAAATATCCTATTCATTGATGCATACATTTATACATTACATACATACATACACATTTATATATATTGCTATCCTTTTTCTGTTGAGTGTTTGTTTTGGATAAAGTATGAGGGATTCTTTATTTATTGTCATTATATATTATATATTTATTAAATTCGTAGTTTAGGTTACAGAGGGGAATAAAAAAGTGATTTGAGAACACTTTGTTCTTAGATTTCTCCAAATTTGTGTTGGAAATGATTATAAAATTTTAGATAAAATTAGAATTTTTTTTCTAAATTTAGTCTATTTTTTAGGTGGGTCCTGAGCGTCGTTTGTCACGGGTTAAAGTGGTAACGCGTTCTATACTGCGTTGTGATTCACGTGGTATATTTAGTTGCTCAAAACTATTACTGAGTGAATGGGAAATTGAAGCCAAAGTATGTTCCATGGAAATGGAGTTTTGGTAAAAAATCTTTAAAGGTTTAAATAAGGCTTGTCCCACATTGATTTGGTGGGAAGTTTTGAATGGATTTATAAGGTATGAGTTTGGTACTTGGGGTGTGCCCCAAGGAGTACCCAAGTGTTTTAGAGAGGGAGGTTATGGACAAAATGGGTTAGACCCATTGGATCCAAAAATCACCACGTGCCGTCCGGTCGGTCGGGCTGGGCTTGGGCTTGGGCTTGGGTGCGTGGTGTGTAGTTGGGTTGGACTTGTTCGGCCCAATACCTATCTTTTTGGGCTAAAAACATTTGAATTTTATTTTATTTTTTGGTAAAATAAAATTCAGAATTTAAATTAATCCGGAAATAAACTAGTCCGATTTTTTACTGTACACTCAAACAGGACCCTTTCCATTTTTGTTATTTGTTTGAATTATGAACCCAACAGATTCAAATCTGTTTAAATTCAAAACCAAATAGGTTTCATACCTGTTCAAACAGGTTTGCACCTGTTTAATTCAAAACCTGCAGCCACCAATCCATCTATAAATAAGACAGCCTCATTTGGATTTTGCAACTCTAATTTCGGCCCTTCATAATTCGAAATATTCTTTTCATATTCCGCATTATTTTCTTACGTGAGAGAGTAAACATTTAGTGTGTTAGTTAGGGCAAACAATTTGTAGTGTTATTGTTTGTAATAGATCATTTTATCCTAGGAGATAGACGCGTCCAAATTAAAAAGCAGTGGAGATGGCGATTT
The DNA here is from genome assembly GCA_025200525.1 of Camellia lanceoleosa. Taxonomy (NCBI): domain Eukaryota; kingdom Viridiplantae; phylum Streptophyta; class Magnoliopsida; order Ericales; family Theaceae; genus Camellia; species Camellia lanceoleosa. The sequence goes on along the minus strand of CM045764.1, from coordinate 111,138,996 downwards.
AACTGTCTTAAGGACACAATGTCAAACACCGGACTTGATCGATAATTATTCAAAGAAATTAATCAAGTAAGTTGTTTAACTTATTATTCGCTTTTATTTGTTTATTTAATCGATTTTAATTTTGTTTTTGTAACAAAATAAAATATGTTCTTTTATTTATTTTTGTTTGAGTTTGATTTTTGTAATCAAACAAATTCTCTTATTTCTTTTATTTCTTTTATATTCAGTTGTTGTTATGTACACAATGTAATTTAATCTTTTAAATCTGGTGAAAGATTGTCCAACAATTTGCTCATCTTTTTTTTTTTTGGGTTCTTGATCGTTCTGGTTGTTGATTGCACAAAATTGATGATTTTTTATTTTTTTTTGATAATTTGTTGTTGCTGTTGATGATGATTATGATGATGATGAAACATTTGCAACTGATTAAAAAAAATATTTGGACGGATCTGTTCACTTTTGAACAGATAGATTTCAATAGATGGGAAACATCAGGAGAGGTTTTAAACAGATAGAGAGAAATTCACAGATTTTAAACAGATAGAAAGAGAAATCCATGGATTTTGAACGGATAAGAAAAAAAATTAAATAGACAGATAAAAAATTTGAACTGATAGGGAAAAAAATTAAATAGATAGAAAATTCTTTGAATGAATAGAAAAAAAATTAAACAAATAATCAACAAAAGTCGACTGATAAAAAAAGAGTCATATATAAATCAAGAAGTAAAATTGAAAGTAAAATGTTCTTCAAAATAAATAAAATAATTTTTCACCAAATTATTATATAAGGGTGGATTTTTTACTAACAAAAACTATATATATATATATATATTTACAGGACCTAATACGTTATACTTTGTTTAACTTAGTTTTTTTTAACAATTTTCTCTAAATTGTTTATATTTTTATGAAATTAGAATTATTTTGTATTGTTAACATTTTTTTTTTTTTGGTTGTAATTTTCGTTTAATAAAAAAGGATTTATGAGTGAAATATGAATTTAACACTCAATAAGGCCAAGTTTGGGAAGTGTAAAAAAAATCAAAAAGTCAAAAAGTTATTTAAAAAGTTAAAAAGTTAATATTATTTACCAAAAGTCAACACTATTTACCAAAAGTCAACAATTATGGCCGCACAACTTTCAATCCTAATTTTCCTTTACAAACCAATTTTTATAATTTTTTATTACACATTTTTTCATGAAAAGTTAAAAAATTAATCCAAACATTTATATTTTTTCCCTCAACTTTTTAATCTAAAAAGACAAAGTACACTTATTTAAGACACCCAAAACAACCTCTAAAAGTAGAGCACGCATCCTTCTAATCCCAAACAAATTGAGCCTTGTTTTGCAACATGTTTTTTTAAATAATTTTTTAACTAAAATATAGTATAAAAAAAAAAGTATGTTTATGGTAATTTTTTAATTTTTTATAAAAAGACGTAAAGAAATTTTTTTTTTTGACTTTTTTATATAATTTATTGATTTTTTTAAAATTTTTTAATAATTTTTTAATTTTTTACTAAAATTATCACTCCACAAAGTGTAGGCTTTATCCGAATGGCTCTGAAATCCAGATTCATGGCCCATTTATATACTATTTGATGATCTGGTGAGCAATTAAACATGCTTTTTATTATTATTATTATTATTATTAAAGTAAAGAAGCATGTAACACGTTTTTAGAATAAAATTATATTTAAGTAAGAAGAATTCGAAAATTGAGCAAATGAGATGTGTTTTCCATTCCAAAAATGTTAGCAATATTAAAAATTTTATCAAATATTTGATATAGATGTGGGATCTATATGTGACTCATATGGTGTAAGTTTTACACTCATGTCAGACATTAAGTAAAATTTTTAATAAAATTTTTGATTTCTCTATCATTACTCTTTCTATTCAGCACCATTCACTTATACTGGACATAAATTCATTTACTTTTATAGAAGTATAATTATTTTAAATTATTTAAATCTTAATAAATATTTTCTTTTAAAATAAAAGTCCACTAGGCTTGGTTTGGGGTACATTATATAAGTATATTTTTTATCTTTTTATTTTTTTTGAGTCATATCACCTCTCTACTTTTCTGCAGATCTTTTCGTAAAAAATTAAAAAATATACTTATTTAGATCATTCCAAACAAGTGTACTTATATTGATCATCGACTATTGATCATCCCAAATATAAATTTTTTAAAGAAAAATAATTGATCACCAAATATTAGATGTTTGACTCTGCTTGAATTACATGGCAACTCCAAATTTGAAAAATACCCATGCGTTTCAATCATCCAAAGCGATCGGAAAATCGGCCGAATGACCTTTCGGATAATCGGCACCATTCTTGTCAATTGAGACTGTCACTCTTGATCAATTGAATAACTTTTTGGATGATTGACGTGTTAATCGACGTTCGTTCAAATAATGAATGTCACCTTTATCAACCGTAATTGTCAATTATCATACACAATTGAACCAGCGTATGAAGCCCATATAACTTTGGAACAACTGCGACAAACGCAGTAACACCTTTTACCTCATTTGGACAATGAACCCAATTGAGCATTACTATTTTTAAAGTTTGTATACCATTGTTCTCAAGGATGGATCTAAGGGGGGTTGGGGGTGGCCGCACCCCCAAAAATTTTAAAAATATCATATATTATATTAGAAATTTCAAAATAATTTAAAATTAGAGGAGTTTGCACTCCCAATTTTTTTTTAGATAATTTCAAAATTATATAGAGTAGCTCTCCAATTTTTTAAACTATTTGGATTTTTTTTTTGAATTATTTAACATATATAATAATCTATTTTAAATTTCATGTATATGTATTTTTTAAATTAGGTCAAGATGAAAGCAAAATTTTAGAAACTTTAGTGGGTCAAAGTGTAAAATATGAAACTTTTACAAATATATAAACTAGAAGAGGCTTGCTGGAGAAGCTTGTTTAAACAAAACGCACTAAGATTTAAAAAAGAAAAGAAAACAACTGAGAGACTTGTTGCAAAAGAGAGAGGAGCGGAGAGACGAGGGAAGAAACGAAGAAGCTTTGTTGTTGGATTGTTTGCGGTGGTCCGATGGAGGCTTCGTCGGAGCTGTTGGCGTGGACGATGGAACCGTGGACTTTCACTGGTAAGTTATTTGATATTCCTTCAATGTGATTATTCTTCTTTTAGACTGAATATTGTGATTGTGATTTTAGACTAAATAATGTGATTATTTTGATTTTAATTTGTTATTGGTTGTTAACTTGTTATTGGTGCGATGAATATTTGATAATTGCTATTGGTACAATTATTAACTAAATATTTTGATTTTTTTTAATACTATGATTTATTGTAATTGGTATGTGTGATTTCTTGATAATTGAATAGGCTTTTAGATTATGATTTGTTGATTTCCTCTAAAAATTTGGATAAAAATATAAATGTTATTTTGTGCTACCATATATTTTATGACTTTTAGGAGTAGGATAGGATTGTGCTGGCATATAAGATTCTGAAAGTTATTTTTTAGGGTCTACTTACATTGAAAATATAGTGCAATAATGATAATTATTATTCTTAATTACTTTTAGGTTGTTGAATAATAATTATTGAAAGTTAAGTTAATTATGGCGAACAAAAAAATCGATTCTTTCTTTAAGAAAAGAGGTTCTGAAAATATTGTTCAAAATTCCACCAATAATGTTGAAACTTCAACTCCTTTGGAACAATGTCTTTCTAAACTTCCAAGAGTCGAATCTAAAGAAGTTGATACATCTTCTTTGGTAAAGGATCTAGGGTTGCATCAACAAATATGGATTACCCGGTATCTAAACATGATGAGATCAAACGTGTTTATATCAAATCCGGGCCATATCAACTCAAGGCTCTGAACAATCAACCTTTTGAAACTGATAAGAATGGACGTCGTTTTATAGATTCTTGGTATAAGTGATTTTCGGATAGGTTGAAATACTCTCCAACAAAAAATCATGCGTTTTGCCTTCCATGTTTTCTTTTTACTAAGCCAATTGGACGCCCTAGATCTAGTGCTTTTACGATCGAGGGATTTTCTTCTTGGAAGAAAGTCAATGAAGGGAAGAATTGTCCTCTGTTATCGCATATAGGGAAAGATCCTAACTCATCACATAGAGTTGCTGTCAAATGTTGTTGTGATTTAACAAATCAAGCGCAACATATTGAGGCAATTATTGAAAAACAAACTTCCATACAAATTGCTAAAAATCGTTTATGGTTGAAGACCTCGATAGATGTGATTAAATGGTTAACATTCCAAGCCTGTGCTTTTAGAGGTCGTGATGAACGCTAAGAATCTAACAATCGAAGGAATGTTATTGAGTTGGTAAAGCTCTTGCCTTCTTATAATGAGGATGTGGCAGCAGTGATTTTGGAAAATGCTCCTCAAAATGCTTTCTATCATTACTATGGGATTCAAAAGCAAATTCTTAGTATTTTTCCTGATAAGATACAAAAGTTCATTCATGAGGAGATTAATGATGGAAATTTTTGCATTTTACTTGATGAATCTGAATATGAATCGAAAAGAGAGAAAATGGCAATTGTTTTGAGATTTGTTGATAAATATGGTTTTATAAAAGAGCATTTCTTTGACATAGTTCATGTGTTAGATACCACGTCGGCAACTTTGAAAGAAGAAATTTATATTGTCTTTTCTCGTCATAAACTTAGTGTGCAAATTATACGTGGTCGTGGATATGATGGTGCGAATATGTCTGGAGAATGGACTGGGTTGCAGGCTCTATTTTGTGTTGAGTGTTCATTCGCATATTATGTTCATTGCTTTGCTTATCGGCTCCAATTGGCTTTAGTAGGAGCATCTAAATAGGTTATATATGTCAATTCATTTTTCTTTTACTTGACTCGAGCAATTAGTATAGTTGGCTTATCTTGCAAAAGACATGATCAATTAAGAGCTACTCAGGGTGCAGATATTGCTCAAAAGCTTGCCATTGATGATGAATTCGAGACTAGCAAAGGAAAAAATCAGATTGGAACATTGAAATGAGTTGGAGATTCTCGATGGGGCTCTCATTTGGGTTCCATTTGTAGTTTGATAAACATGTTTAGTGCTACTTGTGCAGTTCTAAGAAAAATAATTAATGATGGAAGCAAATTGAATCAACAAGCTGAGGCAGATGAAGTTTATGATTCCATTACATCTTTTGGGTTTGTCTCCATCTTATATTTTATGAGGGATATCATGGAGATTACTGATGATCTTTGCCAAGCTTTGCAAAGTAAATCTCAAGATGTATTAAATGCAATGTATTTGGTGTCTACAACGAAGATACTTATTTAAAAATTTAGAGAAGATTGATGGGTTCCATTATTAAAGAAAATTAAATTATTTTCTAATGATCATGGTATACAGATTCTTGATATGAGCTGTCCTTATAAAGGAGGCCGAGGTTGGTCTCGTTCTGAAAGAGATCAGCTCACCGTGGAACATCTTTTTCGAGTTGATATTTTTATAGTTACAGTTGATTCTTAGTTACAAGAATTAAACAATAGGTTTAAGGAAAATGTAATGGAATAGCTTGTTCTTAGCTCAACTTTGAATCTTAGGGATGGTTATAGATCATTCACAATTGAGGATATTTGTAATCTTGCAAATAAATTTTATCCTATAGATTTCACCGAGCAAGAAAAATTGCATTTGAAGTATCAGTTGGAAAACTATAAGCTTGATATTTTTATACTTCTCGAGTTTCAGAAGCTATTAACCATTTTTGAGTTGTGTCAAATGTTGGCAAAAACAAAAAAAGTCAACAAGTTATCCTTTTATTGATAGATTGATCCGTCTTGTGTTGACTTTACCTGTTTTAATTGCTATACCAGAATGTGCATTTTTAGCTATGAAACTCGTTAAGTCTAAATTGTGCAATAGGATAGAAGATGGTTTTCTGGCTAGTTACTTGATTATGTACATTGAAAAATATATTGCTCGAGGGTTTGTTGTAAACTATATCATTCATGCTTTTGATATTATAAAAGAGCGTTGAGCTTAATTGAAGATGCCTAATTTTAGTAAATAAATGCATGTCGAAATTACTACTCTTTGTAAGTGAATATGGGGAAAAAATAGAGTGCATCTATTAGCACCCTATAAATTATTTTAGACCCCTCAATTTTTAGCTTTTTTCTTATTATAATAATAACCTCAAATAAAATTACTAAAAAAGACATCATTAATTTTGGGATATCTTATCTCACAATTAAACTTACACACACACTACATCATGAATTAAGGTTTATGAGAGCACCCACCTCCATCACCACCCATCTATCTTTCCCAAATTTCACTTTCAAAACTTACCCACCCTTAAAACTTTGAAAATCCTTTGGCGGCAATATTCCGACGATAATGGTAGCAACTATTTAATTACCTATACTTCTTCGGCAATGATAATGAATAGAAGTTTTTTCGGTGATCACAACTCTATGAGACGAGAGGAATACAACAATAAAAGTTTAGAGAAGGTTCATGACTTTGATAGTGTTCTTAACTCAAAGGAGATTGGTTTTGTAAGAGTAAGTTTCTTAAAAAAAATGGTAAAAACAATAAAATCTATTTGTCATTTTTTCGAGATTGAACTTCCAAACATATGACCGAAATTCGGGAACACAGGGTCAAACATTGTTTATTTGTTCAGGAACTGGTAATCGAACATTAATTACCGTAAAAAAGGATGAGGTAAGAGAGAGAGAGAGAGAGAGAGAGAGAGAGAGAGAGCATACCAATTGTGACTATGGTTAAATCGAAGAAAGGATGATACGACAATGATAGTAATCACACTTGGCTTTTTTTTTTTTCTTCGTGGGTTTTATTAAGTTTTTTGGAAGACAGGATTTTTTGGGGTGTGGGGGTGTGTATTCAATTGAATGAGTGAAATGTTTTTACAAAGATAATTTTGGTATTATTTGAGGGGAGAAAAGAAATTTTAAGGGTTTTAAAATTTATAAGTGAGAATCTAAAAAAATGAGGGGTCCAAACTAATAGATAAGGTGCTAATAACATCACTCAAAAAATATTTTCAATTGTATAATCATCTTTTTATACTCATTTATATTGACAAGGAATATATAATTTAATATTTTATCATAATATTATTAATTTTTTTTTCATGATCATCTTTTTAAACTTAATTATATTGGCATAGAATATATAATTCAATATTTTATAGTATTATTATTGATTTTTTTTTTTAATGTTAATAGAAACTAATATTCAACTTCAAATTCTTCTTGAGCCGTCCCTGATTTGTTCTTATTTTTAATTTTATTGTTTGAAAACGGGTCAATCTAGGGTAAAAGTTTATAAAAACAAGCATAAAGTTGAATGGGCCCAGAGGCGGCCCGGATAAGGGTCAATCACATGTCTACGCGCCTCATTCATGTTTTTGTCAGCAGTTTTGATACTCTTCTCCGTCTCTCTCTCTCTCTCTCTCTCTCCTTCTTCTTTGATTCATCCAAAGGGAGCCTTCAAACTACCTAGACCCAATACAGATTGTCTTGCATTTCTCTCCAGAAATCCAATCCTTTGCCTGTCTAGTCAGTGCTCTCTCTCTCCTTAGTTTGTAATAATTTGCTTGTAAATTTCAGTTTTGTCTGTGCATTTATTTGTGGGTATTAGTGTTGCAAAAGAGGTGTTTAAGATTCATCACGGTTTGAATTTTGTGGGCTGTTTTTGGGTTTACTTCTGTTGATATCATCAGTTATTTTGTTGGGTAGTTTTGGGTACTGGGTTGTTTGGTTATTCTAAAATTTTTGGAGTTGAGATGTATGGCTTCATTTATGGTTTAAATTGATTTCAACTAGAGTTTCCATATCCTCTCTCTATTTCTCCATTTCATTTAGTGATTTCAGTTAATTTGCGAAATTATAGTTTCTGGTTTTTTATTTTTTTTAATAATAATTTTTGGATAATTTTTGCAGTCCTGGATTTGAATTATATGGGTAGATTTAGGTTTAAATTGATTTCAACCGAAGTTTTGCTTTTCTCTCACTTTGTACCCATTTAGTTTATCTTTCTTTGTGAATTTTAGTATCATCTGTGCACTTGTGTGATTTTAGTTCATCAAAAGAAGTACCTAAGATTAATCATGGTTTGAGTTTCATGTGGTACTTTTGGTTTTTCTTCTGTTAATGTTTGTTAATTTGTGAAATTTTGGCTGCTGGGTTATCTGATTCATGATAGAAGGATGAAATTGATTTCAACTAGAGTTTCTTAGTCTGATTTCTTTTTAATGTTTGGTTTGATACTAGAATCTGGATCTATTTATATTCCTTGTTTATATGTTCTTTTCTTTTGTGTTTATGAAGATTGGATGTGTTGCTTAAAGTTGTTCAAGTGGGTTTATATCCATTAACTTGATTGTGAGTGCTGTTGGTGAACTTGTGTTCACAGATTAATGTGATTGCCCCAAGTTGGGTTTCTTCAAAGATACAAAGGTGAAAAACAACCTGCTTAGATTTGCTTTTGAACAATCTATATACAATATTTCATTGTGGTGTTGTGCACTGCCGTTATGGTCTTGAACTAAAACCCCTAGGGTCCATTTGTTTTGGGATACGTGGGATGGGATTGGATTAGGATGGATATGGGGTCTATTAATATTATGTTTGTTTGCAAAATGGGAAAGGGTATTCACAATACCTTGGGACTATGATAGGTCTCCATGGATTGGATTAGTAGTTTCCCTTAGGAGATGGTATTAAAAAAATAATCCCTCAGGATTAGAGGGAGATTTACTAATTTGCCCTCTATTATCCTATCTAATTTATTTACTCTACTTGATTAGTATGGTCTTTTTTCTTTTTATTTATTTATTTATTATTCCACCATTTTTTACTCCACCACCAACCTTTATATCTAAATAATTTAATATAAAAATAATTTTTAATTTAAAAATATAATAGTATAATAATAATTTTACCAAAAAATATAATAGTACCAAAAAAATATGTATTTATGAAATATAATTTTTAATATTAAAATATGTAATGCATTAATTAGCTGGTATAAACCCAAATTTGATAGTAATGCAACAAGGTTATTTGTAGAATTTTACATGGTTAATTCCATTCCTATCTCTCAAAATAAATAAGAATTATTGCTAGTTCACTGGTTATCAAATAAACACGATTTTTCTTAGTCTTTTCACTAGCAGTCCCCTCACTAAGAATCCCATCACTAACAATCTCACCCAACCTACTTCTGAAAACAAATGGGCCCTTAGATTTATTTAGTCAATGGGCATGGCGGTTTCAAGAATTCAATGGTTCTTTATCTTTTGTTTTGTTTTTTGTTTGTTTTTTTGTGTCCTTTCAAATGACCATTTTGAAGCTTTAAAGTTCACTCTGTAATGATTGTTTCACTGTCCTTTTTTTAAGATTGGGAACAATGCCTGAGGGAATAACTGCTGAGAGTCTTTTGAACAACATCAAGGAAACACTCGCTGAAGGTGTTTCCAAGAAGAAATCTGTCTCTTTTTCTGAGGAAGAGATATCAAAATCGGTCACTACTCAGTTCAATAAATTGTTTGGGCGCCAGAAGCCAGTCCACAATCTTTTGGGTGGTGGAAAATGTAGGACCTTTTATGCCTTATGTTTCTTTTTTCTTTTCACCATCTTGTTCGCTCTTATTAACTCTTAGTTTTCAATCTGTAGCTGCTGATGTGCTATTATGGAGGAACAAGAAGATTTCTGCAGGTGTTTTAGGTGCTGTTACAGTTGTCTGGGTTCTCTTTGAATGGCTTAATTACCATTTTCTCTCTCGTATGCTTTGCTTTGGGGCTTGGCCTGCTAGCTCAGTTTCTTTGGTCAAATGGTTCAGGTTTATTAAACAGGTGATTCCGCTACATGCAGTATCTGTGCTCTCAAATTCTCTTGATTTTGTTGTATGCTTTTGTGCTTAAACACCAAATTTATAGCAATGTTTCTCTTTGGTAACAGGTCTCAATCTAAACCCCCTCGTCTTGTTCTACCTGATGAATTATTTGTCAACTTTGCCAAGTCAATTGGTGCTGAGGTTAACCAAGCTTTGGGGTTTCTTCAAGATTTGGCATGTGGAGGAAATGTTAAGCAGTTTCTAGCTGTATGTTTGAATACATCAATTTTCTTTATTTTCTTTGCTTTTCCCTGTCATGCATATGCTTGCAAACCGTTTGATTTGCCCTCTAACCTATTTATATTGTTGAAATTTGCTACTCCAAATTCTGGAACACTACACATGAGGATGCTTGGTTAAAATATGGAATTATTTACCATCTATTTTTCCCTTTACTATCATAGTTTATTCTTCAAATCTGGTCTCTTCTCAACTTCTTACAACTGTATGTGTAGTGTGGAAAGCCCTGTTTATGTCGTTTGGTAGATTTTTCTTCTCTTTCATTTCCAAAATTTAATACTAATCATGCAAATTTATTTGCTTTAAAATATTTATCTCAGCTTAAAGTTTCTTTACCAAACTTGCAGTGTTTTCATGATGTTAAGATATCAATGTTATGTTCATAATTACTAGAGTGTCATCTTTAAATAACTGAATTGACCCTGGGAAATCCCTTCAGGCTTTACCAAGCTCGTGGGCTGCTGCTGTGATTGGAAGTTGGTGCAACTTTTTGACTGTCTTGTATATAGGTGAGACATCGTGCTATTTTCTGTGAAATTAGTTTGTTATGAAATAAGCTCTAGACTGGTTACTGGATGTGCACTTGATAGCATGCTTAAGCATTTGCAATCAGTTGGTGAAACCCTCAGAATATTTTGTATATGTTATGGGGGATGGGATCAAATTGGGGAATGAATTGTGTTTAAATAATTCAGCAGGCTTCATCAATACCAAGGTTTTAAAAATGGGTAGGAACCGTTATATAACACCATTACATAACGGTAGCGATAGTAACTGCCACCCGTTACGGCCGTTATAGTGGTGGGACCAAAATTTACAACCGTAACGTCCACCATTGTTAGGTAAAAAGGTTGTAATGGCCGTTACACTCATGTTTTCAACAGTTTTGTATATAAGAACACTTTTTATCATTTTTCTTTTTTTAAGTAGTTGAAATCATAGAAAAGATGCATAGAACTTGTGTAGAAATCTTAGATCTACATACTTTGAGTGTTTAATCTTCAAGTTCTAGAAGATTTGATTGCTATCAAGGTTAAATGAGCTTAGTTCTATGTTCTTTTCAATTGTTCATTATTTTTGTTTTTTGATCAACAAAGTTGCATTACTTTCTCACTTGATTGTTAACTTATATCTATGGTTTTAGGTTAAATTTGTTCACAAAACTTGGATGTCTTCTCATGTAGTATGTTGGCATTTGTATTATGAACTTATGTTTATGAGTATAATTTTTAATATTACCTTCATGATTTTATTTTATTTTCTTCATAGAAAGGGGAAACTTCCATGAGTAAAATTAGTTAAAGTAAAAAAAAAAATTAAACACATTCAAAAAATTGAAAAATCTTCATAGCAATTTATGTCATATGTAACCAAAAAAAAAAAAAAAAGTAAATATATCTTGTCATGTTTAAAAACTGAAGAAAATTCACTAATGCTGTGTTTGGTTGAGGGATTTGAGGAGGGATTTGGAAAGGGAAATGGAAAAGGTAGGTGAAATGTGAAAAAAATATACCTACATTTCACATAGTTTCACACACCTTTTCCCTTTCCCTTTCCAAATCCCTCCCCAAATCCCTCAACCAAACACAGCGTAAAAAAAATCATTTTGAACCCCACTACATATGATTCTGAAATAAAAACATTTCTTGGTAAGTTTTCTCATATTTGTGTGAACAAATAAAAAATTCACAGCTCTGGTTGCCACCACCATTATGCTACGGCCGTTATACCCCACAACCACATCGTTGCCACTGCTATGCTCTGGTTGAAGGTAAGAATATATTATGACAGGTTATAATAGAATGGATGGGATTATTTCAGTAGGATGTTAGGCATCTGGGTGTGCTCTCTGATAGAGGGCTAGCTTCGATTTTCCTATCCCCTGTGGAAGAGAGATTTGGCTTCCCGTTACTTAAAAACCTTGATCAATACTCAACCTCTTCACTGGAAAATGCAAGGAAATTTCAATGAACCTGATCTGAGAAGCTGGAAAAATTCAAAATTTATTCATTGCCTGAATTCCTGTTTGAATTTCTGGAATTAAGGTAGGTTGAACCTTGTTCAAGTTTACTCGTAAACGCTCATGTGTTAAGTTGTGATTCATTATTATAGAAGCTTAGATGAACAATGGGTAAAATCTAGTGACTGTCCTTTAAGTTGTTTTGTCTTCATGATAAAAATAGGAGATTATAGGCTAAAACCTTGCTTGTTTTCTGCATTTTTCTTTTGTTGTGTTGGGTATCACATTTATTAGATGCTGTTATTATTTAACTACCATTGAGCTATTATGTAGCACCAAACATAGCCTTAACTATTATGGTTTATTTATTTATTAATTTATTCTGTTTTTGGCTTGTTAGGTTTTGTTGCATTTCACACACTGCCAGTTCTATATGAGAGGTATGAAGACCAAGTTGACGGCTTTGTATACAGTGTGCTCGATCAGCTTCAGCACCAATATCGAAAGGTGGATGCCAGTGTCCTCAGCAAAATTCCCAAAGGAAAGCTTGATAAAGGAAAGAAGCACGAGTAGATAATTGTTATTTTTTATGCAGATATATACCCTATACAACCTGGATAGATCTCCAACAAATTCAGTTTGTGGGTTTGAGCTACAAATAGTTATTTTTCTATGTTATGTGCAAAAATATTAAAGACTATGATTTCTTGTGCTAAAAGCAGCATGTTGTCCCTATTATTCCTAATAATTTCTCAAATGCAATATTCTGGTATCTTATTCTTTGGGTAGGCTTGAATTTGGTTTTTCAATCCCAAATGCATCTCGTGTCTTAGTTGATGTTTTTGTTGGTTGGTACACTAGTTAGTGTTTGTAGCAACTTGATATGGGATCCATTTAACACCGTGTCTAGTTGGTTGGTATACTAATTAGTGTTTCTAATATTATTGTAAAGCAGTAGGAGGGGATTGACCAGCCTGTGGTGATCTGGTGTGATTAGAGAAAACCCTATTCCTACTTGTTGGGGAGTTAGACATGAGCGGCCTTGATGGCCCTGCAAACCAGATGTAAGCGGCCTAGATGGCCCCCATAAATGTGAAGAATTTGCAGGCACTCTCAGGAGACGGGTTAAGTCGTAATTTGACTTTAGCTTCACTGACTGCTACTTGAACTGTAGAATTTGAATTTGAAGGTCAGTTGAGCTCTTTTGGAGATGCAAGAAATTAGTTATTTATTAGTTTATTTGAGTCATATATTACTTCTCTATTTTTTTTTGTCTTTTTGTAATAAATAAAAAAGACAGCTTATAAACTATACTCAAAATAAGGTATCGTTTGGGAATAGATTTTTTTAGTAATTTTTTGGCTAAAATACGATGAAAAAAAATTAATATGTTTGGGATGAGTTTTTGATTTTTTACAAAAAGATGTGCAAAAAAAAGAAAAGGGAATATTTGACTTTTTGGTATAGGTTGATGGCTTTTTGATTTTTTTAGTGACTTTTTGACTAAAAAAATCACTTGCCAAACGAGGCCTAAAACATATTTGTTGGTTCTCTCTATCTATAACAATTTAACTGTTGGATTTGAATAAGAATAGCAAATCCTTCTCTCCTACTATACTCACTTGCAAGATCATACTAGTGTACAGCTTTTAGAGGAGGATTTGCAAATTCTATTCTAATTCAAATCGAATAGTTTTTGTTTTTTTTAAGGTGAAGAAATAGGTTTTGGAACCGATATATATATATATATATATATATATTTTCAATTTGAATAATGGAAATAATAGTCAAATTTTATGATATTCGTGAGTGAATGTTCTATTTGGTTCACTGAAATGAGGTGGAATAGAATGATTATTTCTTATGTTTTCTTAAGAAATGATCATTTTATACGATGGTGGATGATAATTCTATGGGTAAACTACTAATAGGTCTTACTTTGGAGACTTATTACCCAATAGGTCCTATTTTGGAGACTTATTACCCATTAAGTCCTATTTGATATAATTTATTAAGTGATAAAGATAAATTTATCAGTCTTTTTTTTTATGAATAATTTTATAGTGATAAATTTATCAGTCTCTTTGTTTTATGAATAAATTTTTAGTGATAAATTTATCACTCTCTTATTTTTATAGTATTAAATTTATTAGTTAGGACCTATAGGTAAATAAGTTTAGTTAACAGGACTAATTGGTAAGTAAATATAATTTTTATTATTTGTTTAGTTAACTAAATATGAAAATAAATATTTTAATAAAATTTTATTGTACTCTATTTTAGTGAACTGAATACTCTACTTTTAGCACTGCAAATGATAGTTAGTGCTAAGATGCTATTAGGTCAACCTAACTAAATATTTTGTTTGAGCGCGAAGAATATTGGGGTATAGATTAAGGGTCTGGCTTTGGTCTAGTCTGTCATCGGACTGGACCGTGCTGTTGGGTCCTTGGGGGTCCACCACGGATTTCGTTTTGAAAATCTGAATCGTTCAATATGTAGAACTCGTCGAGTACTATATGGTTATGAAAAATCACGTTGATCGGATATCGATAACTATGTGATCAAATCAGTTTTGTATAAAAAAAAATGGATGATGAATAAATTAACGGTTGATAAAAAACTGTTTTGATCACATAGCTATCGATATCCGATCAACGTGATTTTTCATAGGAATATAGTATTCGACGAGTTCTACATATTGACGGTTCAGATTGCCAAAACAGAATCCGTGGTGGACTCCCACGGGCCAACAACACTGTCCAGTTTGATGGTGGACTGGACCAAAGCCAGGCCCATAGATTAATAATTTAGACATAGAATTTGTATGCCACGTAGAATCTAGCTGATTATTTACAGTCGGTCTGGTATAACAGCTGAGAAAATAAAATAAAAAATAAAAAATAATTATAGTTTCTCACTTATAAAAAATAAAAAATAATTATGATTTCTCACCTAAGTGAGAAAAAGAAAATAAATGATTTTATTTTTTATTATCATATTTGGATGGAAAAGAAAGCAAAGATAGTAAGAAAGGGATATGACTGAGATTTTTTTTTTTTCTTTTGTATTTTAAGGACAATTTCAGTATTATAATTCTTTTTATTCAATTAATTTGTTCTCAAAAATTTTTACCGTTAGGGAGGTTACATAAAGCTATCTGTTCGGCTTTAATTGTTCAATTTAAAATTTGATGTAATATATTGATTGACAAAAAATATATCTTCACTTTTAATGAAAAATAAAATAAACAATATATGAGAGTTTTTATTTTTTATTTTTAACAATTTCACATTATTTTACATCAATTCTTTCCTAATTGCTAAACCAAAGTATATACTCTTCACTTTTTGTCATTTTTTATCAAATCATCTCATTCAAATCAATAGACTCTTTTCATTTGTCTGGTAAACTCTTGATTTGTTTTGTACAGTAGATTATGTAAGTAATGTTTAGTTAATTGAAAAGAAAGAGAATGGAATGATCATTCTATCAAAATATAAATTTTCATATTTAGTTAACTAAGAAAATAATTGACAAAATCATTACAAATGAAATTATCGTTTATTATTTTAAAGGAATGGTCATTCTATATGAGAGTCAAAGGTTTTGTTTGGCAAAAAAAATTGGGATTAAAATAGCCACTAAAAAGACAAAATAAACTAAAAGGTTAATAAGATAAAATATCACATCCAAATCATAATTATTTCATATTTTCTCTCACAGAAATAAAAAAAAGTCAACCCAAATGAACTTTTTAATCCTAAGTTAAAATAGCTAAAAAAATTTAAAAAATCAACTAAAAAAAGTTAATTGCCAAATAACGACTAAAAAATAATCACTTAATTTCATTTCAACTCATTTCAATGAATAAAATAGAACATAAAGCATTAAGATCTTCACTTTCATCTCGTGCCAGAGTTTTTTAATAGGTTTCCATGTTGCATTACTTTATTTAATTATGTGATTTGTCTTGTGACCATTGATTTAAAATGGAACAATTACAATACAGTGTAGTGCCCGTGCAAATTAATTATAAATTAATAAAAAAAACTTATAATTTTAATTATTAATATTTTATATATTTTTTTAGTATTTTTTTTGACGTCACTGTCAGGTTATTTTCCCATTTAAAATTGATTTTGTTAAATTGATTTTTAGTTTTTGGCATATCCACCCCCTTTTAGGAAAAATTATTTTGTGTTTCAAGAATTTTAGTTAGGTTGTGTGTCTACAAAATAGTAGTAGTTACTTTATGTAATACATAGGAGAAAAAATAAAAAAATAAAGAATATATAACCAATAGAATTGCAGAAACATACCACGTAAAATATGAAACGAACCTATATGATTGATAATTTTTCCCCTTTTAAGGACATGTTTAGCACTTGCAATATTTCAATTTTAATTAGGCAAGGCTTTTTCTTATGGATCTTTGCACCAAAAATTAGGCTTGTTTAATTTTTTATTTTTATAATTCTTTAAGGGGCAAAACCTCAGTATTCAAATGGGTCTATCAAGTGATGGATGCAAATAAAGTCACAAGTTGTCATGAATTGTCTTGTCTTAACACTAAACTAACACTAAAATCTTAAGATCAAGATCCTCTGTAATATTTCTTTTTTGCAATAATTCTTGCAATGATAATTTAGGGAGTATTTAAAGATGGTTTAAAAATAATTTATAATTAGTTAAATAATCAAACCATTGTAAGAGAATCTTACAATTATATATTGCAAGAATTATTGCATAAAATCCCATTTAGACATGCCAAGGTATAGCTTCTTGTTTAAACTTATGAATTCAAAGTCACCTGTTTGGTAAAAGGTGAGAAATATAAGAAAAAGAAAATAAGCAAAAATTTCAAAGTCGCATGGGAAAGGAAACAGCTCAGCTCACTTGGTTTGGTGGCAACATTTACTTGTTCAAAGGGTGTTTGTTTTTGGTAGTTGAGGACCACAGTGTGAATTTGTGATGAAAATTATTAATATTTTGAGGTGTGTGAATGCCATTTTGTAATAAAATTTATTTATTTATTTATTTTTGGTATTGGCAGCCCAAAAACAAAACAAAGAGAGAGAGATCCAATCCTTTTTCTATTCTCTCACTTTGTCTCCATTTAGTTCATCTTTCTTTGTATGTGATTTTTAGTATAATCTATGCATATGCTTGTTATTAGTTCTTCAAAATTACCTAAGATTAATCATGGTTTGAATTTCATTTGAAGTGTGTATAAAAAATTGAGTCTATGGAGGTGGTGAAATGGGATTTGTTGAGAGTTTTTATGGAGTTTCATGAGTTGGGGGTTGTTAATCTGAGTTCAAATGCTACTTTTATATGTCTAATTCCGAAGAAAGTGAATGCTGTTAGAACTGGCGACTTTAGGCCCATTAGTTTGGTTACTTACTTTACAAGATTTTGGGGAAGGTATTATTGAAAAGGCTACGTACATCTTTTAATGATACAGTGTCTATGGTACAAGGGGCTTTCGTGAGAGGAAGACGGATTTTAGATGTGGCCTTGGTAGCAAATGAAGTGGTGGAGGAATATAGAAGTCTAGGGAAGAAGGGACTTATTTTCAAGATCGATTTCAAGAAAGCATACGATCATGTGGATTGGCAGTTTCTAGATTTTGTAATGGACAAGAAAGGTTATGGTGAGCGATGGAGATCCTAGATTAGGAGATGTTTGTCGACGTGTAATATGTCAGTGGTAATTAATGGAAAACCAGGGGAAAGGTTCAAGGTGATGAGATGACTAAGACAGGGGGATCCATTATCCCATTTCCTTTTTGTTTTGGTGGCCAATGCGTTAGGTAGGATGGTTGGCAAAGCTACAGAGAAAGGACTTTTTAAGGGATTAGAGGTTGGGGGAGAGAGTTAGTGTGACTCATTTGTAGTATGCGAATGATACCATTTTTTTTTCTGCAAGGAATGAGAGGCAGATAGTTAATCTTTTTTTGTTATTGAGACTTTTGGGGCATTCTCAGGGCTTAAGTTTAACTTGGAAAAAAAAGTAGCGTAGTGGGCATTAACATGAATCATGATCAGCTTTAGAGATTGGCCTCGCTTCTAGGATGTGGTATTGACACACTTCCATTTAGATACCTGGGCCTCCCTCTGGAGGTAATCCTAGAAGGGATGTTCTTTGGAATCTTGTTGTGCAAAAGATTTGCAAGAGATTGCATAGGTAGAGCAAGGCTTTACTTTTGCGTGGAAGGAGGGGGGGATATACTTTGGTTAAAATAGTTTTGAGCGGTATATTACTATTTATTTTTTTTTATCTTTGTTCAAAATTCCAATGAAGGTGGCAAGGGCAATTGAAAAACTGATAGAGGGATTTCCTCTGGGAAGGTAAGAATGAGGGTAAGAAAGACCATTTGGTGAGTTGGAAGTTAGTGTCACTACCAAAGGAGAAGGAGGGTTTGGCGATTGGTAATATTTTAGCTAGGAACTTGGCTTTACTTGACAAGTGGTTATGGAGATTTCCTAATGAGAGTAATTCACTATGGTATTCAGTTATTAGAAGATAACGATAGGAATTCACAGTTGGTTACGAGGGGTACTTGTCGTGCTCCTTGGAAGTCAATTCCTTACATTCATTCACTTTGGTCTCGTTATCTTTCAGTGAGGGTGGGTAATAGGGAGCATGTTGGTTTCTGGGAGGATGTTTGGATGGGATTATCTTCTTTTGCCTCAAATTTTCCACATTTATACAGATTGGCTTGGTCTCACAAGTGTTCTATTGCTTCCATATCTTGTTCATCTTTGGCTCCAGTTTCTTGGGATTTCAATTTTTCTAGAAATCTCAATGATAGGGAGGCAGTAGAGTTGGCATCTCTATTGTCAAGGCTTGATGATTTTTCTTTGTTTCCTCTTATCAAGGATAAGTGGGTTTGGGCTCTTCATTAATCAAATATCTTTTCTTGCAAGTCCTTTTTTGACAAAATCATTGATAATCCTTAAGTCCTCATTTTTCTTTTTGTAAAAGAATTTGGAGGGCTTGCATTCCTCTTAAAGTAAAGGTGTTCATGTGGTCTTTGGTTCATGGAGGCATTTTGACAAATGATACGCTGCAAATAAGGAGACCCAATTGAGTGTTGGAAAATTTATAAAGAGGTAGTTGTGAATTGAAATAGACTCCATTTTTGAATGAAATGGTGTAACCTTTCATGGTGTCTTTTTGTTTTAAAAGAAGGGTCAAACCTCCATTTGAATGAAATGGTGAAACCCTTTCATGGTGTCTCTTTATTTTAAAGGAAGGGTTATGTCCCTTCTTCATGCATTTTCTATTCAAATTGAATAGGTGCCAACAAAGACTATATAAAGGCAGCACTATTCTAATCTTGATTGATTCCGAAAAATCCTTCTCTTGCTTTTCTTTTGTTCTCTTGCATAGATATATTCTTCATATTATTTTAGAGAAAAATTCAGAGAGTATTAGAACACAGGTTTTTGTTCGCCGTACAAATTGTTTGAAGTGCTACTACAGTTTGTGAAGATCATTGTATCCTGGGAGATAAACGCCATTTATCCGTAAGCACCGTAGCGGGGCGAATCTGTCTTAAGGACAGAGTGTCACATACTCGACTTGATCTTTTATTTTTTATTCGGTTCAATAAAATAAATTTTGTAAGTTATTTATTTTATTTTATTTGATTTAGTTTCAATTTATTTTATTTACACAGAAGATTGTTCCAACAATCTTAAGAGCAATTCAATTATTCATTTCTGAAATTTTTCGTTTGTTTCATTTTCTCTTTCTTTGTTTATAAAAATTATTTTCTGTGGATTTACAAAATAATATTCTGGTTGAAAAAACAAATAGTGATTATATACTATTTGACAGATAGTAGTAATATACTGTCTGTTTTCTTTGACAACTAGTAGTAATATACTGACGTCATTAATAATTTAGAATATTTATTTGTAGAATTTTTTCAGAAATTAATTTTGGTTTTCAAAAATTATTTCTGAGTGTTCATTAATTAAAATTTTGTTTTAGTTTTTTAATTATTGAAGTGTTATAGAAATTTAATTTTTTGTGTGGAATTAATTTGGTTAAATAAAATTTTATTTTATTTCCAAATTAATTGAAAAATAAAAGTTACATTCTTGTTTCTTTTATTTTTACAGAATTTAATTTTGTGAATTTGGATTAATTTTTTGTGTAGTATAAATTCTAATTCTAATTTTGTTTTATAATTTAGAATACATGGCTATTGAAACTAATGCCTAAACAAGTACTAGTGTGGTGGCTGCAATTACGCCAACCCCCTCTCCTGTTGTGACAGTACTGGTAAATCACGGTGAGAAGCCAGAGAAGTTCTCTGGAACTGATTTTAAAAGATGGCAACAGAAAATGTTGTTTTATCTTACAACTTTGAACCTGGCTCATTTTCTTCGTGAGGATGCTCCTATTTTGAAAGAGGATGAAACCGACCGGCAAGTGGTTGCTGTGGTCGATGCTTGGAAACATGCTATTTCCTTTGCCGGAACTACATCTTGAACGGATTTGAAAACACATTATACAACGTCTACAGTCCTATCAAGATAGCAAAGGAACTTTGTAAGTCTTTGAAGAAAAAATACAAAACGGAAGATGCCAGTTCAAAGAAATTTGTGGTTGGCAAATTTCTGGATTTTGTGATGGTTGATTCTAAAATTGTGATCAGCCAAGTTCAAGATCTTCAACTCATTCTGCATGACATTCACGCAGAGGGCATGTCTCTTAGTGAATCCTTCCAAGTTGTAGTCTTAATTGAGAAATTACCACAAGGCTGGAAGGAATTCAAGAACTACTTTAAACATAAGCACAAAGAAATATCTTTGGAAGAATTAATTGTGTGTTTGAGGATTGAGGAGGACAACCACAATTCTGAAAAGCGGGCTAGTAAGCATCCTATGGAGTTTAAGACAAATGTGGTGGAACATGCTTCAAATACCAAGAAACGAAAGTCTTCTGGAGAAAGTTCATCACAAGGCTCTAAAGAAGAGGGGAGAGGGAATAAAAAGTACAAGTTTAATGGCAAATGTTATATCTGTGACAAAGAGGGACATCGGACCAAAGATTGCCGTAGTAAAGGAAGAACAAGCAAGAAGCCTGCTCAAGCCCATATGACCGAAGTGGACAATATTTCCAATGGTGTAGATGACATAAATCTTTCTACAATTTTTTCCGAGGCAAATCTTGACGGAAATCCTAAAGAATGGTGGGTGGACACTGGTGCTACTCGCTATATCTGTGCTGACAAAAAGATGTTCACATCTTATTCTACAGTGGACAATGGTGAACAACTTTTTATGGGCAACTCCTCAACTTCTAAAGTTGAAGGACAAAGAAAGATTGCACTTAAGATGACATCTGGAAAAGAACTCACTCTCAACAATGTACTGCATGTACTGGACATTCGCAAGAATCTTGTTTCCGGATCTTTGTTGAGTAAGAATAGGTTTAGGCTAGTGTTTGAGAGTGGTAAATTTGTACTTACTAAGAATGGAATGTATGTAGTAAAAGGTTACATGTCTGATGGCCTTTCAAGATGAATGTAATGACTGTTATACCCTCAGTTATTAATAAAAATACACATTCTTCTTATTTGCTTGAGTCTTCAAATTTATGGCATGGTAGACTAGGACATGTTAATTATGGATCTTTGCGTAAATTAATTAATATAGAATGTTTACCTAAATTTGACATTGATTCAAATCATAAATGTGAAATTTGCGTTGAGACAAAATTATCCAAAACTTCTTTTCATTCAATTGACAGAAGTTTGAAACCACTTGAATTAATTCATAGTGACATTTGTGATTTTAAATCAATTCAAACTAGAGGTGGGAAAAAATATTTTATCACGTTTATAGATGACTATACTAGATATAGCTATGTTTATTTAATTCGAACCAAGGATGAAGTTTTGGAAACCTTCCTTCAATATAAGAATGAAGTTGAAAATCAACTTGGTAAGAAAATCAAAAAACTAAGAAGTGATAGAGGTGGAGAATATGAATTACCTTTTGGTGAGTTTTGTAAAGTGTTAGCATATAATATATTAGCCTAAAGTGTTGCGTTTTCTATTCACCGAAAGTTGCATTACATCTTGTCTTTGTATTATTATATGTCCTCAAGGACCATCTTGTCTCTCTTGTAAACCCTAATTTTATCTATAAATAAGGGATGATTTTATATCATACCCTAAGCTGGTTACCCAAGCTTCATGGTATCAAAGCTACACCTCTAGGGTTAGGGTTCGAAATTTACCTGAGCAAAGCTCTGCTTCCTTTACATTACTCGGTAGTCTCCCTGTCACCTCTCGCCTCTGCCTCCTCTCTCCTCCCTCTCTGCTTCCTCCTCTACATCACCGAAGCCGCCTTTCGCCTCTCAGTCGACCTCCGCTCGTCGCTCTTCGTCGATCCTCAGCAGCTCGTCGATCTTCCTCACCTCGTCGTCGATCTCGATCTGTGTCGATCTTCGTCACCTTCGTCGATCTCAGTCGACCTCCTTCTCCCTGGTATTGGTCTCTCATCTCTGTTTGGTATGATCTCTCATCTCTATTTGGTATCCCTTATGTAGCATACCTGTATCTCAATGTCATGTATACAACATATATAATGAAATATAAAGAAATAAATAAATACTTAAAAAAAAAAAAAAAAAAAACAAATTTTATGATTCCTTAATTTTGTTATGTCTTTATAGTGGTCATTGTGCCTATTCTTGTACCACCACCTTCCGGGTTTGTGATTACCACTAGTTTTGTTGAGGGTTCGGTAGTATCGTATCCATGGCAGATTCCAAGCACCGAGGAGTGAGAGTCTCATTATACCTACTACCATGACTGAGAACCCTAACCCGAGTTTGAAAATCACCACCTCTCTATTTAATGGCCAGAACTATCTAGTATGGTCTCAAAGTTTGACTATATTTTTGAAGAGCCGAGGGAAGATGGGGTATGTTGATGGCAGAATACAGGCACCTAGTACCACTGACTCGGGTTATGACCAATGGGAGATTACCAACTCTTTGATTATGGGTTGGCTTATTCATTCGATGGCTCCTGAAATTGGTGAGGGCTACTTATCTATAGAGACTACCTAGGATGTTTGGGATGCTGTGGCTGTCACCTATTCCCGCAAAGGGAATTTCTCACAGGCCTTTGAGTTGCGCCGCTCTATTGAGAGCTCACTTCAGGGGGAGCAGACTATTCTTCAGTACTTCACTTTCCTCACCAACGGTTGGAAATGCCTTGACCACCTGGAAGACTATAAGCTCGTTTGTCCTGCTGATTCTGTTGGGTACAAGAAGTTCATTGCACGGGAACGGGTCTTCAAATTTTTGGCCGGCCTAAATGTGGAGTATGATCCCGTTAGGGGTCGAGTTCTGGGTATGGATACTCTTCCTTCACTTTAGGAGGCATTTGCCTATGTACAGAATGAGGAGAGTCGCCGGTCTGTTATGATGTCTCCTGTCTCTACTGACCGTTCAGCATTACTATCTACTCCTCGAGATGGCCTCAGCCTGACTCCCATTCCTTCGTCTGCTACTAAAGAGTCTGTCTTCTGTGATTATTGCAAGAAGCCGTGACATACTCGTGAGACATGTTGGAAGCTTCATGGGACTCCATCTGGGGGTCGAGGTGATCGGTCTGGTTCTCGAGGCAGTCGATCAGGTCAATCTAGGGGACGTGGTTCCTATTCTCGGGCTCATCAGACTAGTGCCGTTGATCCACTCGATTCTAATCCTGCTTCTGTTGGCCAAACTTCTGATACTGAGCTGGAGGATGCTTTGCGCCAATTGTTGGACCGCCGGTCGTCTCCTGCTCCCAGTACAGCTTCCTCATCCTTTGCCCGTTCAGGTAACTTAGCCTCTTCTCCTTGTGCTTTCCTGTGTTATAAGTCTTTGCCTTGGATCATTGATTCTGGTGCCTCAGATCATATGTCTGGCTCCTCTGATCTTTTCTCTGTCTATAAGCCCTCTTCAGGTCAGGACAAAGTTAGGATTGCCGATGGTACTGTTTCTTCCATTTCTGGAAAAGGTTTAGTCCACGTCACTCCTACCATACATCTGTCTTCTGTTCTCCATGTTCCTAATTTTTCTGTTAATCTGTTATCCTTGAGTCATCTCACCCAAGATTTGAATTGTAGTGTGACGTTTTTTTTCTGATCATTGTCTTTTTCAAGACCTTGTCATGAGGAGGACGATTGGCAGTGGTAGTGCAGAAAATGGTCTCTACTTTCTAGATCAACCGGACAAACTTGCTTATTCTTCCACCACATCTTCTACTACCCCCGCTGATTTATGGCTGTGGCATCGGCGTCTTGGGCATCCTTCATTTCATTTACTTAAGCATTTATTTCCTTCTGGTTTTTTCAATCATCATGTGCCTGACTTTCTTTGTGAGTCTTGTTAACTCGGAAAATAGCACAGAGCTTCTTTTGCTCCCAGTTTGAATAAAAGTTTAGTTCCTTTTTCCTTAATACATTCTGATGTTTAGGGTCCCTCTCGTGTCATGTCTGTGAAAGGTCATCGATGGTTTGTTACATTTATTGATGATTTTTCTCGTACTACTTGGGTGTATCTCATGAAAGATAAGAGTGGGGTTTTCTCTGTGTTTTGCATTTTTCATAAGATGATTTGTACTCAGTTTGGGGCCACTGTCAAATTATTTCGTTCTGATAATGGCGGGGAATACATAGATTCTGGGTTAGGACAATATTTTTCTACTCATGGCATTATCCATCAGACCTCTTGCACCAATACCCCTTAACAAAATGGGGTGGCGGAACGCAAGAATCGGCATCTTCTTGACATGGCTCGGTGCATGTGTTTTTCTATGAATGTGCCTCGACCCTATTGGGGCGACGCTGTTCTCACCGCTGCCCATCTTATTAATCGTCTTCCTACCCAGGTCTTGCAAAAACAGGCTCCTCTTCACATCCTCCTCGGTTCTCAATCCTTGTTTTCTATTCCTCCAAAAATATTTAGTTGTGTCTGTTTTGTTCATAATCACTCTCCCTCTTGTGGTAAGTTGGACCCTTGCTCCCTCAAGTGTGTTTTCCTTGGTTACTCTCCTACTCAAAAGGGATATAAATGTTACCACCCTCCTACTCGTAAGTGGTTTGTGTCCATGGATGTTACCTTCTTTGAGTCCCGGTCCTATTTCTTGTCCTCTCCGGTATCACCGTCCTCATTTCCGGGAGAGCCTTGGTGTGAAGTGAGTCCTGTGCTTCCTATGGTGGGCCCAATTACTCTTGCACCACTCTCTTCTACTGAGTTTCCTATGGTGGACCCAGCTGTTCTTGCACCACTCTCTTCTACAGGGACTATAGAACCCACTGTCACCAAGGATAAGGTCGTGCATGTTTATATCCGGGACATAGACAGACAACACTGGATACAAGGGACCACTTCTGCTACTCCACTGCCATCTCCTGCTTCTGATGAGAGTCTAAGTAACTTTGAATCTCTTGAATCCATTGATCTTGATGTTCCTATTGCCAAGAGGAAGGGTGTGAGATCTTGTACTCAACATCCTATCTCACAGTTTGTGTCATACTCTCATTTGTCATCCACATATAGAGCGTTTGTGTCCAATATTTCCTCTGTTAGCATTCCTAACCGTTTTCAAGATGCTCTTGCTACCTCTGAGTGGAAACTAGCCATGATTGAGGAAATGAAAGCACTTAGGAAGAATGGCACTTGGGAATTGACTGAGTTACCTACGGGCAAACGACCTGTGAGATGTAAATGGGTATATACTGTGAAACACAAAGTAGATGGGTCTATTGAGCGTTACAAGGCAAGACTTGTGGCAAAAGGGTTTACTCAGACATATGGCATTGATTATCAGGAGACCTTCGCACCCGTGGCCAAGATGAATTAAGTCAGAGTACTTCTCTCTCTAGCAGCTAATCTTGACTGGCCGCTTTATCAGTTTGATGTCAAGAATGCCTTTCTCCACGGTGACCTCGAAGAAGAGGTATATATGGACATTCCTCCTGGTTTTGAGGATCATCAGACAGAAGGCAAAGTATGCAAGCTTCGGAAGTCATTATATGGTCTCAAACAGTCTCCAAGGGCTTGGTTTGAGAGATTCACTCAGGCTATGTTTAAATATGGCTTTAAACAAAGTCAGGCAGATCACACATTGTTTGTGAAACATTCCTCACATGGTAAGACTACAGCACTTATTGTTTATGTAGATGACATAGTTCTTACAGGCAATGATAGTGAGGAAATACCTCTATTGAAGAAATATTTAGCTAATGAGTTTGAAATCAAAGACTTGGGAAGCTTGAAGTATTTTCTGGGAATTGAAGTTGCTCGCTCTAAGGATGAGATATTCATCTCACAAAGAAAATATGTACTTGACCTGTTGAAGGAAACTGGGATGCTTGGCTGCAAGGCATGTGCCACTCCACTGGAACCCAATCAGAAATTGGGGGATGATGAAGGAGGAGAAGTTGTTGATAGGGGGAGCTATCAGCGATTAGTGGGTAAGCTCATTTACCTATCTCACTCCCGTCCTGATATTGCTGTTGCTATCAGTGTGGTTAGTCAGTTTATGCATGCTCCTCATCAGATTCACCTTGAGGCTGTCATGAGAATCTTGAGGTACTTGAAGTCTGTTCCTGGTAAAGGTCTTTATTTTTCAAAGTATGATCATCTTCGTGTGGAAGCTTATACAGATGCTGATTGGGCTGGATCAGTAACGGATAGGAGATCGACTTCAGGGTATTGCACATTTGTTGGAGGCAACCTAGTTACTTGGAGGAGTAAGAAACAGAATGTGGTTGCTGTGTCAAGCCAGGTGAGTTTAGAGCTATGGCACAAGGTGTGTGTGAACTTTTATGGATCAAGTTATTGTTGAGTGATCTAGGTATTGATCAGAAGGACTCCATGCGGTTATACTGTGATAATAAGGTCGCCATCAACATCGCTTACAATCCAGTTCAACATGACAGGACAAAACATGTTGAGATTGATTGCCACTTCATTAAGGAGAAACTCACTAGTGGTACCATTTGTACTCTTTTTGTCCAGTCTGGTGAACAACTTGCTGACATCCTCACCAAGGGGGTTGGGAATAAACCATTTCATGACATATTAGGCAAGCTGGGCATGAGAGATATCTTCGTACCAGCTTGAGGGGAAGTGTTAGCATATAATATATTAGCCTAAAGTGTTGCATTTTCTATTCACCGAAAGTTGCATTACATCTTGTCTTTGTATTATTATATGTCCTCAGGGACCATCTTGTCTCTCTTGTAAACCCTAATTTTATCTATAAATAAGGGATGATTTTATGTCATACCCTAAGCTAGTTACCCAAGCTTCATAAAGAACATGGAATAATTCATCAAACCACCGCTCCTTACTCATCTCAGCAAAATGGAATTGCTAAAAGAAAAAATAGGACTTTAAAAGAAATAATGAATGCCATGTTAATAAGTTCTGGATTATCTCAGAACTTGTGGGGGGAAGCAATACTTTTTGCTAATTATATACTTAATAAAGTACCCCGAAAGAAAGTGAATCAAACACCTTATGAATTGTGGCATGGAAGAGTACCATCCTACAAATACTTAAAAGTGTGGGGGTGTTTGGCTAAAGTGGCTATTCCTAGTCCTAAGAAGACTAAGATAGGTCCTAAGACCATTGATTGCATTTTCATTGGTTATGCCAAGAATAGTAGTGCATATCGGTTTTTGATTCATAAATCAGAACATTCTGAAATGCATGTAAATACTATTATTGAATCTCGGAATGCATCTTTCTTTGAACATGTATTTCCAAATACGACTGGACAAGAGACTAGCACTAATAAAGGATCTTTTGATGCAATTACTAGTAATGATCAAGAACATGATCAAGAGCAAGAGTTAGATCAAAATGAGGAAGATGAACCTAGGCGTAGTAAACGTGCTAGAACCTCAAAATCTTTTGGTCCAGATTTTCTAACATATTTGTTAAAAAATGAGCCTTTAACTTTTAAAGAGGTTATGTCCAGTCCTGAAGCTCCTTAATGGAAAGAAGCAATCAATAGTGAAGTTGAATCCATCTTACAAAATCACATTTGGAAATTGGTGGATTTGCTACCAGGTTGTAAACCTCTTGGGTACAAGTGGATTTTCAAAAGAAAGATGAAAGCGGATAGATCAATTGACAAATACAAGGCGAGACTTGTGGTCAAAGGGTATAGACAAAAAGAAGGTCTAGATTACTTTGACACATACTCACTGGTTACTAGAATAACATCCATTAGAATGCTAATTGCTATTGTGTCTTTGTACAATCTAGAAATTCATCAAATAGATGTGAAAACCACTTTCTTAAATGGTGAGTTAGATGAAGAAATTTATATGGAATAACCAGAAGGTTTTTTTGTTCCAGGAAAAGAAAAGAAAGTGTGTAAATTGGTTAAATCATTATATGGTTTAAAACAAGCGCCAAAACAATGGCATGAGAAATTTGACAAGGCAATGATGTCAAATGGATTCAAAATTAATAAGTGTGACAAATGTGTTTATATTAAAAACACAGACAAAGGTTATGTCATTGTATGTCTTTATGTAGATGATATGCTCATCATAGGTAGTAATAATGATATGATTAAAACTACCAAGAAAATGTTGAATAAACATTTTGACATAAAGGACATGGGCATTGCTGATGTAATTCTTGGTATGAAAATTACGAAAACATCAGAAGGTTATGCTTTGTCACAATCTCATTACATTGAGAAAATACTTGACAAATTCAGCAAAGATAATGATCATCTTGCTAGAACACCTGTAGATGTTAATTTGTTTCTATTTAAGAATGTACAGGAAAGTATTTCTCAATTAGAGTATGTCCCGATTATTGGAAGCTTAATGTACTTGATGAACTGCACTTGCCCAGATATAGCTTATGCAGTAAGTAAATTAAGTAGATATACGAGTAATCCAGGAGTAGAACACTAGAAAGCTATTATAAGGGTTCTTAGATATCTCCTATATACTCGTAACATTGGGCTTAATTATACTAGATATCCAGTAGTACTTGAAGGATATTGTGATGCAAATTGGATATCAAATACTAGAGACTCAAAGTCCACCAGTGGATATGTCTTTACTCTTGGTGGGGCGATTGTATCTTGGAAATCTTCCAAACAGACTTGCATTGCTAGGTCTACTATAGAATCAGAATTCATAGCTTTAGATAAAGCTGGGGAAGAAGCAAAATGGCTTCGTCACTTCCTTGAAGATATTCCAATGTGGCCAAAACCGGTGCCTGCTATATGCTTACATTGTGACAGTCAATCAGCAGAGTCATACGTATAACTGTAAGTCACGACATATTTGTCGTTAACATAACACCGTGAGACAACTACTCTTTAATGGAATTATTTCCATTGAATATGTGAAGTCTAAAGACAACATAGCGGATCCACTGACCAAAGGGTTAGCAAGAGAGTTAGTTGAAAACTCATCGAGAGGAATGAGACTTAAGCCTATTAAATAAGAGTAACCACAACGGCAACCCAATTGTAGACACCCCATTTTTGACCGACTTTAAGACTTAGACGTCACCGATTGAGCGCTCGGTGATGTTGTATCTTGTCTTTCGTTCGAAGTCTCGAGTCGCGCCAGGCGCCTGCCTCCGGACTTCCGAACTCTCTTCTGTGCCTTGTCTCGGTTTGCGAACCAAACTCGTTTTTCTCTGTTTCTTTTTCTGAGGGGAGAGAGAGGTCTCGTAGACCATCTCTCAGTGGCCGTGGGCTACATTTCGTGGCCGTAGGCCATTTTGCCCATTTCGGAGCCCGGTTCCCGGTTTTCGGAGCCGTCAGGCCGTGTGCCTCGGTTCGGGACCACTCAACCATCTCCGATTTCTCCGGTTTTTGGTATGCATCTCATTTACTCCCTTTCGAGGGACTCTGGGGTCTCAGATACCCACTTCGTGGCCGAACACCACTTTCGGTGCTTAACGGCCGGTTTTCGGGGCCCCGAACCTCGCGGTTTGGGCCCCGAGCATTCGTTTTGCATCAGTTTTTGTTCATTTTTGGCGAGTACCTCTGTTTTATCATACTGAGGGACACTGGGGTCTCAGATACCTACTTCGTGGTCGAACACCACTTTCGGTGCTTACGGCCCATTTTCGGGACCCTGAACTGCGTGATTTGGGCCCCGAGCATTCATTTTGCATTAGTTTTTGTTCAAATTTGGCAGGTACCTCTGTTTTAGCACCAGAAAGATCACTGAAGGGTGGGAGGACAGCAATTGTCTCAGAAAACCAGTTTCGCTCCTCCGGCATCCGTTTTGCTCACTTCCGGGCTAATGTTGAACACCCTAGGGATATTTTCTTCGAGCCGAGACTACATATTTGTGATGAGGGGACATGGGAGGACTCCAAAAAGTGGTGGTCGGCCAGTAATTGTGATTTTCATTTTTGTGCCTCTCTTTCAAATGCAATGTTGTGTCTCCTGTTTCAGAGTTGCCAAATTCCAACCATGGGGCCTTGATCTACACACCTGGGAGGACACCAAAAAATGGTGGCCGGCCAGTAATTCTTCACTTCATTTTTGGCCATGGTCGGCCGGCCATGGGGAGTGGCCGTTCGATCAGGGGGGTGGCCTACCATCTTCAAAAAACACTGGCCTACCGCTCGGTTTTGAGCACTTTACAACTGTCCAGCTGTTTTTCAAAATATCTCAGCCCTCCGGGGGATATTTTGGGAGGGAAAGCTTGGGTGCATTTCCCTCCCCTTTTACACCCCTTTTGGTCCATTTAAGGGGCTGATGAGCTCTTTTGTTAGGGTTACAAAAATTCTTCTCAAGAACACTTAGCCATTTGCCTCCATTTTCATCTCCAAAACCTTAAAAAACCTTCAAGTCTCTAGCTCATTCCTTCATCAACCCTAAGCTTCACCATCACCACCTCCATTCCAGCAGCAAAGGAGGATTTTTCAGTGGCTAAGCAACAAATTCAAGCCAAAAAGCATCAAAAGACTTGTCTTCAAGGGTAAGTCTTCATTTCCCTTTTTCTAGCACATTTTTGCTTCATTTCTTTACCCTATTTTCTTGTGGTTTTGGGCTCTGACCCCTACTGGTTTTAGGCCTATTTTGAGCCCCTCTTCAACATTGAAGAAGGGCTCAACCTTGTTTGGCACCTCTGTGATGCTCTTCCTTCAAAATCATCTTTTATGCCAATATTTTGCATGCTTTGTTTAGCTTATGAATGATCCATTTCCGAGCATGCAATAAACTGTGAGTGGGCCTATTTTGAGTCCCTCTTCAACATTGAAGAAGGGCTCAACCATGTTTGGTGGTTCTATCATGCACTTGTTTTGTAATTCTTCCAATTTACCGTAAAATTGCATGGTTTCTTTAGCCTATTTGAAGTCTGATTTTGAGCATGCCATTAACTGAGTTTGAGCTTATTTTAGGTCTCTCTACAACATTGTAGAAGGGATGAATCTTGTTTGGGGCCTCCATGCATGGCCTCTCTTTATACCTCTCTTTGGCCCCATTTTGCATGCCTCTTTAAGCTTATTTGGCTTCTGATTTTGGCCTTCATCAGGCCTGAAAAGAGCCTCATTTTGGCCTTCTTGTCATGTTTTTTTGAGGGTCTTAGGTGGTTTGGTGATGTCTGTTGGTACTTCATGTTATACCCTCTTTGGTTCCTTATTTTTGCATGTCTTGCTAGCTCATCATGCTTCTGTTTTTGAGCCTTCATCAGGCTTGGAAAGAGTCTTAAAATAACTCATTCTTCATTTTTTGTTAAGGGTCTTAGGCTGTTTGGTACATCCTTTTGATACCTCATGTTATAGCCTTTGTTGGCTTCATCTTGCATGCTATATTGAGCATATCTACATACTGAATTCGGGGGTGTCATCTCTTGTAAATGTGCATATTTTTGGCCCCCATTTAATGTTGTAGAACTGTGTTTTTTAGTTTGAGTATTGTATATACCACTTGTTTCATTATTCCCCTCTTTTTCCCCATTTTTGCATGCTATTTTTGCCATACTTGTGATCATTGTTTGGCCATGCTTTGTACTGGAAAAATGCTAGTTTAGGGACTGCCTAGCATCTGTCTTTACACTTCATGTCCATATTGTGCATGTTTGGCATAGCTGCAAGTCATTTCGGGTACTTAGCATAGCATTTCGGGCATCGGGTGTAATTTTGCTACAATTCGGGGGCTGTTTTTGCATCATTTTGGCTGCTGAAATTTGCATTTTCCATATTCCATATGCCAAGTCTCATTCCATGTCATTTCATACCTTTATGCCATCGTCTCGGTTTGCGTGCCTGTATGCACGCATTTCGAGGCACTCCTTTTTTGTCCGACGGCCTCTTATGTGAGTGTGGTTGAAGCCCTCTCATGTTAGTGTAAGCCCAATTTACATTGTGTATGCCATTTCATTCCATATGTCATTGCCTCGGTTTGCGTGTCCATGTGCACGCATTTCGAGGCACTTCATTTTCATCCAACGGCCTCTTATGTGAGTGTGGCTGAGGCCCTCTCATGTTAGTGTAAGCCCAATTTGCATTGTGTATGCCATTTCATTCCATATGTCATTGCCTCGGTTTGCGTGCCCGTGGGCACGCATTTCGAGACACCTCATTTTAGTCTCATTGTATATCATATTTCATGTCACTTCATGCCTTTATGCCATTGTCTCGGTTTGCGTGCCCGTGTGCACGCATTTCGAGACACTTCACTTTTCTGACGGCCTCTCATGTGAGTGTGGCTGAGGTCCACTCATGTTAGTGTGAGTCCAATTGCATTGTGTATGCCATTTTATGCTTTAGAATCATTTTCTCGGTTTGCGTGCACGTGTACACGTATTTCGAGGCATCTCATTTTCATAGCATTGTGCATGCTAGGTCATATGTTAGTTGCATTCATACATGTCATGCATATTGCATCGTGTTCGGGATAGGAGTTAGCCCGGGCACGGGAAACGAGGCATGTTCCGTACTCCGAGTGACAAAACGGGTCTCAATTCCCAAGTCACCGACACTCCGGATTATCTATGATGGAGTTAGGTTTTGTTGTAACATTCATCTGCATTCATCCTATATTGAGTTGTGCAAACCGGCTCCTCGGCCATCATGCATCGAGATGCGTGATTGGTGGTACGAGGATCGAGGCATGCATATATTTGTGAAATACATTGCTATGCCCCTTTCCTGCTCTCTGTTGCAGCAAAATGAAGAATCAGCAATTTTTTGAAATTCGGCACGCATTTCAAGAAAAATGCAAACAGAGGCTAATCGGGGCACCGCCGTGGATTTCGCCAGCATTCAAAGATACGTCACTCATCAAGAGTAAGGCGGTCCCCGGCTTGCATGCCGCTTTTACTTTTTGTAATTAATTTGTTAATTAATTAGAAATCTGTACTATTCTTTTATTCGGACATTCGGACTGTATTATTTATTCGGACCCTCTGTGCGAGGGCATAATTGTAATAAGGGTGTGTGAGTGTGATGTATGTCTTCCAACCCCCATTTCTTTCTCCCTTTTATTTACCCGCTTACGATGGTTAGATATAGGGCATATTCCAATTAGCATACAGTATGATAGTATGTTTGCATCATTCATCTGTTTTGCACGCACCGGGCTCGGCACATCATACAAACTGCATTTGTATTTCAATTCCAAATTGAATACGTGTTAGTTGTAGCATTTCATATGCCATGTTTAGAATAGCCGAGCCTGCTATAATTTGCATTTTTGAATGTGTCGCATTAGGCAATCCTGTATATTTAGGATCATGCATGATTTCTAACAAGCTTCTGTTTTGGCTTGGAGTACTCGGTGAGTTTTATGCTTTAGCATCCTTGCATGCGTGTGAGTGTTGCCATGAATAGCATGCTTACCATGAGGCTATGTGCTTATGTTATATAACTGCCTTGAATGCCTGTGGGTGGAGGTTGAGTTATTTGAATTGGGACAATTCATCAAATGTTTGTTTTAAGCCCACTAGATAGTGGCAAAATCATGTTTTCTAAGCCCACCCGAGGGTGGCAAATCCACGTCTTAGCCTACTTACGGGTAGCACCATCAAACCATTTTCAAACAAACAAGCATGAAATGTTTTGTTCCAATTCAGGCGACTCAGTCTATACTTGTATGCTGTGCGCATCACATAGTAACCTAGGCTAATAACCGGAATAAGAACGCACAATGTTTTCAAAAACAGATATCATGGTTAGTAGAGGCCGGTCTTTGACCGGGCGAAGGGGTAACTCACAGTGACCTTCTCAATCGTACCCAAGTTCGAGCCGAGGCAACTTTGGTGATGACGGACACGTGGCCTTTGGCACCGAGTCGTGGGTTTCCTAAATTACCCATTTTAACATATCTAGGTGGCGACTCAGATCCGGGCGGCGATCCATGTTTGGCACTTCTTTCAAAAAATCTGTTTTCTCAAAACGATTTGCCGGATTTGGACTCTTCGGTTCAAGATTGAGAACCGTGACATTTGAGTCCTTCGAACTGTAGTGACCCAATATCGAACCAGAACCGGGGAGGGGGGGACTCGCGCTCCCTTTTCCCCCGGGATGCGTTCGGGGACGTCTACACCAATCTAGTTGACTGGAGATCTCAAGATCTAGGTTCAAAGGGACAACCGAGTTGTGTATGACTCAGAAGGATCATTGGGGAGTCCAACTCTTACCCATTTCTAGGATGAAATAGTGATGTCTGCAGCGTTTTAGGTTAAGTAAAATTTTAATGATTCTTATATCTAGGTAAACCTAGTAGAGTATGGCAGGATACTTTTCATAAGAATCACCTATGTGAGTGTGATTGGGCTGGTTCTATGATATTTGAGAAGGGCTACAATTCTCTAGAGCACTCATGAAAGACCAGGTTGTTTAGGGCCAAAATGAACACAATAGTGAGAACTAAACTGTGTCTAGGGACATACTGTGTGAGTTCTATTGTCTTGGTTTACACAAACGGCTGAATAGTTCAAGACATCATGTTCACTGGTTAGCTAGTAAATCCGATAGTTTCTCACAAGGGAAGGTTCAAAGCCAAAAGCTACCTATCTTTTGTAGAATATTTCCAATTTCTGTACTCTCTACATCATGTTGTTGCATTTTCTCTCCGTCAATTTCATTCATGTGGGGGATTGTTAGAAAATTTATAAAGAGGTAGTTGTGAATTGAAATAGACTCCATTTTTGAATGAAATGATGTAACCTTTCATGGTGTCTTTTTGTTTTAAAAGAAGGGTCAAACCTCCATTTGAATGAAAGGGTGAAACCCTTTCACGGTGTCTCTTTATTTTAAAGGAAGGGTTATGTCCCTTCTTCATGCTTTTTCTATTCAAATTGAATAGGTGCCAACAAGCCTATATAAAGGTAGCCCCATTCCAATCTTGATTAATTCCGGAAAATCCTTCTCTTGCTTTCCTTTTGCTCTCTTGTATAGATATATTCTTCATATTATTTTAGAGAAAATTCCAGAGAGTATTAGAACATAGGTTTTTGTTTGCCATACAAATTGTTTGAAGTGCTACTACAGTTTGTGAAGATCATTGTATCCTGGGAGATAGACGCCATTTATCCGTAAGCACCGTAGCGAGGCGAATCTGTCTTAAGGACAGAGTGCCACATACTTGACTTGATCTTTTATTTTTCATTTGGTTCGATAAAATAAAATTTTTAAGTTATTTATTTTATTTTGTTTGATTTAGTTTCAATTTATTTTATTTACACAGAAGATTGTTCCAACATTGAGTTCTAAATCCTCAATGGTGCATTATGTGTTGTAAGGATGGTGAATCTGTGGATCACTTATTTTTGCATTGTCCAATTGTGTTGAGCTTATGGCATAGATTGTTTCTTTTGAGGAATGTTATGTAGGTGGCCCCAAAAGGTAGTGGACATACGCTTCTAATTGGCTTTCATGTTTTGGGAGGATCGAAGAGGGCTAAAGTGCTTTGGTACTGTGCTGTCTTTGTAATTTTTTGGGCTTTATGGTTGGAAAAGAATGCATGGATTTTCAAAGATAAATCTCCGGATGTGGATTTTTGGTGGGAGAAAGTTTGTGGCTTAATTTCATTTTGGGCTTCGGTGGCTCCTATTTTTAGAGGAATTCCATTGTTTTTGTTAGTTAGAGATTGGTTGTCGGTGTGTGACACTCATAGTTTTTGGTGTTGACTTTTGTTTGGGTTTCACACATTTACTTTTACTCTATTGGCTTTCACTTGTAGAGGATGCCTTATCCTCATTTTTTCCTTTTGATTAGTCAATAAAATTAATTTTGTTATTGATCAAAAAAATATAGTACAAAATGGAAAAAAAAGTTTATTATAATGTGGAACAACTTGATGCTTGGTAAATAAGATCAGTTCCTATTGCTTGGGGTCATCGGACTTGGGAAAAATCCTTGAATTAACCATGGTACACTTGTCGAAAACTCCTTGCCGAAGGCCTGTGTATCCCTGGGGATTAGTCGGACTTTGATCTAGACACCCCAGTGCCAATAAAATATATATATATATATATGGAAAATTACTGGTATACAATTGATTTTCATTTCCCTATTTTAAAGGTTTTGTGGTAACTTTGTGATAGAAATTCTGGTTTCATTTCTCTTTCCTTCTGTGTTTTCTTTCCTTTTTTTTTTGGTCATCCTTTTTGTCTCTGCCCCAACAACTTTTCAACTACAGGGGGTATGAAAAGAACAACCAAGTTGAAGAATTCATGTTTTGGACAAGGGGAAAAAAAAAAAAAAAAAACAGATTTCAATTTCAATAAATGATACAAGCACAAAAATATACAAGTTATCTCATGGGCACATTATAAAGCAAATAGTGTACAAGGTATATTAACAAACACAAAAGAACACATAAGTATACAAATTCAATACCAACAATCTGCAACAAAAAAATACTGGAAACTGCGAAGTATTACTTTTGAACACCGTCTAACAAACCCTAAATTTCAAACCAAATTTCTACAGTTAAAAAGAAACAAATGTATGATATGCAAGAATACAAAGCAAAAAGGAATAGGGGAAGGGGAAGCAATTTGATACCATACACAATAAGGTAATCAGAAACAAAACATAGACTAATAGCACAGAAGGAAAGAAATTGTTTTGTTAGCATACCAAAAATTTTAATCTGCGATGGGTTTCATTAGCAACATATCATGCAAGAATGAAAACCCTCGATGGAAAAAGATCAAAGGAGATCGAAAAATCTCGAACAAAAATGATCAAATCAATTGCAAAATAAGATTTTCGAAATCAAAATCAAACAATAAATACTTGAGACTAAAGGCCTCAATCTCTCTCTTTAACTCCAAAAGAAAACTATGAGACGAAATCATCAAAAAATAAATAATGCAAAAGTCAAAATGGAAAAAACAAAATGTGAGAGAGAGGGAGGGAGAGAGAGAGAGAGAGAGAGAGAGAGAGAGAGAGAGAGAAACCCTAATTTTATGACTCCATGCGCCTTCATCCTCCATATCTTTTAGGGTTTCAAGGCTTCATGTTTTCTCTCAGTTCAACTGGCAAGAAATAAGAGACGGGCAAATCTATCTAAAGAAGACTTGAAAAAGAATAAAATATTATAGTTTTTACTGAGCATAAAAGTCCACTGTTTTGACATGGATATAATTTCGCAATGTTTTCAAAGCGTCGTCACCCGTCGCCACACTTCTACTGGTGTTTCAAAAATGCCACAAATTCAGTGAGAAAAGTTGGTAAACAATATAGTGGCATCTTTGCGATGCGCCGACTATGCAGCCGTTGGCATAGGTTTGTGGCATTTAAAAAAGGGTCTTTTGCTGGAGTTTAAAAAAAAGTCATGGTAGAGTTGTTGGAAACTTGACTTCAGCAAACTATGATGACATCCTAACTTTTGGTGACATATTTTTGCAACGCCACTACATGCTTAATTTAGTCATTTATCCCTCATTTAGTTTTTTTTTATTTTATTTTAATTTTTTTTCGTTTTGACTAATGAAATGGCTTTTGATAGGGCCGTGTGGAGAAGAAGGATTCATATAGCTGACCCCATTTAATAGGACTTAAGGCTTAGTTTGGTTTGGTTTGGTTTATTTTTGGGAACAAATTTGGTTTTAGTTTTTTAAATTAAAATTCAACATTAGCTAAGTACCAAAATATTATATTTAAATTCTAAAGTCTGATAACTGAAATTTATCATTAAACAAAAATCTCAACACTATATTTATCTAGCCACATCACATCAATATTTACTAAACCTAACATCAAATCTTTTAATTTTTTGTGGTCGCATCTAACATCAGCATTCAACTTACACAAAATTCAAAAACCAACCATACAAACACAAATACATTGGACTACGAAGGTAAAAAAAAAAAAAAAATATATATATATATATATAACAAATTGGTCAATAGCATATTGTAAACGACTGCGATTCATAATAACTACTTCCATGGTAGTCGGAAAAAAAAATTCCGAACACGTGATGCTGGCACTTGAAACAATGGAACAGTATATGTTGTGGCGTAGTTTTATGGGAAAAAAATCAAATAAAACTAACAAAATTACATTACATAATGCTTGAACTAACAATTTGCCAACAAATTCTACTAGTTGATGTCTGAACATTGAAATATCATAGGAAATCAAAATTAAATGCTCCAATTTATTTTGCAAGTTTATTATTAATTTGAGTCACTCTAATCTAAGGTCTTAACAAAACATGAAATAGTTCATATTCATCTAATGCAAGGTGGATATACAACAGACCAACACATGATAAGATAATGAAGACCTTGACGACGCTAACATATAAAAGTCATGTTGACAATTTCTAGTCACATAAATCAATGAATTATATAAAAATAATTTTAAAGATCACAGAAATCTAAGTTTGGCTTAAGGCGTTAGGAAATTGTGACAACCCTCATATCTGATTAGCGTTAATTTGTGATTAAGCATGATAAGTAATTGATTAAGATGAAATCCTAAATTGATTACATGAGTGTGTTGTTTTAATTGTATTTCTATCTGTTTGTTACAGAATGATCTGTTCATGTTTTGGTTTCAAATTGCGAATTGAAAGCCTTATCGGCGACCGATTCAGAAATTGACTTGATCTTTATGCTAATTAGGAATTATAGAATTTTATGGTAGGTTTAATTAAAATTCAATTTGGAATAATTAAATTGGAACAAATAATGCTAAATTAATTAAATGTAGGTTATTTACATTTTTGCCATTGAGTGGATTAGTACAAGATCAACTCTTATTACACTTCATATATGTTTGACACATCATCTTTCGCCTCCTCCTTGTACACATACGTAAGAGAGGGAGAGACTTGAGGGAAATTGAATTCAACAAGAGTTTTTGCTTGAAATTTAGAAGAATTGAAGGAAATTTTGAAGGCTTGTCTACATTGCTCAAGGATTTGGCTTAGGTGAAATTTGATTGAGAAGCCTAGGTAAGAGCTCAACCTTTTAGTCTTGTTATTGAGCCACCTAGAACTTGTATATAAATGAAATAGGTGAATTCATGGGTTAATTGAGCTAGAATTTAAGAAAGTCAAGTGAATTCATGCATGCATGTCCATATCATGGAATTTTGAAGTTGTTTTCATGAAATTCTTACATGCATGCCCATATTATGGTTGTACTCTAGAATTTATCATGTTTTTTAGTTCAATCTTGCATTTGATCATGCTTTGGAGTTTTAGAGTTCATGAGAACTCATGCACGTAATGTTCTTGTAATGTTCATAAGGTTTTAATTGAAATTTGGTTCAATTGGCATACTTTGGGGCCTTGATTTACGAAATAGTCTTTAAATCATGAGGTATTATGAGTTTCTAAGTATTTTCTAGAAAATTGGCCCAAAAGGATGAGTTTTGAAATGTTTGATCCATGGTTTGAACTTTGGGAGAAAATCTGGAAAACCCAGAATTTGGCTTTCTCGCTCGAGCGAAGGATTCTACGCTCGAGCGACCACCTTTGTTTTCAGAATTCTGCTCGAGCAACGGAATGCTGGCTCGAGCGTAAATTGCAAGCTCTCAGGTTTTTGCGTGTGCAGACACATGCTCGAGCGACGAGACCTATGCTCAAGCGAAGAACTGTGTCTCATGCTCGAGCGAGCATCGAACGAGCATTGAGCGGAGAATTTCAACAATTAGTACTTTTCACATTTTTGTAGATCGCTCGAGCGAGGGAGTCTATGCTCGAGCGACCTCTCTTATTCGGTAAGCTCGCTCGAGCGAAGAAAGCCACGCTCGAGCGAGACCCCTGTTTTCAGCAAGTTTTGTAAAATATTGTTAAGTACATTTTTGCATCCTCATTCCATCCTAGGCATTCCTAGGCCATGTTTAAGGCATCATAATGAGGATAATGTTATAGAACCACACCAAGTCAAGTTAGGGGCTAAGTTATTAATCCCAAGTGTGTAATGTAGTGTGTGTTCATTCTGCAACTGTGTAGGGTTGGCACCCGAGGACGCTAATTAGCCTGCCTATAGCCCAGTAATTTGTGAGTAACAATGTTGTAAAGTTATGTTTAATTACAATTATTTTCTGAACAATTGATTGTACTGTTTCTGCAACAACATTGTTTACTGAATGAATGTTTGTCCTATTTTATGAATTGTACCCGTGGCATCCATAGCAATTGACTGTTACTGTTACTGTTACTGCGACTGTTACAGAGATCTCTGTCGGTTCCAATGTTTGGAACTACTACTGTTTACTGTTTTGATGGCCATCAACTAACTGTTTGGTCTATTAAGACCTACTGTACTGTTCTGCTATTAGATATACCACGTATGACTGCTATGATTTCTAAATGACTGATATGGCATGAAATATGAGTCACTGATTGAATAACTGATCTACTGATGTAAGTGACTGTTTTAATTACTGAAAGGACATTCATTCTTGACCATTTTACACATTTGTTATTCACTGGGCTTTAGCTCACTGTTTATATTTATATGTAGGTGGCCAAGCACCGGACCAAAGCTAGAAGCGTCAAGTTAAGCTCATGTTTTGTCCAGCTAACTGTTGTGCCTCACTTCGAGGTTCCGAGTCTGCTCGAGCCAAGGCTGTTTTTGGGGTGTTTCAGATTCACCCTTTTGTCTCTGTTATGTATCGAATGTTTAAGACTTGATTATACAGTTATGGTGAAGGGATT
The DNA here is from genome assembly GCA_025200525.1 of Camellia lanceoleosa. Classification (NCBI taxonomy): domain Eukaryota; kingdom Viridiplantae; phylum Streptophyta; class Magnoliopsida; order Ericales; family Theaceae; genus Camellia; species Camellia lanceoleosa. Next base: position 111,097,711 of record CM045764.1, on the reverse strand, counting down.
GGATCCCTAACCTGCATATTATGTGTATCTGGTATGTGTATATGTATATGGCTATGAATGTGGTTATGTCCATAAAAGTTCTTTTCCATTCAGATTTTCACAGCTCATTGGACACCTTGTTATTACTGTTTGGTTTCCACCAGCCCCTTTTATATTGTATTACTGTTTTTACTGTCATTCAGGCCTTCGATAATTACGGATTATTGGCTGGTTATGATGCTAAACTGTTAGGGGCTGGTTTGGGTCGTGACAGAAACCAATTGCATATCAATAAAGAATCACGATGAGGATTGATAAAAATTATAGCATCTTAGCAACTAACATTAGTAAGATAAACAAAGCCCCATTTGCTAGAGCTAAAAACGTTCCAACTTTCAAGACAAATTGATTTCCTTTGCTCTTATTTCTCATAGAATCAAGATATGAAAAGACCTAGAAGAGACTAAACACTCAAAATAAACTTTCTGTCTTCAGATTATGAAAATTAAAAAAAAAAAAAAAAAAAAAACAAACAAACAGAGTATCAGACCTTCTTTGATTTATTGAATTTTAAGATGTAGACCAAGTAATAATTTATTCCCATGATATGTCGCAGGTTGCATTATCATGTTTAGACTTTAAATAGCACCAGGAAAAGTTAATGATCTATTCTGACATTTTCACATTGTCATTAGTTGATGATTCCTTTTGATTATGTTTTATTAAATTTTAGTTTGGGACTCTAATGTATTAGATTGAGCAATGGTTAAAATGGTGAAAACTGATGAGTCAAGAATATACATAGTACAATTATGACTAAGCCCATCTAAGCAATTCTGCCCCATTACAGTAGCATGCAATTAACAGAAACCAATGTTGCGAGGTCTAATATAAACTTGGCTTTTTAGCTGACATGAAAATAATGGTAACAAAAATTACATTAACAGAATTGTAATATTATAGAATTACAAAGATCACCTCAAGTTGCCAAGTCTTTAGTTCTAGTGGATCTAGGAGCTCATGACCATTTGAATATGCAGCAACCTGTAAGGAAGTCAAAGAAAACACCATAGCAAAATATGCCATTATCAAAATGACAATTTACAATTCCTTATTGTATTATGTTGCCATAGAGCAATACATCCAAAATAAAAAATAAAAAATTAAGTAACTGATAGCTTAAATTATAGAAACTTGAAAAACCCTAAGCAATTTAAAGCAGAAAAATGAGCTGATACAAATTAATACAAAAATAACCATATTTCTGCTGACAAGGGCTAGCAAACTTGTTTCCTATATCAATTATGCAGTTCTAAACAACTAAATTAAATGAAGAAAAACTGAAGTGATACCCACCCATTGCCAATACCTACCAACTTCAAACTTGTGAGGGAGACTCCAAATTGCATATCTAGCACCTGATTTGAACTTTTCTCAAAGCCTTTGCAAAGCTTTTGTTAGCAGATATTTTAATATTATAATGTGTTATAGATTAGGCTCCAAATAACTTGTTCTCCTAGTTAATCCTTTCTTTTCCTCCAAGAAATCTTGCCCACCAAGTTTCCAAGTCAAGTCTCCAAGTCAAGTCATGTCTCCAAGTCTTCCAAGGAAATTGCCCACCAATTTCCTTTCCTATTCTTATCCACCAAGTCTCCAAGAAAACTTGGCCACCAAGAATATTTTCCCTCCAAGTCACCTCTTCTATAAATTGAGGCTTTCACCTCTCTTATTGTGAGCTCAAGGTTTTTTTTTTTTTTTTTTTGAGAGATTATCAGGCAAAGACATAAAAGGTATATGTGATGAAACTTTGGGTTCAACAAATTGTGCAGTATTGGTGAACCATAAGACTTAGTCGGGCTGTTGTATCCTGGGGGAGACAAGTCAAGGTTTTTTTTTTCTGCTGCACCAGTGTGAGGCTTTGCCTAACCATAGAGGGCTTGAATCTCTTTAAAGAGAGCGAATTTTCCGCGCCTCAGCCCTTACAATAGTTATTGTAATTTTTATTATTTGTATTTTCTGGTGTTTTATTTGTAATTATCACTAACAATTTTTAAGGAGATTCAAGTAGCAAAAATTCACGGAGCCAGTATTGGAGAAGCCCAACGAGAATACCGGCGATCTCAACGAGCCCTTCCGGTTCAAGAGAGCCTATTTCAAGAGATAGAAAGGCAAGGTGCTTTATCCTGATTGAGAAAAATCTGAACAAAGTCCCCACTAAAGAGATGACCGACAAGGAGTATGCTGTTCATCTTGAAAAAATCGAGAAATACAACACAGATGAGTATAAATGTCGATATTATCTTTTGAATTGTCTTTCAGATCAATTTTATGATTATTATGATACTACTTACACCACTGCCAAGAAAAATTGGAAAGCCTTGCAGAATAAATATGACACTGAAAAGGCAGGCGCTAAAAAATATGCTGCAAGCCATTTTTTTCACTATCAAATGATAGATGGAAAATCAGTGGTGGGGCAAGTTCAAGATTTTCAGATGCTAGTGGCTGAAGTTAGATCCGAATGCATCAAAATTGGAGACAATCTTGTTGTAGCAGGTATTGTTGACAAACCACCATCATCTTGGAGGAAGTTCCAGAAGTCAATGCGTCACAAGCAAAAAGAGACGTCCTTGGAGACTCTAATCACATGGATTCAGGTGGAGGAGGAAGCACGAGAACAAGATGCGCTTATGACACAAGAGCATTCCATTGCAAAGGTAAATTTAACTTCTGGAAATATTTTACCTAAAGGTCGATTTCATAAAAATAGTCACTTGAAGTCAGTTAAGAAAATCTGGAAAAATACTGGAAGGCCACAAAATAAAAATTACCCGAGGCAAAAGAAATGAAACCAAGAACCCCCTTCACAAGATCTGACAAATGTGACATGTTTTGTGTGTGGCAAAAGTGGGCATATTGCTTGAACTTGCAAATTTCGGAAACAACAGTCTCGACCACAGGCTAATGTTATCGAGGAACCATTTGTGGCTATGATTACAGATATTTTGATGGTTCAATCTGTGGAAGGGTGGTGGGCAGACTTTGGTGCCAATAGGCATGTCTGTTATGATAAAAATTGGTTCAAAATTTTCACTCCTTTTAATGAGGAGATGACTGTTATGCTTGGTGACTCTGGTTTAACCAAAGTGCTTGGGTGTGGGGCTGTCGAGCAGAAATTTACCTCTGGACATGTGCTTGTTTTAAAAGATGTGTTGTATACATCTTCCATGAGGAAAAATTTGATGTCAAGTTATTTGCTCAACAAAATTGGTTTCAAGCAGACTATTGAATCTGACCAATATGTAATCACTAAAAAAGGCATATTTGTGGGAAAAATGTATGCCTATGTTGGAATGTTTAAATTAAATGTTGAGAATAAGAAAGCACATGTTTTTGTTTACATGCTGTCTTCTATGACTTTTTGGCATGCTCGTCTGTGTCATATTAATAGCCGATATGTGGGAGTCATGAGTAGTTTAGGATTAATTTCCAGATTAACAAATAAGTTTGAGAAATGTGAAGTTTGCAGTCAAGCAAAAATAACTAAAAGGTCTCATAAAAGTGTGGTGAGAAATACTGAATTGTTAGAATTAATTCACACTGATTTATGTGAATTTGAAGGAATTTTAACACGTGGTGGAAATAGATATTTTATTACTTTTATTGATGATTTTTCAAAATACACTTATGTATACTTGTTGAAAAATAAAAGTGATGCTTTTGAAAATTTTAAAGAATTCCTTCTTGAAGTTGAAAATCAATTCGGTAAAAAGATTAAAAGATATAGAAGTGATAGAGGTCGGGAGTATGAATCTTTTGGATTCAACTCGTTTGCTCAGTCTTTGGGAAAAATCCATGAAACTACTCCACCATATTCACCAGCATCTAATGGTGTAGCAGAAAGGAAAAATAAAGCTTTAACTGATTTAACAAATGCTATGCTAATTGAAGTAGGTGCTCCCAATGTTTTAAAAACCAGACCGGTGAATGAACCGGAAAAATGATCGGGTGGACGGGTCACCGGTTCAACCGTCGGGTTGAACTGGAATCGAACCGTGACGTCATAAATATATTAAAATTATATTTAAATAAAAATATAAGTAATAAAATTATAAATTAAAAATTTTAATAATCTTAAATATTTCTCTTAATACTTTTTTTATTAAAAAATATAAAAATATATTTAGAAATATTATTAATTTTAATTTTGGAAGAAGAAATCAAATATTCAATATTCCCTTCCCTCCATATGATTTTAATTCAAATACTTTGATTGAAAGAAGACCTAAATTAGGTGTGAAAGCTGCCACTTGTGCTTTTCTTGGATATGCAACAAATAGTACAGTCTATATATTTTTTCATATTGAAAACAAAATAATTTTTAAATTAGGTGATGCAATTTTTCATGAAGAAAAATTTTCTTTTAAATCTAAAAATGGTGGGAGTCAAAATTATTAAGAAAATATTTTATCTGAAACCGGTTCCTTTACTCCTCTTTTACAAAACCAAGATACTGTAGTTTTTGAACCTAGGAGGAGTAAAAGAGCCAGATTAGAAAAAGATTTTGGCCCTGATTATCATGTTGTTAATGTGGAGGAAACTCCATTAACTTTACAAGAAGCTTTGGCATCTCCTGACTCTGTTTTTTAGAACGAGGCTGTAAATGATGAGATGGAATCATTATTATCCAATAAAACTTGGGTATTAGTGGATTTACCACCATGTTGTAAAACTATTGGCTATAAATGGGTTTTGAGAAAAAAACTTAAACCGGATGAAACTATTGATAAATATAAAGCAAGATTTGTTGTAAAAGGTTTTAAACAACAAACAGATCTTGACTTTTTTGATACATTTTCTCCGGTTACTAAAGTCACATCCATTAGATTATTAATTACAGTGGCTGCAATTCATGATCTAAAAATTCATCACATGGATGTTAAAACAGCCTTTTTAAATGGAGACCTGGGTGAAGAAATCTATATGGATCAGCCTGAGGGTTTTGTGGAACCTGGTCAAGAAAGCAAAGTGTGCAAGCTAGTTAAATCCCTATATGACTTAAAACAGGCCCCTAAACAATGGCATGGGAAATTTGATTCCTGCATGATTGAGAATGGCTATAAAATGAATGAATGTGATAAATGTATCTACTATAAATCTGAAGAAAATTCACATGTCATTATTAGCCTCTATGTGGATGATCTTATATTGGCTCTAATTTGCATATCATCGTGGAAACTAAAAATATACTCAGTAGCCATTTTGATATGAAAGATCTTGGTGAGGCTAATTATATTTTGGAAATGAAAATTACCAAAACTTGTGGTGGTATATTTCTTGATTAGTCGCATTATGTTTAGAAAATTTTGGGAAAATATAATTTTTATAAGTGCAAGTATGTTCTTACTCCTTTCGATCCTCATGTGCGTTTATTTCCTATTGAAAATGATGAGGATGTAATTAATCAAAAGAAATATGCTAGTATGATTGGTAGTTTGCGTTATGCGACTGACTGTACTAGACCTGACATTGCCTATACAGTTGGAGTATTTAGCAGGTTTACTAGCAAACCTAGCAGTGATCACTGGCTAGCCATTGAGCGTATTATGAAATATTTATCTGGTATCATAAAATATGGCTTGTTTTATAATAAGTATCTTGCAGTACTTGAAGGTTACAGTGATGCCGATTGGAATACCTTGTTAGGTGATTCATTATCAACCACTAGTTACTTATTTATCTTGGGAGGTGGTGCTATAAGTTGGAAATCGAAAAAACAAACCATTATTGCTAATTCAGCAATGGAGGCTGAACTTATTGCTTTAGCTACAGCCAGTGAAGAAGCAAATTGATTAAGAGATTTGTTAAATGAAATCTCTTATTGGGAAAAACCGATTCCACCTCTATTGATTCATTGTGATAGCACCGCAGCAATTGGTCAAGTTAATAACCGTTATTATAACGGTAAATCCAGACCTATTAGAAGAAAACACAGTACTGTGAGATCTTATATGAATAATGGCATTATAAATGTGGATTATATTAAATCTGGTGATAATCTTGCAGATCCATTAACTAAAGTCTTAGCAAGAGATAGAGTCTGGAATACATCGAGGGGGATGGGGTTGAAGCACATTGAATATAGCATGAGCCATGTATGAGAATACTCAACCCAGGGACCAGAGATCCTGTAACTGGGTTCAATGAGAAAAACGATCATATGATGGCCGTGAGAAATGCACTAAATTACTTTTTATCCATCCCTATGATGTAAGTGCATTTATTCTGTAACGTTGTAGAGGTTGAGTTATTAAAAAACTCTTAATGAATTTCTGTAGCTCTTATTGAGTGGGGTGTCACAGTTACAGGAGCACCCTTGACAGAATTCACCTATGTGAGTGTGGTAGTGGGGCCGCTACCTATGAGATTTGGGCTAATTCTCAAACACACTCATGAATCTTGGGATCGCACAAGACCGTAATGTGCTGGCTCTTAAAGCTTATGTGAACACTTGGAATATTATGTGTGTATAATAATTATTTATTTTCCTTAAGCAGTCATAGTTCAATGCTGAGCATACTATTGGCTCTGGAGTAGATATTATTGTTTCACCAATGGAGGTTCAGTGTAGAGCACACCTACCATGATGCATAATATCCTTCTTTGCCTAATAATCTTAGATGTTGTTACCTATAATATTAAAATAGGTGGGGGAATGTTAGTAGATATTTTAATATTATAATGTGTTATAGATTGGGCTCCAAATAACTTGTTCTCTTAGTTAATTCTTTCTTTTCCTCCAAGAAATCTTGCCCACCAAGTTTCCACACCAAGTTTCCAAGTCAAGTCTCCAAGTCTTCCAAGGAAATTGCCCATCAATTTCCTTTCCTATTCTTATCCACCAAGTCTCCAAAAAAACTTGACCACCAAGAATATTTGCCCTCGAAGTTACCTCTTCTATAAATTGAGCTTTTCACCTCTCTTATTGTGAGCTCAAGTTTTTTTTTTGTTTGGAGAGATTATCAGGCAAAGAAATAAAAAATGTATGTGATGAAGTTTTGGGTTCAACCAATTGTGCAGTATTGGTGAACCATAAGATTTAGTCGGGCTGTTGTATCCTGGGGGGACAAGTTAAGGTTTTTTCTACTGTACCGGTGTGAGGTTTTGCCTAACCGCAGAGGGCTTGAATCTCCTTAAAGAGAGCGAATTTTCCGTGCCTCAGCCTTTACAATAGTTATTGTAATTTTTATAATTTGTATTTTATGGTATTTTATTTGTAATTATCACCAATCAATAGCTTCCATTGAAGGGGTTTTGTATCTAGAGAATGACAAAAAATGTGCAGAACAATGAGGCTTTGTTCAAAGGTCATAAAATGCAAGGCTCTGCAGTACTCTAAGATTGAATAATACTTTTCCAATTATGAAAAGGCCAAATGATAGCCAAAAAAAAAAATAAAAAAATTACAGAGAAAATCCATCCAAAATGATGAAGCAGTGGCATTTTTTTAATTATGGATTGTAATGATGAGTGTTTTGGCTTAAAATGAAAAGACCATAAAAAAAGCCTATGAAAACTCCGTAATTACTCTATTAGAAAGAAAAAGAAGAAAAAGGATAAAAAAAATTGGTATAAAAATTATGCCTTCTCATTTACACTTCATTTGATCAATAACCTCACAGGAACTTTACCTGCCTGGTCTCAAACAAATTGCAGACACATATGCCAAAGTCCTTTTGGAGCCACATTATATCATGATCTGCTCCATACATGACCCGATAAGTGGAAGTGTCATCACAATATTCAAATCTACCATAATCTCAGAGCCCTCTTTCAGAGCCCTAAGTAGTGAAGAGCATAGCCCTGGGTAGGAGAAGATCAAATGAGATAGAAAAATATTGAAAGAAAAGGATCAAATCAAGTGCACAAAACAGTATTAGTGAATATTTTTAAAATATTAAGTAATTTTTTAATTTTTTTTAGATGCCCCTAACTTAAATATATTTAAGGGGGGTTTTTTTTTAGGGTTCCTGACATTAAGATTTTATAGCATAAAGGACATTCAATATTTTCATAATGTCTAAGGTCCTTCAACATTGATCCAGAGAAATTTCAATCCAGAGAAATTCGCTCCAGAGAAATTCTAGACTTCCCAAAGAATTTCTCTAGGTTCAATCCATAGAAAATTTAAATTTCTCTGGATTCATTTTGACCAATTTTCTCTGGTTTCAAATTCAAATTCAAATTTCTCTGAGTTCATTTATAAAGTAGAGAAAATTCAAATTTCTCTCGATTCATTTTAACCTATTTTCTCTGGATCACAATATCATTTTATGAAATCATTTTGATAGACCTTAGACAAATTTCTCTGAGTTCAAATTCAAATTCTTCCTCCAGAGAAATTCTTTGATAGCCTTCATTATCATCATCATCATCATCATCTTTTTTCTACATCAAATAAGTAGCTGTAGTAGCACCATGGAAGCCATATAAGCAAGAGCACTTTGATAGCATCAACACAAATACACAACATGACAAATGATTAACTGGAGGTAACATGAGGCAATAACAAAGCTTCCAGAGAAATTTGAATAACCCAAAGACCTACCAAAGAAATTTGAACAACCAGAGAAATTTAAACAAACCAAAGACCTACCAGAGAAATTTGAACAACCAGATAAATTTGAACAATCCAGAGAAATTCTCTAGTCCAAACCATTGCAAGGTTTATGTTCTTAAATCTATTGTTTAATTAATAGTTGGGGTTGATTTATTCAAATGGTTGTTGTTGTTGAAGGCAGAGAAAATGGTAAACAAATCAAAGAAAATTTTAAGTAAACCAGAGAGAATTTTTTTAGTTTGGAGAGAATTTCTCTGGTTTAGCTAGATGGTTGTTGTTGTTGTTGAAGGCAGAGAAAATGATAAGGAATTTCCCTGGATATCTACAAAGCTGTGTCCTCATGGGAAGCCACTGATCTTTCTCTCATATTTGGATTTTTGATTTCTAAATTCTTACACTAACAAACACACTACAGACACATCCATTGGAATGAAAAAAATTCCTTTTTCTATTAACCTTTTACACTTGAATGCAAACACTAAGCATCAATTTTGAAAGCTTTTAGTGATTTGTCTTTTGCAACCCATTAGACCAAATTAAGCAAGCACTGAACAACCTTTCAAAGGGAGAAGAAGAACTGTTTGAAAGCCGGCTATTGAACCAGTCATCATCATTCTGTGGTGGAGATTTTGTAATGGCGAAGATTTGTTGCGAAGTAGTGAGTGATAGCAAAGTATCGACAACGTCCGAACCGAGTTCATGAGTGGCGAGGCGTCGGAGAATAGAGATCTGACGGTTTAAGTACGTCGCCGGTGTGGCCTCGCTTGAGACTTCAAATGGACGAAAGCATCAACCGGAGTGTTAAGGAATGCTGGTGGTGTAGGCAGGCACCTTACTGGTGTAGGGTATACAGGTGCCTGATAACCATTCCATTCCAGATTTGAGGAAGAAACCCCTTGGGTTGGCGAAAACATCACTGGAACAAAAGGAACAGTAGTCTCATTCAACACTCTTGGTGTCGACCAAGATGAAATAGTTGGTTGACTTTGCCCATCTCTTCTCTCTAGGGTTTCGGAGAGAGGGAGAGAGAGAGATTGGAAGTGCTGCTCTGCAGTAGAGGAGGAGAGACAAAGAGTCAAATTTCTCTGATATATGTTTAGGAACCTTAGATATCAAAAAATAATATTGTGGATCTCTTCCATTACTAAAAGTGGGAAAGGAACCTTAGACTAATTTTCCCTATATTTAAATAGTAAAATATTTTAAAAAATTAATAAATACACAAAAATACAAAAAAATGTATTAAATTTTTTAATTTTTATTTATTTTTTGGTATTTAGTGAATTTTTTATATTGAATCCAACATAGCATAATCTTTTATATTGAAATAGAAGTTAGAATTACAAAAGGTTAATAGAGGTGGTAGCGGAAAGAATGGAGGGACAGTTGACAATGGTGATGATAGAGATAGCAGCAAAGCAATGCAATGACAATAAGGAGCTGGCACTGATGAAGGTGATGGGGAGTGGAGGTGGGGATGGCAGTGACAGATGTTGGTGGCTGCTGCAGTGGCGGATGGCCACGGTGATGAAGAATAATGGTCACTAAACGTCCAGAAATAGTAGTGGTTTGCAACACCAGCAATTGTGGTGCCAAAAGATAAAGTGGTATTTTGGTGCTATCCTCAAGTTTCACTTCATTCCTTTTAATTAACATTTTGACTTGGAAAATTCAATCCATCTTGATTTGCAAATGATACCTTCTCACCTTAAGAAGTCATAAGAACTAGCAATCATCACATGGCATGGCACAAGTGTTGCTTAGTCAGGATGATCCAATGTTTGGGATTGATACAGATCCCTTCCAACTTATGACTGCTACCTAATGCATCCACAGATAAAAGAGACCAGGTTGATTTGACAAAGCCAAGAAACAGATATATGCACGGTGGGGGCTAAGAAATCCTTCTGCCCTCTTTCAGGAGTTGAAAGTTTCAATCATGGTACTTCACTTCCAGATGCGGAAGGAACAAATATTATTTTCCACAAAGCATTACCTTTCAATCATGAATTACCAAAACAATGACGTTTCAGGTTCATTCAACTTAAAGAGTTGTGAATTATCAAAACAATTCTGTTTTAGGCTTAAATGAATGTAAAAATGTTCAATGGTCTGGTTTTGTGTGGCTGAGATAGATGGCAACAATAAGGTGGCAAAGACGATGCTTAATCTATCTAGGCAATGGAAATAGACCAATCAAGGTTTTGAACTTTTATTTCTCAAAATCAAAATCAATATCAATATCAATATGAAAAGTATCTCTCAACTTTGAAAACAGCTAACAACAAATCCCAAAATTAATGAAATTACTAAACCAAGTCCCAAACATAAGCCTAAATAAAAGCAGTCTTGCGCTTCTGCCTCACGTCGGTGTAGGTGTGAAAGGCAGACCTCTTGCGATTCCCATTGTTACTGAAGCACACAACAATGGCTGTGAGGTTGTCTTTGCTATAAAGGCCTGACGCATGATCAACGAGTTCTCTAGCACACTGCTGCGGGTCGTGATGTTGCCTCAGCTGATTACGAACAATGTCTACTGCTTCCTCATTGGACATAACATCCCAGACTCCATCACAAGCCAAGATCAAAAACTCATCCTCCTCGGTTAACGGGATTCGGTGAATATCTGGCTCCGCAGTGAGAGGCGAGGCAGACCCAAAAGGACGTTTCAGATGCCAATCTCCAAGAGCGCGGGTCACTGCAAGTTCACCATTAAGGTACCCAAACTTGATGGTTCCGCCCAGCTCTTCCACCCTTTGTCGTTCAGGCAAATATGTAGGCCTGTGATCATTAGAAATCTGCAATGCAACTTCATTCCTACAGAGAACGGCACGACAGTCGCCAGCGTTTGCGACTAGAAGATGCCTGCCAACTACTAGGGCAGTGAGGGCAGTGGTGCCACAGTCAGAGGCAACAAGGGAGGAGGAGTCAGCCAGGGCACGGTCAGCGCGCAAAAAGGCTCTGCGATGAGATTCCTCCAACTCTTTAAAGAAAGAGTCATCATCATCCGTAGGAGGCAAATCAACATCTTCAAAGAAAAATCTCATGGCATTGTCCTTGAGATAAGTGGCGGCTTCAGAGCCGCCATGACCATCGAAAACAGCATAGAAGGAGGCGTTTGGCAGAGGCCAGGTATAAAGAGAACCAAGGTGGGAAGAAACATCATCAATCAAGAGATGTTCATCCTCATTCCATCTGCGGGGTCCCACAGCTGTATCGCTACCCGAATGAACAAAGATCATGGTGGGGTAGTATAACCAAAATTGATCCAAATACAAGAAACCTAATAAATAAGAGACAACACAAAACAATTGCAAAATGTAAATAGCCAAGTGTCATTGAAGAATGAGCATTTGGAAAATAATTCATACAATTAAGCTAAAACTACTTGAAAAAAAGATCAAAACAAAAATTACAAAAAGTAATGCTTGATCTATAAATAAAAGTGTGATGGATTTATCAAAACCAACAATAGAGGCCTTCACAAAGAGATGTAGTGAAATATATATAAAAAAACTTGTAAACAATGCTAAAGACAACGTAATCATGTACCATAGAAAATAACCAACTCATTCAAATTTACCATTTTTTCATCTACAAACTTTCCATTCTTCAAGCTTTCTTATCTAATAAGTTTAGTCCCCACTATAGAGGCCTTCACAAAGAGATGTAGTGAAATATATATAAAAAACTTGTAAGCAATGCTAAAGACAATGTAACCATGTACCATAGAAAATAACCAACTCATTCAAATGTACCATTTTTTTCATCTACAAACTTTCCATTCTTCAAGCTTTCTTACCTAATAAGTTTAGTCCCCACTTTTTTCCAAAGGCAACAACTGCAGAAAGTAAATTAAATCCCTAGACAATATAAAAGGGTTTAGACATAGGGATTGGAAATCTTCCATTACAACTATGTAATGGAATGATCTGAATCTCACACTCAGTATAATTTAACAATCAATAGGATTAGTAATTTCAAAGCTAATGATTAATTAGCAAACAGGAAATGAACACTGTTAGTTAAACAGAAACAAAGTAACAAGGTCAATGAAAAACTTTGAATCAAAAGGTGTTAATAGGAAAGGAGGCTCATAAATTCCCAAGCCATGAATTTACCTGTTCGTTCTTACCCAATTGATGTACTAAGAACCATTCCATTAATAACCTAGTGCTCAAACAAATTCAACAAAATGGTGACATGAATGCTGACAATCTTTGCAAATACATAGAATCTTCTGAGGACACTCTGCATTCTTTTAGCTACATTCACAAAATTTTGTATGGTTGCCATGTAATTGTGTGGCTCAACCAATTTACAAGAAAGAAAGACAAAAAAGAAAAAAAGAAAAAAATTAAATAAGATGCACCGAATTTTTGTCTATCATCATAATACCACAATGTAGCGTGTTTCTAGTATTACCAATTCATAAAAATACTATCCAAATCAAAAAATTTGATGGAAATATATTCAATGATTCTCTACCAATGTCAATGTGATTTTTGATTTCACATTTTGGACACAACTAAGTAGTAAAGAAACTAAATGGTTTATGAAAACTAACATTGATATAGACCTACTGATTGTTAAATTATATTGGGTGTGAGATTAAAATCATTCCATTACATAATTGTAATGGAAGATTTCCAATCCCTATGTCTAAACCCTTTTATATTGTCTAGGGAGTTATATAGGTTAAAAAGAAAATATTTTTATTAATTATAATTTTTGATAGCTTTTGAAAAAAAAAATGCCATGGATGTTAATAAATTAAAGCATTTTGGGGGAAAAATGATGTGAAAAAATGTTATTAAAAGCTGCTTCTATTGTAGTACAAATCAAATGCACTATTATTAACGGGTACAATCAATTGTTACACTTCAAAATTCCCATTAAAATGGCCATTAATGAGCAAACATCAGGAGAAAAGCTAAATACAAACTGCAACTCTGAGGGGGTGACAGAATCCAATGACCATGTTCCTTACATGGAGGACCTTGCTGATATCCCGTTGCCTGAATAAGGATTGTGAAGTCAAGGGTAAAGCCCTTGAATCAACAGCTAATATGGATTAGCATTTGATCAAATTGATTTTAAATATAATTTTTTTATATGAAATCTCATTTATTTCAAATTGAGTTCACCCTTTTATTTCCTCTGATTTTTATTGAGTTAGGTTTCCCGCAAGATTAAATCTCAATTTGAGAGAACTTGAGAGTTCATGGGATCCACCAGAAGACCTGCTTAGATAATCCAAACAATTCATTTTGTAAGCTCTCCATATATATCATTCATAAAAAAATTAGTTTGATACCAAAATCATAATTTTCTTGTAACGAATATAAGCCAAGTAAGTAACTTGACTTCAAATTATAGCGTAACTCTAATATGCTTGAAATTAATTTTTTAAGTAATGGAACCTGAATAAGCTTATTATTTATTTATTTTGCAATATTAACACGTTCTTATAAATTATTATTAAAGAGTCAAATGACTCACTTGACCAAAATGGTCCATCCAAAATTGAAAATTGCTTATTAATCTTATGATACCCACTTATAAGTCTAAGACAAACTAAAAATGTGAAACAATTACAGTTACACAGGAGGGGTTATAGAACTCCAAAAAGTATATAGCATATTAATTAGGATACATGTTGACTGTAAATCCTTTGGAAATTAGGCCAAATTTCAGCACTAATAAATCAATATATGTGGGAATTCTGCAGCCTCAACTCTACTTTAGTGTCCTAGCAAAGATGCCTATTTCCCTCTTAGTTTCTGACTACTTATTAAATTATTTATATACATTGCAACTCTGTTTTATTTTTTTAATTTTTATTTTTTAACAAACCCCTATCACATGGTCCTCTCATCAGTTTCATAAAACTCTGTTCACAGTATATCATAATTGGATTGGATAGTGAATAGTTTTGGATCTATCTTTCAGAATACAAATCTTTTCAATGTTGTTTAAGGAACTACTCAATTTATGAATTTGGGAGGTACTCAGATTGATTGTTTCATAAGAGTCTAAAGAACATTACCCAGTGTTGGTCCCAGTAATTGAGGATGTTGGGATGTGTATAGATTGGAAGAAGACTCAAACCTTCATGCTCACACTTGAGCAATGGCCCTATTCTTTCATATAATCGTATCATATTTTTTTCTTTACTTATAACTCATATTTGGTTACAACATTTGTGGTAATCAATATCACAAATGTTATAAGTTGCATACGGTACACATCCCAAAAGGGGTGTAGTAGCATGACCCATACATACCACACATAAATCCATATAAACTCTAGTTTGGAATGAATCAATAAATCAAAGACCCAAAAAACAGAAGAAAAACAAAATAGTACAATCAAAGTTAGAAGAACAAAGACTACTTTTAGTCCAAAAAGCCTTCAAATGTATTTACAAATTGAATAACAAAAAGAATCAATCAAGAATAGGAAAAAAAAAAAAAACAGAGTCAACTCTGCAAATGCAATGTGTTTAATCAGTAACGGCCTGACTAATAGGCCATTAAGACATTTGTCTAAGGCCTCCAACATTGAAGAGGCACCAAATATTTATATATTTGATTAGACTACATAATTACTTTGTTGACATGTCTTTCTCATTTACTATTAGTTTTTTTCCTTTTTCTAGCTAACTGGTTAACAACTACGACTCAGTTAATTGGGATTTCCTATTCTCAATGCTTTCAAAGTTTGGCTTTGGATCAAAATGGGTAGACTGGATGAAGGAATGTGTAACTACTGCAAGGTTATCTGTGCTTGTTAATGGATCTCCAACAGAGGAATTTAGTCCATAAAGGGGCCTAAGACAAGGGGATCCCCTATCTCCCTTCTTATTTAACATTGTAGTTGAAGGGTTAAGTGTATTACTGTCAAGGACTCGTAACCAGGATTTAATTAAGGGGATGAAAATTGGATCTAATGATGTTGCACTTACCCACTTACAATTTGCAGATGACTCACTTCTCTTTTGTGAATCTAAAGTGATGGGAGTTAGCAATTTAAAAAGGATTTTAAGATGCTTTGAAGTATTGTCTGGGCTGAAAATAAACTACCACAAAAGTGTAGTTTGTGGAGTGGGTGTAGCAGAGGATTCCTTCAATGATTTTGCTTAATTATTGAATTGAAAAGTGAAGAATCTGCCCCTAGAGTATCTGGGGTTACCTCTAGGGGCTAATCCAAGCAGAAAAGCCACTTGGAGACCTGTGTTGGAGAAGATTAGGAGCAAATTAGCTAGATGGAAAACAAGGCTGACTTCATTAGCTGGAAGGCTTACACTAATTAAATCTGTAACTTCTTCTTTACCTGCTTATTATTTGTCTATTTTTAAAATGCCTAATGGGGGATTGCAAAAGAAATAGAGAAGCTACAACCTACATTTCTGTGGGGTGGCTCAGAGTTGAAGAAAGTACATTAGCCCTGTTTGGTGCAGTTTAAAAGCTACTTATTTCAGCTTTCAGCTTAATTTAAGCTATTTTGATGTGTTTGGTTTAGCTTATAACTTATAGCTTATAGCTTTTTGGAAGTCAGAAATTAGCTTATTCTTTGAGTGGGGGTAGGAGATGCTTAATTTATAAGTCAGAAATCAGCTTATGTTCATAGTTATAAACTATAAGCACTTTCCCACAGCTCTACCAAACAGGGCCATTAGGTTAAATGGAAGGAAGTTGCAAAAATTATGGAACAAGGGGGTCTGGGGATAAGGAGAATGAAAGAAGTTAACACATGCTTGTTGATTAAATGATGCACTATGGAGAAGAATTATTTGCAGCAAATACAAATTGGTGGTGGGTAATGCCAAATATAGACGTTACCAACAATTTCTCCGGAGTGTGGAATGACATTGTGTCCATTGCAAACCAGAGTAATATCCTACTGAGGTTTTACTTAGGTAATTGTCAAATAAGAATTGGGATGGCCATAGAAAAACTTTCTCGTCTGACTGATGGTGTGTTAACAGGAGCCTGAAAGAAGAGTTTCCTATTCTATATAGATTGGTTGTGGATAAAGGGGTGTCCTTGAACTCAATGTCAATGATTAAATAAAGTTCAGGTGATTGGGAGTTTCAGTTTAGAAGGTAGCTTTATGATTGGGAAAAGGTGGAGGTTTTAAGGATCAAAACTTTGTTAGCATCGGCTCCTGTAACTAGGCCAGATCAGGTTGATAATCTGTTCTGGGCAGCCTCAAGCACAGGTGTGTTCACGGTGGCATCAACATATAAATTCATCCAAGCAAGTTCTGGCCCACCACTCTTAACCAGTAAATTGGTATAGGTAAAGTTTATTCCCCCCAGGGAGTAGTTCTTGGGCTGGTTAGTTTGGAAGAGAAGATTGGAGACAACTGAGTTTCTCCAAAAATAAAACAGACAAATAAACAAGCAACAAGGAACAATCAAAAGGTCTCAATATACAAATTAAAAACTCAAAAAACTGGTTTTTTAAATTCCAAACCAAATATTAACTTTCTTTTACACATTATTCAGTTAAAATTAGTGTTGATTTTATTTGTATAGATTTTTTATTTTATTTCTTTATTTTGTTGAAAATGATGGCGTGTAACGATAAATCCTAATCCAAACGCATCCCATCCCATTAGGTGCAAAACATTAAAACCCTGCATGCGTTTGAATCTAGCAAGAATATCTGTGGCAGTATATCCAAGAGGATGACCAACATGTAGCCCAGCTCCACTTCAACAACAGTCAATGGAACACCAAAACCTCATCAAAACAAGGCAACTTGCAAAAATCCAGTAATTTGACAGTAACTAGCAAATCAAAATTACATATATCGAATATTAATCAATCCAAATAGCTTAAATTGAGCACTTAGCAGAACAATTGAGATACACAACTATGCAAAGTCATAACATCCACGTAACACAAAGGCAAAAAGACCAAAGATGACCTGGCCAGTCAAGATCTACTGATTCTAGCAATTCAGTTTTATATGGATTATAGAATCTTGCCCTGGCCACTACACTTAAATTTTAGGAGATCAATAAAATTACAGATGTAAATAACTTTAACACAAAAGAATATTGCCAAATAATATACTTGGTGGCACAATGTGAACTATCTGAGAAAGAATACATAGAAGCTAAATAGATCAAAAAAGTAAGCATTAACTATGTTCACATGCTATGCCAGTGACTGTAGAGTGTAAAATACTAGATTTAGTACAGGTAGCTACATCACGAGTTAACTGAAAACTTAGTAGGTAACAATGTAAATATTACTCATTTCAAAATAAACTGCACCTATATTAAGAGTCATACAAATAACAGAGTAAGTTGTAGCATTACATCAATTGCAAGCTTCAATAGCAAATATTCAGTTGGTAGTACAAAGAAACGGATAAACCAAACGAATATTAGCATTTGCCCCAAGAATTTAATCCGCATCTGTTACTCAAAATAAATGATTGGTTTTGGGTCTCAAAATATTTTTTTTAAAGTCTCTTATACGTTATGGAATCTGCAAAAGCCTTCCTTTTGAACCATCTTTATAGATTAATCTCTCATCAAATAGTGAACAAAAACCAATGGAAAATGTTATAAAACAAACCTTAAAATATACCAATAAACCAAGTAAATTAATCTTTAACCATGAAGATTAGGACACACATACATCGCTATGAAGCTAATTCTATAAATGTGATGAAAGAGACCTTTTAACTGTCAAACTCTTAGTAAACATCATGAGACCCAACTTTCATTCACCCCATTTGATATGTAAAAGTGTATAAACACACTCACAAATGTATTGATAACCATTAACAAGCAAGCTCTCCAAGGACACAGAACTAACTAATCATAGAAAATAATCTTAAGCCATCTACAATTAGATTGTGGGACCTGTCATTAAAGAAGTTGTTAATGTGTATTTTCTATAAGATTGGTCAACCTTTATTTTCTCTGTCTCTAGACCTAATTGATTTGATTCTCTCAAAACCGACTAAACCCTGACACTAATCAACCAAACCTGGGGAGAGAATAATAAATCAAGAAGTCTCTGCAGTGTTGCACTCTCTCTCTCTCTCTCTCTCTCTAATAATAATCAAGAGAGACATGAGTGTCACCCAATTTACAGATAACAAAGAAATTTTGTATCTTAAAAACCAATAAAATTTTATTGGTTTTCAAAAAAATTAAAATGTAAAAACAAAAAACAAAAAAAAAAAAAACAAAAACAAAAGCAAAAACAGAGAGCTAATAAATTCCCAGAAAATAGAGACAAAAGAAACAGAGGATGATTTCGGAATGTGATCAATGACATTGCTGATTATAGATGGAATCAAAGAGAGATAGAAAAAGAGCCAATAATAGGATTAAAAATTTTGAATTTTTTCAAAGGAAAAAGCTGAGAAAATAAAACTTAATATCAGATATTCATTCTTCACAGTTAGTGTTTTGAAATCAAAGTGGCACAGCTATTGGCTACAGATGTTAATTTTGATTGAGAACCAAACTTAATATAAGATATTCAATAAGGGTTAGGGTTTTGAAATCAAAAGCCCTAATGTACATGAAGTTTAGAGTTAGAAGCAAACCTGAGCTACAGAAAAGATCTCTCGGAAAGATTCGATTAGAATGGAAGCAACTTGTTCTTAAAGTCGAGAGAGTGAGAGATTGTGAAGATGTCAACACTGAGAACGGTGGCCCCAAAGCCAACGGGGTCAGTGGTCTTCGGCAATGGCTGACGCTTCGGCTATGGCAGAAGAGAAGAGGGAGGAGAAGAGAAGAGCAAAAGCCAGAGCAAGAGGCCAACTGACTTGGGACCCCTCGACTGGTTTCTTTTATCGTCTTTTTGGTAACCGTTACAACTGTTGCCAATTGAAAATTAAATTATTAAAATAAATGATTGTGGTCTATGCATTTCATTTTAATGTTTCATTGATAAAACGTAAAGGGTTTTATTACATTCTCCGAAATTGGGCCTTAATCCCCTGAATTTTCATATCAAGGTAAAAAAAAAAAAAAAAAAAAAAAAATTATCCAAATTAGAAATTAGGGGCATTAGGGGCAGCAGAATTAGGGGCACAAACCATTTTTAAAACGTAAATTAGTTGTGCATATCATTATGAATAATATTATATATATTAATTAATGTACTAATTAATATATTAATAGATGATGTGGTGTCATTTTATAAATTTTGAATATTTGTAATGTGTATAATAAATGTGATCAGTAATTAGGGGTGAGCATGATCCGGATTGGTTCGAATTAGGATAAAATCAGGATCAATTCGTTATTTACGATTCTTGAAAAATTAAGATCAATCGAATCCGTTTAAATCGTGGAACCAATCCGAACCAATTTATTTAAATACAGATTGAATCGGTTTAGGACTACAAATTTACATAATTAAATAACAAAAAAAAAAATATAAAACATTTTAATTTCATAAAAATATAAACATAACATCATATTAGTTCCACAATAGCAATATCTATTTCCATAATAGTGACATATTGTTCTGGAATTTAAACAATCATAAAAAAACTGATTTCACCATAAATATTTAGACCATTACAAATTAAAACTAAACATTAACAAACAAAAGTAATAAAATAAGATATTATACGAGTTTAGGTTTGAGTTTAGGTTTTATATAAAATAAGAGAAGATACTATGTCGGAAGGGTGTATAATATAAATATAGACTATTTATATATGGTTTGGATTGGTTCCAATTCGAAATTATGGGGTTCAATCCGAAACCGATCTATGGATTACGGATTTTTAATTTTTCAATCAAGAACCAAACCACGGATTCAAAAAACCAATCCAAACCTACCAGATTGGAGTGGAACAGATTGAATTACGGATTTTATGGATTCCTTACTCAATTCTATCAGTAATAATGTCATAACACTAGTTGGTACACTAGTTAATATACTAATTGGTGCATGTAGCACTACCGTATTATTATTTTTTGCTTGAGCACATTTATTCTAAAATTAAGCTTCTCTCATATTCACATATTAACTTAGGAGAATTTGAGGGAGGTGTAGAGGCCACCACAAGTCTTGTTTCGATGATCCGAACAGTTCACTTTTTAGAATTCATTGAGTAGAATATTCATAGAAAAAATAAGATGATTGGATATTGGTAACTGTACGTTTGAATTAAATTTGTATTACAAAAGATGGATGGTTATTTTTGAAATTATATTTGTCGTCAATTTTTTAAAAACTATGTAATTCAAACATATAATTACCGATATCCAATTATTTTGAATTTTGCATAAATATTTTACTCAATGAGTTTAAAAAAGTGAACAGTTCAAATTACCGAAATTGGTGCCAAAATGGATCTACTAAGTCTAAATGGTCTTTTAAATTAAGATAACTACTTGAGAGAAGTCAAACCTTTATTCTATATAGGTGACCGTTTATAAGTAAAGTGATACAAAATTGTAGGTGCAAAAAAATTAAAATTATATTGCATGGATTATTAATTCTTCTTACGTTGGATTGCTTGTTTATGATAAATTTACAGGTGTAGAGGTTCAAATTTGTTTGTTTAATTTGATGCTCATTTCAAAGATTACTGGCACGTTGATGATGATTAAGAATGTTTAATTCCAATTTTTTTTTGTATTTAATTTATTTCAAATCTATTATGTTTTGTGTCGAAGGTGTATTTTTGACTGTTATAATTGGATACCTCCTAACAAATTATCAATGCACATTTTTTCATTAGCAACAACCCTTGATCAGATCCTAAGATGAAAAGTAAGCATATTGAAAACCAATTTGGAAAGATGGGTTCATTCGGAATACGAAAGGGAAAAACAAACTCCACAGCTTGTTTCTAGTCACAACCTGGAATATTTGGAAAAATCGGAACAAAAGGGTTTTTGAAAATAAAAATACTCCTATTTTTGAGAGTGTGTTCAAGCATTCAATTTAGACATTACAAAACCCCTCAAATTTAAGAGCCTAACAGTGTGGTCTTGTCCAAGTGCAGGAAAAATCAAGCTAAATACAGACGGTAGTACTCGCCGGAATGGAGGAGGTGGTGGATTCGGTGGGCTATTTCGAGATGAAAGAGGATCATGGATTAGCGCCTACTATGGAAGACTAGAGATATGCACCAGTCTTGAAGCGGAACTTTGGGCTGTTTACAAGGGGCTCACAATTATTCTTCAACGAGGCTTCAATCAAGTAATCATTGAAACTGATGCGGAGCAAGTGGTCCATCTATTGAGTGAAGAACTGGTGAAAGATGCCCCTTTAGGGGCATTGTGGAAGATGCTTGCATTATCTTGAGAGGTTGTGATTGCTCAATTCAACATATCAAGAGGGAAGCCAACATATGTGCCGATGCAATGGCAAAATTTGGTGAAAACCAACCAGCTGAGCTGCTAATAGTTATTGAACCACCATAGGAAATCCGTAGTATGCTAATTGCGGATATTGTTCACCTCAGTGAGGAGGGAGTTAGGATCTAGTCCTGTTTGTTTTGTTTTCTATTCCGATGTACCTAAAAAAAAAAAAAAACCAATTTGTGCAATGTCTTCAAAAATCAATTCTTCTTAGGTTTGGATTAGGTTTACATATTTTGGTTGGGCTATCTCATATTGAGATCTTAACATGACAGAACTTGAGGGGCGTATAAAATTCATTACGGGTCCTGTTTTGATGATCCGAACTGTTCATTTGTAAGACTTGCAATGTATATTTTTGATAAATAGGACTCGCAATGTATATTATCAATGAAAAAAATTAGTTCGATTCAATAATCATAACTTTTTCATTTTGTTGTTTTTGTCTCTAAAAAAATAGACGACAAATATACTTTTGAAATAGACCATTCATTTTTTTTTTCCCCGAAATAATTGTGATAAAATGAAAAATTCACGGTTATCAGATCGTCCTAAATTTTTTCATGGATAATATATATTGTTAGTCCTACAAAATGAACGGTTCAGATAATCAAAACGGGATCCGTGGTGGGCCCTATAAGCCCCTCAAGTTCTGTCATATTGAGATCTCAATATGAGAGAAACTTAACCCTAAAAAAATTCACTACTTATAGGAATGGGAGACTTATTGTTCAATAGGTCTTATAATGATTAATAGTGTTTTTCATTAAACACTATTAGAAAACGTTACTAATTGTTAATTTTCAGTGATAATTTAAAAATTGTTACAAAAGATGTTACTAATTATAAGTTTTAGCGACAATTTAAAAAAATTGTCACAAAAGTCACTAATTTTCAACTTTCAGCGATAGTTTGAAAAATTCGTTACAGAAAAATGTCACTAATTATATGTTTTAATTACAATTTATTAAAATCTTGATAAAAAAAAAAATTACCAATTGTTTATTTTTAGCAACGTACGTAAAAAATCGTTATCAAAAATTATTTTTAGTGATGATATTATTACAGTAATACTTATTTTCAATAGGACTTGATGGAAATTAAGTTTAACTATTGAGATCTATTGATAATTTACCCTATAAGGAATCTATTAAATTCTGATCATAGTTGCGGTGAGCAAGGTAAGATGTTGTACAAGAACTTGTTGGTGATAGGGTGATAACCTCGAATTGAATTCATCTGTCGCTGCGATTGCATCCTATTTTAGTAGCCAATATGCATTTTAGCTTTTAGGGTTAATTACACTTTGCACACTATGTGGATGATATTATGGACTTTTTCAATTTCACCCAACAACTACATAAATTTGATTCAATGTAAGCCACATGGTTAAAAGAGTGCAAAGTGAAATTAAGAAAGGTTTTTAGAGGTAAAATTTTTGTTGCCAAAAGAATCAAGTGAAACATCAGTAATACTTGAGGTTTTCTGTTAATTGTGTGTATACAAAATTTATTCATAAAGTCTTATACTGAATGATAGGGTGAGCTGGTTAAGTGACAAAAAAAAAAAAAAGAAGTCCCATTGAATCAAATTTAGGTGAAATTGAAAAAAGACGATAGTTAAAGGTGTGACTTGTTATCCGTTACATAGTTAAAGATGGTAAGTGTAATTTCATAGTTTTTAATATAATATAGATTTTACATGAAGAATATGCATGCATGCAATATTTTGTAAAAGGTTATTAGTGAACTATATGACAACTTGCCGAGTGGGCAAAATTTGGGGCTTAGGAGTGTGTACCTTCTAGGTCTATGGTTAAATACCAATGAGATCCCCGCAAGTAAGTGGTGGGATTGGTCTTCCAAAATTAGTCGAGGTTTGTGTAATTGGTTTAAAAAAATAAAAAACTATAAGATAAGCTTCATGAGTGACTGAGACACGGCTGCTATGAAAACTCTTCTAATCACTACAAGAAAATACATTTTTGGCGACCATTTTTGACTACCAAAAAAAATTTAGTTGCCAAAAGTGTCGGAATTGGCTACCAAAAATAATATTAGTCAGCAAAAGTCAACTTTTTAGCTACTAATTTTTTTTAGTAGGGGAATGTTGGTTATTGGTGACTAAAAAAAATTTAGTAGCTAAAAATATTACAATTGGTGACTACAAAAATTTTTAGTAGCTAAACATATCACAATTGGCGACTAAAAGAAATTTTAGTAGCCGTAGAGCTACTTTTAGCTACTAAATTGTTTAGTAGCCGAAAGAATTTTAAAAATTTATTTTTTATCTTTTGGCGACCAAAATTTTGGTCGCCAATACTTTATTTTCAGCAACGAAAAACAATTTTAGTAGTCGTAGGTAGAGATTTGGCTACTAAAACGCTTTAGTCGCCGATTGGAAAATAAAAAATTATTTTTTACCTTTGGCGACTAAAATTTTAGTTGCCAATAGTTTATTTTCAGCGACGAAAAACAATTTTAGTATAGGTAGAGATTTGGCTACCAAAACGCTTTAGTCGGCGATTAGGGGAAAAAAAATATTGGAGGATTTTTTGAAATTTTGGAGGGTTTTACAAATTAATTGGCGGAGATCACTTGAAGAACCAACGGGTGAGATCAATACCTCTCCAATGAAATATTAGGGTCATCTCTTCATTTTAGAAGATGAAGGGTTGAGGAGTCCAGCTGCGTCGCCGTCCCGCCACTGCTCCTCCACGCGTTCGCCGGCAATCGGAGCACCTCCTCCTCCTCCTCCTCCTCCGCCATCGCCATCGTGACTGTTGCGACCACCACTGCCTCCGCTACCACCTCCGTCGATGTCCTCTTTTCACGCCGCCGCCGCCTCCTCCTCCTCCTCCAACGCCGATCTTCACAGATCTGCAAATGTCCCTGAACCAGAATTGCTATATGTGAGAAAAATGATTGTTTATACATTTATTGTTTATACATTTATTCATTTATTGTTAGATATATATGTAAACACTTTAAGTATGATCATATAATTGCTAGAAAAATGATTGAGAGGTACGGTTGTGGCTCACCAAAGTATTTGAAGTCACCTAAGATGATAGAATTTTTGTAAATTGAAGGCTAGCATGTTTATTGAGTCACCTAAGTTGATTTTTATTTTTTGTTTTTTGATTTCGTCTTTTGATGAATTTGTAAAATTTCCTTTACTCACTCACAAGCTTACTTGTAAAGGTGGATGATATTTTTTACCCCATTTTGTTGCAGTTTCTAATTTTAGATTTGTGGTGCTTCAGAAAATCAAGAACCCCAACTATAAGGGCAAGTGGAAAACCCCATGGATTGATAACCCAGGTATAGTCCTGCTCAAGAAATTTAATCGTAACATGGGCAAGCTAGATGTGTCATTGCACTTTTGAAAATTTCTGTGAATTTGTTAATTTTTTAAGTTATGCTTATCACTAATTGTTTGGGAATGTAAGCTAATGAGGTAGAAATTAAAAATAAAAGGTATGTCGAAGATGAAATTAACTTTTTCTGTGAATTAGTTTAATTACAATACTTGTTTGTTCCCTGCAGAGTTCGAAGATGATCCTCACCTTTATGTGTTGAAGCCAATAAAATATGTAGGCATTGAAGTTTGGCAAGTAAGACTCTTGACTCTCTATTATTAAAGTATTGTTATTTCTTCTAATTGGGTCTATGATCTTGCACTTTCGGCGACTAATTATTTAGTAGCTAAAGGTGACACCTTCCCCGACCACAACAACTTAGTAGCCAAAAAGCCTCATTCGGCGACTAAAGGTTTTAGTGGCGGAAACATAACATTTGCCAACTAAACTAAATTTAGTTGCGAAATATAGTCACTTTCGGCGACCAAACAAAGTTTAGTCGCCAATACTATCGCCGACAGGGTATAGGCGATTTAGTTTGGCGACAAAATATTTTAGTCGCTAAATCGTTTCAGCGACTAAATATTGGACTTTTGGCGACTAATCTTTTAGTAGCCAAAAGTGACATTTCTTGTAGTGAATGTTTTGGGATTTGATGAGTTTATCAACTGATCTTACAAGAAATTTTTTTTTTCCTGAGAAATCTTACTGGAATTGATAGTTGAAGTGAGGAGGCATGCATCTACCTCTACTAATTAGGATGTTGATTCTTGGTGACTTGCAGCCCATCTTGAGATTTCTGGGCCCAAGGTGAAATCTTAAAATTTAGACTTTTTATGTAATAAAAAAATTTATTTCTTCAAAATTTTAGTTTGAAGGTGTATAATGTAAATTCAAAGTTAGTTTAATGCGAGGCATACTTAGAATGAATGAGATATATAAATATATTTTGAATTATTTTTAAGAATATATAGTATTATATATATATATATATAATCATTAAAAAAATTGTGAAAAAATGGTAATTAAGTACTTATATATATATATATATATATTTTTTTTTTAACTAATACCCACACCCTTTCACCAAATGTTTATTAAATCAATAGAAAAATAAATTCTTTTTTGAGTGATTTATTAGAAAATCCTTTTTCAAATGTTTGTATTTCAATTAGTCCATAAGATATTTTTGTATTCCAATAAGTCCTATTATTTGGATATTTGATCCACCAAATCCTAATTTTAAGATTTAAGGTATTTTATGGACATTTCTACTATTATAAATATTTTTTGAATGGTTAGCAATTTGGTGATGTGAATATTCATATTTTATAATGTGAATATTCAGATTGACAGTGTGAACATTCACATTGACATGTTAACATTCATATCACGGAACATTTACATTGTAAATGTGAATATTATTACTAGGGTGATTTTGGTAACTACGTCACCAATAGGACTTATTGGAACATAAGAAAATAGGGTGGACTAAATAAAACATAACTAGGTGAAAAGGGATTTATGAAAAAGTGTCCCCTTTTTTTTTCCATCAAATTTGTATTTGATGAAAATTCAAAAAGATAAAGTATTGGAGATATTTTTTTCATCAAATTTGATAAAAAAAACGGAAATTGTGAGAACCCATATTTAATTATTCTTAAAAGAAAATAAATAAATAAATAAATAAATTTTACCCATAATTTATCTAAAATATATGTTAGTGTATAAGTTAGTTTTAAATTAATCCAATTAAATCACTAGCAAGACTACAACAAATTACACTTTTGGTGACTAAACTTTTAGTCGCCAAAACGTTTTGTCGACTAAACTTTTTGGTCGCCAGCTTTGTCGCTAGATTATTGTCGGGAAAGGTATTGGCGACTAAAAATTATTTAGTCGCAGAAAGTCTTCAATTGGCGACTAATTTTTTAGTCGCCAAAAGTTTTCAATTAGTGACTAAGAATTATTTAGTCACTGAAGTATTCAATTGGCAACTAATTTTTTAGTCGCCAAAAGTTCATAATAAATTTAACATTATATTTTTAGCGACTAAAATTTTTTGTCGCCAAAAACTTAACCATTTAGGGCGACCAAACATTTAGTCGCTAATTTTCCTTTTTATTCATCTTATTTCTTTTAGCTACTAAATGGTTTAGTAGCCTAAAGTCTAGTTTTTGTTTAGCTACTAATGTTTTAGTTGCCAATTAATTTTCTTTCTTTTGTTTTGTTTTGTTTTGTTCTTTTTTTTGGCTACTAAATCATTGGTCGCCTAAAGTCTTTTGTTTATGGCTACTACATATTTAGTCACCAAAAGATTTGTTTCCATTTAATTCTTTTTTTAGCTACTAACTATTTAGTCGCTAAAAATATTTATTTCATTTTTGGCTACCAATTGTTTAGTAGCCAAAAACATAATTTTTTTTTTTAAAAATTAATTTATCCACAACCTATATGTATTCCATGCAACCTGTAACATGTATACAAACAAAACGATACATATATATATATATATATATTATCACCCATTCCACAATCTGCATCTATTTCACTTACAACCATCCAGACAAAAGAATAACTTTTAATGTTAACATTGCAAAGAAAATATATTCCAACTTAAAATAATAATTTCATACAAACCTATTTAAACATATGAGCTACTAGTGACATCCATACACCAGCTATATATAAAATCAAAAGACTTCAAAAATTCACTAGAATAAATCAAAAGGCGTTCTGCATGAAGGGATACACCAAAGGCGTTCTGTTGGTGTTGTGCAGAACCCAATAAGATGTAATAGATTCTTGTGAACAACTACACTTATCATCTCAACTTCACGTTGGAATGTTGAGTCTCCACCATAACGCTCATAGTCATTTAATCATTTTACAGCCACTTTAGTATTATTTGAAAGCACTCCTTTATAAACCTTTCCAAAACCTCCCTTTCCAAGGACATTTTTCTCATTAAAGTTGTCTGTAGCTAGCTATAATTCTCGCCAAGCAAATCTTATCTATTGGCCAATTGCAATTCTTTTGTCAACTTTACATGAGCATACAAATAAACAGAATCATCAGTAAATTACCAAAAAACCCAAGTCACAACAAAATCAATACCTCAATTATATATCTACCAAAGATTTAGAATTAATGAGAAAGCTAGAGGTTAATACACATTGACAAGATAATATATCAAACACTGAAGAACTAACAAAAATATAATGTGCCAAGAAAAGGAAATTATGAACTATAAACTATGCTAATAAAATCTCAAAATTCAACTGATAACATTTCTTTGGCATTGTTTCATTAAATCCAATTTTTATATACTAATAAGTATTTTGTGCTTTTCTCGAAAGAACCTAATCTGCCTGTAGATATCAAAGATGCTTCACAAATTGATTAGGGAAAAATATTAAATAAAGCAAACAAATAGCAAACTATTTTACATTCACTTGTACCTGATTTATACAAAATAAATTTATGATTTTTCAAGCTTTTAAGCAGCCCATGCAAAGAAGGGGCTAGAAAGCACAATGAAGTGGCAATCTTTACAATTAATGTGAGGTACATCACAATGAGTGTTAATAAATTATAATGCAGAACTCAAAGATTTAACAATTAATGTAGAAGCATGGGACAGAACTTCATTGACAGATTGATCAATAGTGGTTGAATCACATAAACTTCATTGACATAAACTACTACTTCAATGTAGAAGCCTGGTACTTCACAGATTGAACAATTAATGTGATCAATAACTAATGAATGAAAATAAAATTCCAGATATCACATAATAATACAACATAATATGAGGTACATAATATGCACTCAGAACAAATCAAATTTCAAATACAAGATGTTACCAAACAATGAAATGAAGCATCCTTACCAAATTTATTTTTCTTCTATTTTTTTCTTTCATTCCATCTTTGTTAAGGGGAAGCTGTCCGTGAGAGCCACATAGTGGTTTGGGGGCTGTTTTGAACTTTCACCCCCGAAACGCCATTTTTCAACTAAGTTTAAGGCATTTTTGGCTCAAACTCCAAGCCTACGGGTCCTAATTACATTCCGACTATTGTCCCAAGTCGTACTTATCATGGGAAAGCTGTCCGTAAGAGCCACATAGTGGTTCGGGGGCTGTTTTGAATTTTCACCCTCGGAACGCCCTTTTCTGACTAAGTTTAAGGCGTATTCAGCTCTAACTCTCAACCTACGAGTCTGAATTACATTTTGTCAGTTGTCACAAGTCCTATTTGTCAAGGAGAAGCTGTCTGTGAGAGCCACACGGTAGCTCAGGGGCTGTTTTGAATTTTCGTCCCCAGAATGTCGTTTTTCGACTAAGTTTAAGGCGTATTCGGCTCTAACTCTCAACTTACGGTTCCAAATTACATTTCGTCAGTTGTCACAAGTCCTATTTGTCAAGGGGAAGCTGTCCGTAAGGGCCACATGGTGGTTCGGGGGCTGTTTCGGATTTTCACCCACGGAACGCCCTTTTTCGACTAAGTTTAAGGCATTTTCGGCTCAAACTCCAAGCTTACGGGTCCTAATTACATTCTATTTGTTGTCATGGGTCGTAATTGTCATACAAAAGCTGTCCGTAAGAGCCACATGGTGGTTCCGGGACTGTTTTGAATTTTCGCCCCCGGAACGCCCTTTTTTCTGACTAAGTTTAAGGCGTATTCGGCTCTAACTCTCAACCTACGGGTCCGAATTACATTTCGTTAGTTGTCACAAGTCCTATTTGTCAAGGGGAAATTGTCTGTGAGAGCCACACGGTAGCTTAAGGGCTGTTTTGAATTTTTGCCCCCAGAATGCCCTTTTCTGACTAAGTTTAAGGCGTTTTCGGCTCTAACTCTCAACCTACGGGTTTGAATTACATTCCGTTAGTTGTCACAAGTCCTATTTGTCAAGGGGAAGCTGTCCATGAGGGCCACACAGTGGTTCGGGGCTGTTTTGAATTTTCGCCCTCGGAATGCCCTTTTTCAACTAAGTTTAAGGCGTTTTCGGCTCAAACTCCAAGCTTACGGATCCTAATTATATTCCATCTATTGTCACGGGTCATAATTGTCACGCTGAAGCTGTCCATAAGATCCACACGGTAGTTTGGGGGCTGTTTTGAATTTTCGCCCCCAGAACGCCCTTTTCCGACTAAGTTTAAGGTGTATTCGGCTCTAACTCTCAACCTATGGGTCCGAATTACATTCTGTCAGTTGTCATAAGTCCTATTTGTCAAGGGGAAGTTGTCCATGAGAGTTAGACGGTAGCTCGGGGGCTGTTTTGAATTTTCGCCCCCAGAACGCCGTTTTCTAACTAAGTTTAAGGCGTATTCGGCTCTAACTTTCTACCTACGGATCCGAATTACATTCCGTCAGTTGTCACAAGTCCTATTTATCAATGGAAAGCTGTCCGTGAGGGCCACATGGTGGTTCGGGGGCTGTTTTGAATTTTCATCCTTGGAACGCCCTTTTTTGAATAAGTTCATATGGCTTTTGGCTCAAACTCCAAGCTTACGGGTCCTAATTACATTCCGTCTATTGTCATGGGTCGTAATTGTCATGGGGAAGCTATCCATAAGAGCTACATGGTGGTTCGGGGGCTGTTTTGAATTTTCACCCCTGGAATGCCCTTTTTCAACTAAGTTTAAGGCGTATTCGGCTTTAACTCTCAACCTACAGGTCCGAATTACATTCCATCAATTGCCACAAGTCCTATTTGTCTAGGGAAAGCTGTTTGTGAGAGCCACTTGGTAGCTCGGGGGCTGTTTTGAATTTTTTCCCCCAGAATGCCCTTTTCCGACTAAGTTTAAGGCGTATTCGGCTCTAACTCTCAACCTACGGGTCTGAATTACATTCCGTCAGTTGTCACAAGTCCTATTTGTCAAGGGGAAGCTATCCATGAGGGCCACACAATGGTTCGGGGGCTGTTTTGAATTTTCGCCTAATGCCCTTTTCAACTAAGTTTACATGCTGCTCAAACTCCAAGCTTACAGGTCCTAATTACATTCCGTCTATTGTCACGGGTTGTAATTGTCATGGGGAAGCTGTCTGTAAGATCTACACTGTGGTTCGGGGCTGTTTTGAATTTTCACCCCCGGAACGTCCTTTTCTGACTAAGTTTAAGGCATATTCGGCTCTAACTCTCAACCTACAGGTCCGAATTACATTTCGTTAGTTGTCACAAGTCCTATTTGTCAAGGGCAAACTGTCTGTGAGAGCCACACGGTAGCTCGGGGGCTGTTTTGAATTTTTTT
Organism: Camellia lanceoleosa; assembly: GCA_025200525.1. Taxonomy (NCBI): domain Eukaryota; kingdom Viridiplantae; phylum Streptophyta; class Magnoliopsida; order Ericales; family Theaceae; genus Camellia; species Camellia lanceoleosa. The sequence continues at coordinate 111,066,136 of CM045764.1, read as the reverse complement.
CCCCTGGAATGCCTTTTTTCAACCAAGTTTAAGGTGTATTCGGCTCTAACTCTCAACTTACGGGTTTGGATTACATTCCGTCAGTTGTCATAAGTCTTATTTGTCAAGGGAAAGTTGTCCGTGGGGGCCACATGATGGTACAAGGGCTGTTTTGAATTTTCGCCCTCGGAACGCCCTTTTTCGACTAAGTTTAAGGCGTTTCGGCTCAAACTCCAAGCTTACGAGTCCTAATTACATTCCGTCTGTTGTCACAGGTCGTAATTGTCATGGGGAAGCTGTCTGTAAGAGCCACACGGTGGTTTGGGGGCTGTTTTGAATTTTTGCCCCCGGAACACCCTTTTCCAACTAAGTTTAAGGCGTATTCGACTTTAACTCTCAACCTACAGGTCCAAATTACATTCCGTTAGTTGTCACAAGTCCTATTTGTCAAGGAGAAGCTATCCGTGAGAGTCACACAGTGGTTCGGGGGCAGTTTTGAATTTTTGCCCCCGGATCGCCCTTTTTCAACTAAGTTTAAGGCGTATTTGGCTCTAACTCCCAATCTACGGGTCCGAATTATATTCCATCAATTGTCACAAGCCCTATTCGTCAAGGGGAAGCTATCTATGAGAGCCATACGGTGGTTCGGGGGCTGTTTTGAATTTTCGCCAAACGCCTCTTTTCGATCGAAGTTTTGAATTGTTATAAATGTAATATGAAGTTTGGTTGTGGAGGTGATGGACTACTTAACTGGGGACAACATCACATAAGTTAATAGTTATTTGCCATCACCAAACCCATAAAGATCATAAAGAGATAATAAATATTATTATTAATCATACTTTTGCCATCACACCAACAATTACCACAAAAGCCATTCAAAAGCATCTTTAAAGCATATTACCCATGTTTGCCAAATTGCATGTCATGCCTCAAACATAATTGTAGGTCACTTTTGTTTAGGGATTGAGTTCTTCTTCAGATGCTTTTGGAAGAGTATCCACAGCAATAGTACATTTCTAGAAATATGAAAATAGATCAAAAGACGTGAGAAAACTTTAAATCAACTGATAAGCAACATATGTGGGCAACAAAGATGCATGCAACTGTGCCCACCTCAACCTTAATAGGCTTCTCATTCTTCTTTTTAATAGGCTTTTCATCATCTATTGCAGTCCTTTTCCCAAGTAATGCATATAAGTTTGCATCTATGAGTTGCTATTCCAAAAGACAACAAATAAGTGTAACTAAAAAGATTATTGAAATACCTCAATAAGCCTCTGAAATTATATCATCTATTAAAAACTAAGAAAAGCATTTCATATCAAATATATATACTACCATGCATAAATGTTACCTTGACAATCTTCAGGTCAGCCCAAGGTTGCCTCTTCCGTACATGACCAAATAATTCACCAACTAAGAATGCCAACTGGTTTGACAAATCATGAAACTAAAATCTACTAAAGTCATGGGATTATAAATCCATGATTTTTGAGGTCTCATGTGAAAACCAAGAGATTCAAAAAATAAATAAAGAAATAAAACATGAGAGAAATAATTGAAGGAGGATTGTCTTCATCAATTACCCTGAAACATTTTTCTATTCTATGTTAAAGCTTCTATGAATGCCAACTGGTTTATGGTGATTGAGGGCAATTACGAAAGTCATTGGAAATTATGGAAGTGACAAAGGCAATTGTGGTGGGATCCATTAAGAGCCTTAAGACCATATTAAACCTTCTCCTAGCTTCTCATACTGTTTTTGATATACTTCCTCCTGTTTAATGAAAGTAGCCATAAGTTGAAAAGGTGGTAGCCAAATTTATTCTAGGTTCTATTTGCTAAGTTTTTGACTGCAGCTTCCTTGCAGGGTTGCAAAAAAAAAAGATAAGGTATATTGAGCTAAAAAGTAATCTTATGCATACAACAAATATAGAGTTCTTCAAATCTCGTTCCAACGCCTTACAATGTTACAAATAAAGTGAAATATACAACCCAAGAACTATTTTGCTACTTGTAGGCCCATTTAGAAAGTATAACTAAGTCAAGTAGCCTTATAGTTCTCCAAAATCCAGTCAAGTAATTCAAACCATCAACGAATGTAATAGCAAGCTTCTCCAAATTGAAGAAGAAGAAATTCCAAATCAAGTACAGAGCACAGTGATTAAGAATGAAGACCAAGAAATTCCAATATGCATCTATATTAATAAGTTTCACATCATCTCTAATTTCACTTATGTTTAATTCTATGTTGAAATTCAAAACAATGCTCCTTCATTAGCATGCCAAAAGCCACACACTACCTACCTCCAATTAGATTAAATTTTCAAACAAATGAGCAAATGAAGCAGCAAAATACAGCAGAAGCACCAAAATACAACAAAAGGATAAAAAAAAAAAAAAAGAAAAAAAAAAGCAAGTAAAGCTTCAACTCCTTTGCCGACTGCTCTTCTTAAACTTTGGTTTATTATTCAACTCTATCTCAACAATTTCCCTATGGAAAACCCCTAACTCCTAACCTACACGTGCTAATTACATTCTGTCAGTTGTCATGGGTCCTATTTGTCACGGAGAAGGTGATCGTGACATCCGTATGGTGGTTCTGGGGCTGTTTTGCATTTTTGCCCCCTTAATGCCCTTTTTTGGTTAAGTTTAATGCGTCTTCGGCTCTAACTCCCAACCTATATGTGCTAATTACATTCTGTCTATTGTCACAGATCCTATTTGTCACAGGGAAGCTGGCCATGACATCCGTACGGTGGTTCTGGGGCTGTTTTGCATTTTCGCCCCCTTAACGTCCTTTTTCGGTTAAATTTTAGGCGTTTTAGACTTGGATGTCTTCATTACCTATTTTATGTGTTGCATTAATAGTAGTTGTTTATTTAATTTGCAAATTCATATAATTAAAGATTCACCTCAGGCTGTTGTATTTCTATTGCTTTCAAAATTGTATATTCCATCCAATATATAGTTATATATTTGATGCTGGTATTTGTATTGCTTTAATCCATTACACCAACAACCTTATCCACAAAGTATTCTCCATGAGATACAAACAGGTACTCAAAATCCTAAAATCCATAGATTTGTAGCTTGCAAGTTCATTTGTACTTTAATTGTTCCGACTCAATTCAATATGGTATTGAACCAATACTTTTGGACAACTACAACTAAAATAATAATTTTTCCTAGAGCACCTTATGAACTACATTAGTACTCCTATTTTCTTTTCATTTATTTAATCTTTTTTACCTTTGGTATCTTAATTCTCAATTTACATGGCTGGTACAACCAAGATTACACCCCTTAAATCTTGACTCAAATGTTCAATTTAAAAGCTATATTTGCTTCATTTGAAGTTTATCATTTAGAAAACTGTCATTCTTGTGATAAGATGCGAATTTTTAAAAAGAAAATTGGTTTTTGCCATTGGGGTTCATATCAAATGAAGCTTTTACTCAAAATCTGAGTGAAATTGAGTGATGATTGGGAGATTTAACATAGATAACATGTAATAACTCTGAAAATTGAAACAACAAGATTATCCATCCATCATATTACTTTTATTATTAAATTCAAACAAGAACCCTACAAGATACCTCTGTTGAAAATTCTGAAGATAAAACTCCATAGGTGGTTAGTAGAACATCACTCTGAGATAGAATTTTTGCATCCTTTGGCCTACTTTGTCCATAATGAACATAGAGAGAAAGAGAAGTGTCATTTGGTTAATAGAGAGAAAGAAAAGTGTCATTTGGTTATTATTTAGCCCGGCTATGCCAAAAGAAGAAGAAAAACCTATAAAAATTAGGACATGAAAGATGTCCTGAAAGCTAGAAAATAGATAACATGTAATAAGTTAAAACATGCAACTGTACTGGTTGTTATGAGGGCAGATCTTATCATAGCACTGCTCCAATCAGGGTGTATGGCTTTGATGAGTGCAGTTATAGCAGCTACATGAGAGCAAGACATGGAGTTCTAGAGTCGATGCTATATTTGACAACTCGATGATCATCAGGCAACTTTGTGGGAGAGGATGCCTCACTCGATGCTGCTAAGATATTCAGTCATGGAGCAGTAATGTCTGGCTGCCAAGATAGCCATTAACCTTAAGTTCATGAAACCATTCACAAGTATGAAGACATAAAAGATACTAATAAATTGTTTTATTGTTCTAAAGAGACTCTAAAATTGAAACCGCTTCTATTCTTGTTGTTCATATATAATGATATTGTAGTCGCATGTCCAATACTTGAGGACTTCTTAGTAATGAACAAAGATATAAAATTCTATTGACAAGAATGATGCACATTGTCTTGGATGGAGTACACACTCCACTAAATATAATATTGCCAACACTACAGTTTCTGCACTTTTTCTTTTTTTCTTTTTTTTAATTTTTTTAGATTGTTATTGTGATTTATAACTAGAAACAACATGTGTCACCTTTTGGGATTCATTGGTATAACTCATTATACCAATGAGTATACTTCCTACCTTGAGAATATTGGGTTCAAGGCCATTTGGACCCATTGAAGAGAAAGATGCCATGAAAGGCGCTAGTTTACTATTCAAAACAGTTTCCAGCTTGAAAAGTGTCACTGTTTGTCCTTATGTATAGATTGAGGAGAAAACATTATGAATAAAATTCAATATAAGGAGAGTATTGATATTCAGGCACAAAAATTAGACCCAGTGTTTTTTTTTCCTTGGATGTAGTTAATTATGACAGGAACAAAGATACAAGGCAAATGGATTAAACCTTTGATTCATTAAAAAATTTTGGATACCCAAAAATAGTTAAGAGTTTCACAGTCATGCATTGTTTTTCTATTTTCAGTCAATATTCACAGATTCTGTAATCAAAGATGGGCCTGAACCATGCACATTTCCTTGCGAGATGATCTAAAACTAAATGGGTGATCTTGTAAAACTATGTATACCAGTTTTGGAGTAAAATTTGTTGCATCAAGACTGCCAAAATACTTCCGATAGATATGTTGATGACATTAACAACATCATTGTTCAGCTGCAAAATCAAACTAGCAATAGATGTCAGCAACGGTGAATTAAAATCCCAAACAGAACAACAGTAGAGAGAGAGAGAGAGAGAGTTAAGTTGCTAAACAACAATCTTCCCAGTGTTATACTAGGCCACATGGCATAAAGAACTAACTTCACTTCTCAATCATATGGTAAAAAATAAAGAATTGAAATGATAATTTGTGTTGATCACCTACGCTATGTTTGGATTGAGTGATTTGGAGCAAAAAGAAAAGAAATGGAGAGATATGTATTTCTCTTACTTGTTTGGATTACTTAGGTGGAGAGAAATGGGAAGAAATGGAGGAAACTCATTTTTCTTATAAGTCTCATTTTAAATCTTTCCAAAAGTGGAGAGATTGGGAGAGAAATCACTATTTTCATAATACCAATTTTGCCCCTATAAAAATAAAAGAAATAAAATGATTGAAAATATAAAAAGGTTATTTTGGTAATATAACATAAAATAATTTCTTTTCTTTTCTCTTAATGAAATCTAACCAAACAAGAATGAGAGAAATTACAATCATTTCTTTTCTTTTATTTCTTCCATATCCAAACAAAAAGGAGAGAAATCACAATCATTTCTTTTCTTTTCTCTTATAACTTAAGTAATCATTTCTTTTCTTTTCTCTCCTAGGTTCCCAAACATAGTGCTACCCATCAGAATCCTTCTTTCTCTTGGAGGGAAGCACCTATCACACTTTCACCAAGATTAGCAATCTGGGAAGCTACAACACAAATCATAGCCTCGGGTCCATTTATCTATTTTCCAATTATTGTTTCAAGAGAAGGAAAAATACATATTTGGTCAGAAATCTTTGAGGTAGAACACTATGTAGGCCTCAAAAGTCTAAGAAAATGTCCCCCACTGACTCCAATCAATAAACAAGTAGAAATACTAGGCTTTGGACATTATCTCACATAATAGCCAAAACAAACAAACAACAAAAAATCAAAAATCCATAAGTTGAAAGCATTTGATATACATACAAACACATTCGTAGTTAATGGTTCTGCGAAGAAATTCGATTCAACCCCCTAACGCATAAATAAAACATTTCTTTTCCTGATAATCAAGCTAGCTTCAAAGTTTTCAGTGGAGGAAATGTTGAACCATGAAACCATGAGCATCTAAAAAACAGATAAAATATAAAATCCCTACAATAGATTAGGGCTTTGAAACTATTGAGAATGAAAGGAAAAAGAGGGGAAAATGTATCAAACCACTAAAATCAAACCCATTTAGGACATCAAACCCATAAAATTTTAGAAATCAAACCACTTCAACCAAACCCATTTTTCAAAATCAACATGATATCAAACTAAAGAATTCATAAAAACCCTAGAGTAAGATTCAGAAAGGGGGAAATAGAGAAAGGGGGACAGAGAGAGACCGTGGGCGAGAGAGTGAGAAATAGAGTGAGGGAGAGACAGACCGAGAGAAAGAAAGTGTGTGTGTGTGTGTGTGAGAGAGAGAGAGAGAGAGAGAGAGAGAGAGAGAGAGAGAGAACCTGTGAGGATGCAGCAGTGCTGGTGGTGGTTTACAATGGTGGTAGTGGCGGTGGCGAGAGACGGTGGTCTGCGCTTAGGTGAGGTGGGTGTGGTTTGGTGGTCACAGAGAATCTGTCTATGAGAAAGAGAAGAATCAGATTTCCAAACATAGAACATGGCGCCAATATTAAAATTCATTTCCCTCTAAAATGAATTATACCTTTAGCGACTAAACTAGCTATTTGTTGCTTAAAAACTAATTTATAATGACTAAAAAATTTGTAGCCAACTCTTCATTTCTAGCTACTAAAATATTAGTCGCCAAAACTTGTAATTTGGTGACTATTTTTTTTTTGTCGGAAAAAATTGAGTAAACCATGACTAAATTTGTTTTTGTCAGCAAAAGTGGACATTTGCCGACTAATTTTTTGGTAGCCAAAGAGTAACGTAAAAATATCACTGTTTATTTGGCGACTAAACTTTTTTTGTCGGCAATAATTAATATACGATGACTAAAACCCCGTTTAGTAGCCTAAAATCTCGACTTACGCTGACTAATATTTTTTTAGTCGCCAAAAGGTGGCATATTCAGCTACTAAATTTTTTTTTAGTTGCCAATAAGTAATATATCTCGACTAAAAAAATTTAGTTGCTATAGCCTAAACAAACACCGACTAATACATTTTTTAGTCGCCAAAAAGTTAACTTTTGGTGACTAAATTCTCTTTAGTCGCCAATTTTGGTCGCCAAAAGTGTAAATTGTTGTAGTGCAAAGACATTATTAAGAATAATAATTTTGTAGATGTTCTATATTTGTTGTTTGTAAATTATTTTAATAAAGATTCAACATAATAATTATTCTTACTAAATACCTTAGTTAAAAATCTTAGTGTATCAATTTTAATAAACCCATACAAATACACAAATATACAAAAAAAAAATATCAAAATTAGATTTTCAGTGGCAATAGAATGCCACTTGTTTGTTTGCATGTCAATATAAGGAATTAGACCCCATTATGCTTCTTGGATTTGGAAGATTGGATTAGACCTGAGAGAATGATGAGAGAGAGAGAGAGAAGAGGAAAGCCTCAGCATCTAATCCATGCATATATATATATATATATGCATACTACTCCTATGATCAGAAAAGTAAAGGAAATCTACAAGCAGCGAAGTTGAGTAAGAGAATAAGAGGAGGAGGGGATTAAGAAGGTTGCATATTTTCCTACCATTTCATCGTTCCACTTCAACCCTACAATTAAATAAGAAAACCCTCTCAACCCACTCATTTTTTTTTTAAGTTAAAATTTCAAATTGTGTTCCTAGCAACATTTATAGATAGAATTTTATTTATAGTTATATATAAATTTTGTGATTTGTATATCAAATATTTGAAGATGTTGATAGTCTTAAAGTCATGATATTATTATGGAAATAGGCTTGCATGTGTAGTTTATACCATTAAAGAGAGGATTGAAGATTTTATTGGGCCCTTAAATCTGTCAAACAGTTGTACGAATTTTTAGACAATTTTATACTCAAAATTTGGAGATCATTTCTTCTACAAAGTTGTTGAAATAATATCTAGTTCATTCACGAATTTTTGCAACAATTATTGAGTTTTGTACAAATTTATATAAATTTTTAACCAAATTTGGAACTATAAGACAGATTTTACTCTATGTTGAAAAAATCATTAAAAATTCTATATTAAACCAAATCTGGTAATTTCTAAATAAAAAATGAAATATGAGAAGTCTAGTTTCATAATAAATTTTTAGATTATAGAATTGATTTATAAATTTAGGTATGGAATTAATTTAAGAAAATGTGATAAATCTGTGTCATAAACTTTCTTGGAGTTTTTCAGAATTATTTATAATTTATTTTTGGAAAATGCTTTTGAAAAATGACCACAACATGTTTACTGAGTATTTTATGTATTTATATGAATTTTAGAGTTATATAAGTAATTTATTTATAATTTTAATTACGAGATATACATTTTGAAAAATTCGCAGATTGAAGAGGAATAAAAATTCTCTCTTAAATTGTTTATTTGGACTAAAATTTAATATTGTGCCAGTTTAATCTTGTAAATTGAAAATCCATACATGTGTGTGATTATGGTTATTTCTTTTGTATCTACATTATTATTTCATACCATGATTTAAATTAATGGTTTATTTAAATTTTGTACATTGATTTATTATTGTGTGACATGTGTAATATTTTATGTTTGGAATTTTAATGAGTTGGTATAAAATTATTAGTGATTGAAATTTGAATTATTTGTGATTAATATAAAAACTAATTGAAATGATTAACGGTATATACAAAGTTAATGATTGAGGGTTAATACCGGTAGTTGAGGATGTGCCCTGGTTTTTAATAATTTTTATATAATTGTGTCGAGAAACCCTAAGATGGCACGAGACTTATTGAAACCCATTTCGGTATGCGGTTTTGGAATAAGGGTGGATGTGCGGGTGGCACGCAGGAAAGTTACATACCGCTGGTAGACCGTTCCCTTGGGGCAAACCACGGATGCCACTGCTTGGGCATATAACTCTCGGCGTGGACATCTTTGGTAGTTCTTGAATATTTGACCAAGGGGGGTTTTCAAATTAACTGTGGCCATAGCTTAGTGGTTGGTAAGAAAATCTCTTTGGTGAGATTTTGAGTGTCACCTAAACTATTAAAAATTGTCGAAATTATTATAATGGTTGTTGCATCTATCATGCTATTAATTTTTATTATGATTTTAATTGTCATGATCTGATTATTTTCTTTTAAAAAGAATGGTAGGTTGGTTATGTTTTCTAACTGTGTTGTAAAACTTATGGCATATATTTTGTTGCCCTGGTGTTTTATGCCAGATTATGACGAGGAAAGGACTGAAGCCAAAATTGGGGCCGCTGCTAATATAGAACTGTGGCTAACTTGAAATCAAGAATTTAGCAAAATAAAATTTTATTATCTTTTGTATTAGTAATTATGAATTTTATAAAGTTGTTGTAATATTGTATGCGGACTCGTAATTTTGTTTTGTTGTTAAGCTTTGACTATGTGAGAATTTAAATTTCCCTAATTAATTGTTAAATTTTTTATTTAGCAAGTTATTTGTTATTTAAATTTTATGATGTTCCAAAAAAAAAAAAAAAAAAGAAATTGGGCGTCACAGAAATTTGCGATAAGAGAAGAATTTTTAAAAAAGATTTTGATGAAGGGGTTGGAGTAGCTTATTATATTCAAATTTAGAATGAAATTTTTTGAAAAAAAAAGTAATGATTGGTTGGAGATGCTTTAAGGATCTTTAATTTGGATTGTGAATTTAAATTAATTAATTTGGACTTTGATTTTTAAACTTACAAATGTCATAAGAGCTAAAACGATTTGGGATTCTTAAAATTTGATGAAATTTGAGGGCCCAAGACGGCTGCCTTGCTCGCCTTGGGCCAAGGTCGGCCTTGTGACTTGATGGAGGTAAGTTACAGAAAAGTGTTTGTTTTTGAGTTTTTAAAAATAGATTTTGAGTTTTTAAGTCATAATTGTTTTTTTTTTCAAATTTATTGAACTTTTTAAATATGTTAATCAAATTTTTATTAGATGTACCAAATCTATATATATTTGAAAAGTAAAATATTTATAAAGAAATTTTAAATAAATTCAATAAATATGAAAATTTATTGAATTTTTATATTTTATTTGTATTTTTTTAGTATTTAGAATTTTTTTTAAAAAAAATTTACAAATTTTATAATGCTCTAAGTGTATTTAAATTTACATTAAGTAGAAGTAAAAAGTAAAAATATAAAATATAAAATAAAAAAAAATAACTGAAAACAACTTTGTATGTATTGAAAACACAAAAAAATATTTTTTAAAAATTCAAAACCTAGTGTATTCTCTTGTCTTGAAAGGCTATAATCAGTACGGGTGTGTGAGGTGAAGTTCAGTATAGCTTGAAGAGAATGATAAAATAAATCAAATCGTAGATTGTAGATTGACAAATTTGACATCCATAACCAAACTGCAGTTTTGAGTGGTTTCAACTTATAATTGATTAAATAAAAATCTTAAATAGTTATCAAGCATTTATATAATATCTAATACTAATTTATATAAAAGAACTCTACTATACACACCCTTTGAAAGGGGTGTACTATATACACCACTAGTTATGTCATTTTCTTATTTAGTTATAACTCATGAAATTTTTGATTATGTCTCATGTGGTGACTGCTTATGACTTTTCTATTTTTTTTTTCATTATATCTTAGAAAATATGAAATTATATCATTTTCTTCTTTAATTATAATGTGCATATACCATAATCTTTCCCTTTACATAATATATTTATATATGTAATACTAATATTATATATATAACACTAATTTGCATCAAATTTCATATCTCAGATACCTTTTACACTAATTTTTACATTGATAATTTATTAGAAGTAAAAAAATTATATATGTATTAATTATGATGAGATGATTTCAAATGCAGATTATAAATTAAAAACCCCAGATTAAATCAATTGCAATTAATAAGTAGACCAGTACGAATTAAGTGATTTTAATAAATTGAGTGATATTTCGTAGCCCTAATAATCAAATTGCATTTGAACTTGATTATAATGCACTTGTCACGACCAAATTGACATGTCACAAGAACTTAAGACATGTCGACCTAAGACATGTCGCGCTTACACAAGCCGTCAACTTAGAATTTTGAGATATTTTGAGTGATTTTTTTTAGAGTGATCTTAAAATTGTATTTGAATTATGAATTTGAGTAGGAATTTTAAAAAAAAAGAAAGGGAGAAGGTATATAAAAATATAAATTAAATAAAGCAACATTTCACTTGCATTTTTTTTTACCCTTTCTAAATTCCTACTTAATTGATAATACAACCACTGCAATATGAGTAATTTCTTGTAGGATCTTTCTTAGGTATGCAAGGCATGCCATATGTAAGTTCCTTATACATTTTTCTTTTTTAGGTTATACAAGTTTGTATTACTGGTTATACAAATTTGAGTTACAACTTATATATTAGTGACCTTCTAAGCAAGTCACCTTACAGGTAAAATTAGTAAAATAATAGATTATATTATATTATATAATGTAAGTATTTTCACAAAATAGATAAGCTTTCACAAAATGTGCAAGTCTTTTCACAAAATATTTGGAAAAGGAGTAAGTTTTCACAAATCACGTAAGTCATTTCACTAAAATGAGTAAGTGAACACAAAAATGAGTAAGTTTGTTCCAAAAAATTTAGAACAACATTAATATCCGTAAGTTTTCACAAATCACGTAAGTAATTTCACAAAAATGTGTAAGTTTTCACAAATTATGTAAGTGATTTCATAAAAATACATAAGTGAACAAAAAACGTGTAAGTTTGTCCTTAAAAATATAGAACAACAAAATATGTAATTTTTAAAAATCATGTAACTAATTTTACAAAAATGTGTAAGTTTTCACAAATTACGTAAGTGATTTCACAAAATGTATCATGAACACAAACTGTAAGTTAGTTTTCAAAAATTTAGACTAATACAAAATGGGTAAATTTTCACAAATCACATAAGTGATTTCACAAAAATGCGTAAGTGAACACAAATTCGCATAAGTTAGTTTTAAAAAATTTAGAACAATACAAAATGCATAAGTTTTCACAAATCACGTAAGTGATTTGACAAAAATGCGTAAGTAAACACAAATCTGCGTAAGTTCAAAAAATTTAGAACAACAAAAATGCATAAGTTTTCACAAATCACGTAAGTGATTTCACAAAAATGCGTAAGTGAACACGAATATGCGTAAGCTAGTTTCCAAACATTTAGACTAACACAAAGCGTAAGTTAGTTTCCAAACATTTAGATTAACACAAAATGCATAAGTTTTCACAAATCACGTAAGTGAATACAAATTCGCATAAATTAATTTCCAAAAATTTAAAGCAACACCAAACGCATATGTTTTCACAAATCACGTAAGTGATTTTACAAAAATGCGTAAGTGAATACAAATATGCGAAAGTTAGTTTCCAAAAATTTAGACCAATGCAAAATGTGTAATTTTTCACAAATTACGTAAGTGATTTCACAAAAATGCGTAAGTGAACACGAATATACATAAGTTAGTTTCCAAAAATTTAGACTAACACAAAATGCATAAGTTTTCACAAATCACATAAATGATTTCACAAAAATGCATAAATGTAAATTAATTTTCAAAAATTTAAAGCAACACCAAATGCCTATGTTTTCAAAAATCATGTAAGTGATTTTACAAAAATGCGTAATTGAACACAAATCCGCATAAGTTAGTTCCAAAAATTAAGACCAACACAAAATGCATAAGTTTTCACAAATCACATGAGTGATTTCACAAAAATGTGTAAGTAAACACGAATATGCGTAAGTTAGTTTATAAAAATTTATACTAACACAAAATGCATAAATTTTCACAAATCACGTAAGTGATTTCATAAAAATGCATAAGTGAACACAAATCCATGTAAGTTAATTTCCAAAAATTTAGAGTGACACAATATACGTAAGTTTTTAGAAATCACGTAAGTGATTCACAAAAATGCGTAAGTAAACAAAAATCCACGTAAGTTAATTTTCAAAAATTTAGAACAACACAAAATACGCAAGTTTTTACAAATCGCGTAAGTGATTTCACAAAAATACGTAAGTGAACATAAATATGTGTAAGTTTCCAAAAATTTAGACTAACACAAAATGCGTAAGTTTTCACAACTTACGTAAATGGTTTCCCCAAAAAATGCGTAAGTGATTACAAATATAAGTCATTTGAGAACACATTTACATCACAAAATTTCATAAGTTTTCACAACTTATGTAAGTGATTTTCTAAAAACAAAAATGCATAAGTGATCAAAAATACGAGTAAGTTTTAAGAAAATATTTTTATTTCACAAAATTGCCTAAGTTTTTAGAAAATCACATAAGTTGTGTCACAAAACTTAGGGTGGATAGCAAAAATTTGCGCGTACGTTTGTTCTTAAAAATTTTCAACAACAAAAAAATGTGTAAGTTTTTATAAATGACACAAATGGTTTTCCCAAAAAAAAAATGCATATGTGATTACAAATACGAGTAAGTCCTTAGAGAACACATTTACATCAGAAAATGAACCTAAGTTTTCATAATTTACGTAAGTGGTTTTCCAAAAATGAAAAAATGTGTAAGTGATAAAAATATGAGTAAGTCTTGGTAGAACACTTTTATTTCACAAAATTACGTGAATTTTTACAAAGTTACATAAGTTGTGTCACAAAACTCAGGATAGATAACACAAATGATACGTAAGTTTGTTCCTAAAAATTTTCAACAACACAAAATTTCATAAATTTTCACAATTTCATAAGTGATTTCGTAAAATGCATAATCGATCACAAATACGAGTAAGTCCTTCGAGAACACTTTTATTTTACAAAATTGTGTAAGTTTTCATAATTGATGTAAGTGATTTCTCAAAAAATGCGTGAGTAATTACAAATACGATAAATTCTTAGTGAACACTTTTATTTTAAAAAATTGTATAAATGTTCAGAATTGATGTAAGTGATTTATCAAAAATTGCATAAGTAATCACAAATATGAATAAGTCCTTGGAGAACACTTTTATTTAAAAAAATTGCTTAAATTTTCATAACTTATGTAAGTAATTTCCAAAAATACATAACTGACCACAAATACTAGTAAGTCGTTGGAGAAAACTTTTATTTCAAAAAATTTCGTAAATTTTCATAAAGTCACGTAAGTTGTGTAACAAAACTGAGGATAGTTGACACAAGTTTGTTCCGAAAATTTTTTAACAATACAAAATTACGTAAGTTTTCATAACTAACGTAATTGATTTCCCTAAAAATGCATAAGTGATCACAAATACGAGTAAGTCATTGGAAAACACTTTTATTTTACAAAATTGCATAAGTTTTTACAAATGACGTACGTGATCTCTCAAAAAATGTGTAAGTGATTACAAATACGAGTAAATCGTTTGAGAATACCTTTATTTCACAAAATTGTGTAAGTTTTCACAAAGTCATGTAAGTTTTATCACAAAACTCAGGATAGTTGACACAACATGACGCGTAAGTTTGTTCTTAAAAATTTTTATCAACACAAAATTACGTAAATTTTCACAACTAAAGTAAGTGTTTTTCCAAAAAATACTTAAGTGATCACAAAAACGAGTATGTCCTTGGAGAACGCTTCTATTTCACTAAAATGCATTAGTTTTCACAACTGATGTAGCTGATATCCAAAAAAAATACGTAAATGATCACAAATGCGAGTAAGTCTTTAAAGAACACTTTTATTTATCACAAAATTGCATAAGTTTTCATAAAATCACATAAGTTGTCTCACAAAACTCAAGATAGTTAACACAAAGTGAAGGTAAGGTTTGTTCCTAAAAATTATCAACAACAAAAAAATGCATAAGTTTTCATAGCTGATGTAAGTGCTTTCCAAAAAAATGCATAAGTAATCATAAATATGAGCAAGTCCTTAGAGAACACTTTTATTTCAAAAAATTACATGAGTTTCACGACTTACGCAAGTGATTTTTCAAAAAATATGTAAGTAATCACAAATATGAGTAAGTGTTTGGAAAATACTTTTATTTCACAAAATTACGTAAGTTTTCATAAAGTCACGAAGGTATGTCACAAAACTTAGGGTGGTTGACACAAAATTACGTGTGAGTTTGTTCTTAAAATTTTTCAACAACACAAAAATGCCTAAACTTTCACAACTAACGTAACTGATGTTTCGAAAAATGCGTAAGTGATTACAAATACGAGTAAGTCCTTGGAGAACACTTCTATTTTACAAAATTGCATAAGTTTTCACAACTGACATAAGTGCTTTATTGAAAAAAGCGTAAGTGATCACACATACGAGTAAGTCTTTGGAAAATACTTTTATTTCACAAAATTGTGTACAATTTCATAAAGCCACATAAGTTGTGTCACAAAACTCAGAGTAGTGAACACAAAATGACTCATAAGTTTGTTTCTAAAAATTTTCAACAACACAAAAATGCATAAATTTTCACAACTAACGTAAGTGATTTTCGATAAAATACATAAGTGATCACAAATATGAGTAAGTCCTTAGAGAACACTTCTATTTCAAAAAATTGCGTAAGGTTTTACAACTTACGTAAGTGATTTTTCAAAAAATGCGTAAGTGATTACAAATACAAGCAAGTCTTTGGGAACACTTTTATTTCATAAAATTGCTTAAGTTTTTACAAAGTCACGTAAGTTGTGTCACAAAATTCACAACAGTTAATACAAAATGATGCTTAAGGTAGATTCAACCAAATTTTCAACAACAAAAAAATGTGTAAGTTTTCACAACTAATGTATGTGATTTTCCAAAAAATGCATAAGTGATTACAAATACGAGTAAGTCCTTAAAAAAAACTTTTTTTTCACAAATTTGCTTAAGTTTTCATAAAGTCATGCAAGTTGTGTCACAACACTCAGGGTAGTTAACACAAAATTCACATCAGTTTGTTCCTAAAAAATTTTAATAATATAAAAATGCGTAATTTTTCACAACTGACATAAGTGATTTCACAAAAATACGTAAATGAAGACAAATATATCCTAGTTGTTGGATAAATCTTTGATTTCACAAAAAATGCATTTGCTTTCACAACTTACCAAAGTGATTTCACAAAAAGAGAAGACCACATGAACAACTACTTAGAGGAAATTTATATAGTGGTCTCCAAAATAAAAAATTCATACTAATAAAAATCAAATATTACATTCAAATTTACCAAAAGGAGCCCAATACACAGGACAAAAGATATAAAATAAATAACTAATTAAGAGGAAACAAAATGAAGTACAAAAAGTGGATAGTAAGGACACTTTGCGGATATTATGATCTGCCTAAACTGAACGAATCTAACCGATCCGTTGCATTTTGGACGAATGCGTGATGACGAGCGGACGGTTGCGGATTGATGTTTTCCAATCCGCCTAGTTTTGGACAGATGGTGGATTTTAGGTTCTTTTGGCCACAACCAAAATGCCAAACTGTGAGCAACCCCAGTTATTTGTAAGACTTTGTGTTTTCAATTTGTTTAGATATTCTATTGTGTTTTCAATTTATTTTCAATTTGGAAATAAATTGAAAACACAATGGCTGAAAATTAACTTGCATATGATATGCAAGTTTCAAGCCTTGCACACTACAATAGCTCCCGATCATGCTAAACAAACAAGGAAGAAAAAAAATTCAAAATTTTCACACTAATCTTTCATGGTTGCTAGGAAAGCCTATACGCTTAGAGGGAAGACAGTAATTCACGAAGTATCTTAGCATCAATACACTTTGAAAAAAGTATGCACAAGAAATTCATTTTATTAAACATAAGCTTCATGTCGACTGCTTTTTAGCGAAAATTAAAATCATATACTTCAATTCTTTTTAGCGTTTCACACTTTTTTTGTTGGTTGGAGTCTCTTCCCCATTATCACATCAATCGCCATGCCGAAATAAGGATACAAGTGAAGTTCAAGCACTATTTGATTAGCATTTTTGGACGATTTATTGTATGTGAACTACGTCGCTTATGTGTGTGTATATATATATGTATATATGTATGTGTTTTTACAAACCAATCAAACAAATGATTTAGTTGAGATGGCTATTTAATTCAACTAGAACAACTACTAAACATTACCAAAAACACTTGGAATAACTATTTGCCCTAACTTATAAATTGGGAGGTCCCAACCACAAGTTATAGTTGCTTCATGTGAATATCACTAAATATATTTTGGGATAAATCTTCAGCGAACATGTTAAGTCAATTACAAGTTTTCATCATCTAGATGCAATGAAAATATAGTTCCAAAATACATTTGTTTAAATTGCTAACAAATTAGGTAATTTTACAAACATCTTATATGCAATCAAAATTCAAATAGCATAATTAGCCCTATAATTTTAATGCCAAAATTTCTCATGAAATGTTTTGCAACAACTCAAGAACAGGTCATGGAAGCAACAATATGGTTACAAAATACTACATTAATTAATGTAAAAATGGATTATTTCATTACAAATGTCAACTGAGATATATAAATAGCAAAATAGAACAAAATCCTTACCAAGCCTTGCTTCAGTACAAATTTTGAATCAGTGTGAGCCAAGAGAGACTGGAATAGAAATTCAGATAGAATACTAGAGAAAGAAAATAGGGTAAAAATCAAAGAGTATAGTTTTAGAAAAAGGAGGATTTCAGAAATATCCAAAAAATGAGAAAGAACAGAGTTTTAGAAGAGGGTTTAGGGTTTTAGAAATAATCAAAGGGAGGCAAACCTTGTTGATTGCTTTTCAAAAAAAAATTTCCTTTGTTTTCTCAAAAACCAAAACGAAGGCTCACTGGGTTAGATTAGGGTTTTAAACTGAACATCCACTTAGAAACTGTAACCAGTCGAGCCAGAGGAAGAGAGACGAATGAGTGCAGTAGACAGACAGGAGCAGTGGAAGAGATCAGTCAAAGAAGGGACTTTTTCAGCAAAAGGAGAGGGAGAGACGAAAGCAGAGAGAGAGAGAGAGAGAATACACTGTGGAAGAAGAAGAAGAAGAAGAAGAAGAAGAAGAATAGAGAATGCGTTAATACTTTTGGAGATGGTGGTCAACCGGTTGCTTCGGTGTCCAATTTTTCAAAATTAAAGATTTCAATGGTCAGGATGTATTTGTGTAATCCAATGGCCAATAATGAAGTTGCATATGGTGTGCAACTCTTAAGGGGTTGCACACTGTAACAGCTTCCAATCTATAATAATGTCTCTTAATCAGTGTGACCAACTACTTAGTTAACTTCTCTATATTCTTCACTTGTTTGCAAGCTACAACTTGTATATTTGACCCAAGAAACTAATTTCTTTTATTATACTTTCTCCAAGATATTTTAATTTTATACTTTCGTTGCTATGTTTTATAAACTTAAAAAAGAAGACGAAGAAAAAGGAACAACTATTTAATTATTATTTTTTATAATAAAATCAAACTTGGAGGAGATAAGTTTGTATAATTTGAAGATAATTAATACGCCAAACTATTATAGTAAAATGGTTTTCTGGAATTTTAGGGGCTTTCTTACCACTCTATGTCCATCCTTGCCCAGAAGAGTCAGCAAACATACAAATACTTACAGCTAACTTGTAACTTGTAAGTGTCTAGCAACTATGGCACACTTTGATAGAACTTTTAACAAAAGCATTTGAAAAATGTTTTCATCCAATTCTGACATAAAATAGCTCAAGCAACAACAAACTCAGAGACAGTTCCACATTTCATTTGAGAACATAAATTCATATTAGAATACAATTTGAGATTGAAAATGATTATGTAGAGCAGAGCACTCACCTTTGGTTCCATTGATACTACAACTGAACTCTGGCGCAAATCCCAACCCAAGGAATCAACATATGAACAATCCCCTCCAAGCCTAGCACATGTATATCACATTATCTATGCAAGTATTCATCAAGCTACATGATAAGATGAGAAAAGACAAATAACTAAAGACATGCAATTATAACAATTTTGTATATATAATCAAGTACTTGAATGTTTATGATAGTGATAAATTCCACACACACACACACACACACACACACACATATAGGATAAATTACCAATAGGTCCTAATAGTTGGATTTAATTCCCACCAAGTCCTATTAAAATAAATCCTAGTATAATTGTCGCTAAAAATAATTTTTTGTGATATTTTTTACACATGTTGCTAAAAATTGACAATTCGTGACTTTTTTGACACGATTTTTATATATTGTTGCTAAAACTTACAATTAGTGATATTTTTCTATGAATTTTTTTTTTCAAATTGCCACTGAAAGTTGAAAATTAACTACTTTTTTTGTGACGATTTTTTTTAAACTGTCGCTAATCTTATAATTAGTGATTTTTTTGTGACAATTTTCAAACTATTGCTAAAAATTAATAATTAGTGACTTTTTTAATAGTATATGATGAAAAATACCATTAATTATTATAGGATCTATTGGACAATAAGTCCACTTAGTAGGACCTACACGTAAATGCATATATATATATATATATATAAATGGTTCGATTCGGTTTCAAATCAAACCATAATTATAAAATAACTCATAAATATGATTTATCTATTTTAAGAATCAAGACCCATAGTCTTATGGATTGGTTCGAATCAGACTAATTTACATTTTTTTTTTGATTTTTTTGCTAATCCCTAATGATTATGAAGCTGCATGTTAGGCCACTCAGCTCAATAGCTCCTCACTACCAACTTTCCTAAGGTTGTGTTTTGTTTAAGGACTTGGGCAAAGATTTAGAAAGGGAAAGAAAAAAGGATGGTGACATATGAATAAAATATACATACATTCACCTAGTTTCACACACATTTTTTTCTTTTATTTTTCCAAATCCTCTCTAAATCTATGAACCAAATACAGCCTAAAGGAACTCTATCCCTTAGACATAGCACTCAGTTCATTTTACTACCCTTGGTCCAATACACACGTTTGGTCTCTTGTGTGATAGTCTTAGGTTGTGGTTGATTGGAGGATTTGATGAAGGAAATAAAGAGGGGGGGGGGGGAGGGGAAAAGAAAAAAGAAATGATAGGATTCAAATTCTAAGTTATGTTTGGTTAAGTTGAGAAATGGAGAAAGAAAAGAGCCTTAGTAAACTCAAAAGACAAAAAATAGTATTGCATTTACTTTTCTCTTTTTATTTCTCTCATTAAATCCTCTAAGCAAACATAACCTTAAGAGGTGCAAGGATTCACTAAGATGTTTTACATGTAGTTAACCTAACCGACAAGAGAAATGCTACAGATTTATAATTTAAAACCTACAATTCTCTCATAATGACATGTCAAGAGAGTTAAGTTTTACATATAGTTGACATATAACTTGATATATCATTGTAAGTGAAATTGTACTACTTAAATTGTGATTCTTAATCTTTTTTCCAATTACCAAGCTCATGGTGACTCTCGATACCCTTTAGGTAAAGTCCATTATTGAAAATGTAGCACAAGCTAGCTCTGGGAATTTTCATCCGCTCAATTTATTCCTCATTAAAATAGGGATTTTAATTTATATCCAAACATAACCCAGCCGAGTCAAAACCAAGCTCATTGAGTCAGGCCTACGTATGGAGCCAATTGGGCCAAATAGGATCCAATCAGGCCCCAGGTTTGCCTGCACATGCCAGTGTGTGTGGGGATATGCCTATTTGGTTAGAGGTTCTTTTTTAGGTACAATGTAAATAAAGAGGATAACATGTGCCTAGGCCCTTTCACAAGACATGCCAATCATGTCGCCTATAAGAAATTCCCTAATAACAAAGTGGTTCATTAAACACTAAGATCTCCTCAGGTTCATCACCACCAAATTTGGCCAGGGCATCAGCACATAGATTTCCTTCTTTATACACATGTTGCACGGTGCATTAACAACCTCTCATGATGATTCGGGCATCCTCCACCAACCCTTTGAATGGGTATTTAGCATCTGGTTCCTCTTCTAGCAGTTTCATTGCTTGTTCATAGTCCGTCTCAATGGTCACTTTGTTCATCCCCTTTTAAAGAATCACTGTTAGCCCTTTGTAGATAGCCCATAGTTCAGCCTCCAAGCTTGTGCCAATGTGAAGCTTCCCATAATAACCACACACCCATGCTCTCCTTTCATTGCGAATCAAACCTCCAAATCCACCTTCACCTCCCAGTCTTCTACAGCCATCTGTGTTTAACTTTAGCCTATCTGCAATTGGGAAAGACCATGTTATGAGTCTAAAAGCAGGTTTGGGGTTACCAATTGACATAACAAAAGCTTGGTGAATTTCATTGGAGAAATCCATAATGAACCTGCCATTATCAAGATTATTAGTCGCGACATTGTTAAAAACTTTGTTGTTCCTATTCTTCCAAATTGCCCAGAGAGTAACAATAAACAGGGTATAGACTATAAGATTTGCGTTAAAATGATTTTTGTTTTTAGAATTGCATAAAATCCAATCCCTCCAAGGCTTGCTACTTATTTTCAAGTACCATGGCCTTCAAAAATAGCAAACCACAACAGTCTCTTAGGAGATGATTCATATCCTCTTCTTTACAACAATTGGGGCAAGTAGGCTCCACAGTCAAGCCCCTTTTCATTTGTAGCTTATTTGTGAGGAGTTTCCCATGGATACAACACCACAAGAACCTTTTCAATTTCTGGGGAATCCTTAACTTCCAGAGCCATTGCCAATCCTCTACTTGGGCCTAATTACCACTCACCAAAACATAGGCACTAGTAGTTAAGAAAATCCCATCTGCTGAGCCTTTCCGGTTAGGCACATCAAGCTTAAGAGAGTTTGGGGAAGGGCTGTCCAAAATAATTTCAGAAATTTTAGAAGGCAACATATCATAGATAATAGCTTCATTCCAAGTTCCTTCACATTAACAACATCACTCTCCCTAAAAGGAGCAGATTGTGAGCTACTAAGGGTTAGCTCCTTAAAGGGCTTGTCCCCACACCACAATTCCTTCCAAATATTGATCAGGCACCATTACAAATTGTCCATTTAACCCCTTTCCTCAAGATGGCTCTAGAGTTAAGAATGCCTCTCCAGGTATGAGATGCTCTCCTATCTCTAGAGCAATCTTGAAGACAATTATTTCTCAGATACTTACTCTTAAGACCTCTTTCTAAAGACCATCCTCATTACTAATCAATTTCCAGCCAAGTTTAGACAACAAGGCAAGATTTTGATCCTTGGCTTTCTTGATGCCAAGCCCACTATTCCTTTTCTGCTGACAAAGATTATCCCACTTGACCAAATGAATTTTCTTCTTCTCTGGGGTCTCACCCTAGAGAAAATTTCTTTTTATTTTGTCAATATCATTACAGACCCTTTTAGGAATAGCCACAATTCGTATAGTATAAGCAGGAAGAGCAGAGCTAACAGATTGGATTAAAGTAGTTCTACCAGCTAGTGATAAAACACTAGTTTTCCATCCAGCAAGCTTCAGTTGCATTTTATCCAGAATACCATTGTAGTATCTCCAACTCACTCTGTCATGAATAAGAGGAACCCCCCAAATATTTCCCTAACTCAGAGGTTAAGGGAATGCCATATCTGGCATTCAAATCTTTAGCCTTATTTTTATTAACATTAGGTAAGACAAATATCCTGGACTTAAGGGCATTAATTTTAAGTCTAGATATGTCACAAAATTCAGCCATGATCCTCATGATAGTATTGCAATGGGCCATATCTGGCTGGAGGTTCACTATTGGACTCTTGGGTTTAGAGTTAGGGTCGTATCCAATTTCTCTCTAATTTCTACACGGAATTAAGTGTTCTTTACATCAATCTGTTTGGGAATTCAATTGCCCCACATCCTGGTATACCTCTCGTGGCAATCAAAGCCAGAATTGACGAATCAGTGTTTGAAGTTTACAATTTCAGGTCGATGGACACTAGTAACTCAGATTTTCTGCCACAAACCACTACATTTTATGAAATTAAACACCATGAATGAACTCCTTGACCCCAAAAACATAGGCTAGGATCTCTCTCTCAACTTGAAACTCAAGAGATCAAGGTTTTAGAAACCACCTAGGGATTTTTAGTTTTCAACACTATTCTGGGAAAATTTGAACATTGGTATCACACTCCAAATGAGTAGAGGAACATGATAGTGTCCACAACTTTGGGTTTTATCCACTCAAATGAAAAAAGACTATTCATCAAGCCCCATTTCATATTTTTTAGTGTAACCTCAAATGCATTCAATTTCACCATGAATCTTAACAAATTGAGTATGCAGTATTTAAATTCAGATTGTTTTGAAGCTTACCTTTTTGATTTTAGGTTGAGCTCCAATTCCCCAATTTCTCCCCTTTGTCTCTCGACCTCTCTCTAAAATTCAGAGACTTAATTTAATTTTTGGAAAATTCTCAGCTGAATACAACTTCTCCATGCATGGATGTTTGAGGGGACCTCCACACAAGACATTGTCTAGATACATTCTGGCAGAATTTTTTAAAAAAAATAAAATAGATAAATTACAATCTCTAAATACCAACACTAATGTCGCCAAATGCAAATGCCATATTTTAAATACATAATTCAAGTCTCACAACTTCTTTAAAAAATTCTTCTATGAGATTCACATTTAGTACTACGATATCTCTCAATCTAATGCAACCACAATACCCTAACCAATAAGGTTATTACTACCCAAAATTATCAAGTTAACTTGATACTGTGACTCAGACTTTGATGAAATTATCATATCCCTCGTACTAGCTTAGGACTTTCTCAGGAGTATATCTCATACATACTCCAATGTTGATCATCTAGCAAGCATCACCAGGCATATCACTGAATAATACATCTCTCATCATTTACATATCAAGAAAAAGATTTGTAATTTTAAGTAAATCAATATTCTTTAATAAATTAAACATATTTCCACTAATGTCTCATAGCTTGATGTACCCATCCCATATCCATGGAGTATCGAACTACCAAATAATATTTAAAATGCATCCAGTACGTATTTTGAATATTTGGTACACGTACCAATACCCGGTAAGTATCTGGTATGAGTACGGTAACATTTTCAGAGTAACCGTACTTCATAGCTTCCCACTCTATTCACAATAGTGCAACAAAAACTCCATTATCTAGCTTAGCCGGCTAGAGAAGGATACTCTAGTATCGATCTGTTAGGAATTGACCCTTCCTAACCAAGATCGGTGAGGCACGAAATAACAAACAAGAAAGAAATTAACGAGTCAAACAAATCACACACACAAGATGTGGTTCACCCCAGAATAGGGTTACACAAACGGTTGCTGCGATTTTCACTATGATCAGAAAAATACAACTCTCTCTTAACCTAAAAGAGGCGCCCTGTGGACTCGCCTTTTTCTCGTGCCCCGACCTTTTGGAAAGGGTTTGAAAGAAAGGCCTCATAGTTGGGACTCCCGCGGTTTTGAATCTAGTCTCACAAGTGCAATGTGAAACTGCTAAACACCAAAGAGTCCAACCGCAAACCTTTTGGAAAATCGATTTTAAATCAAATAATGCCAAACTTGGACGGCTTTGCCAGATTACAGAGTCGCCACCTAAATATTTTGTTTTGGGGAAATTTAGGAAACCTTAACTCATGCCAAAGGCCACGTGTCTGTCATCACCAAAGTTGCCTCGGCTCGGGGAACTTAGGTACGAGAGGGAAAGGTCCTGAAATGAGCACCCTCGCTCGCCCGATCAAAAATCGACCTCTACTAATCATGATATGATGTTTTATAAACATTATGTATTCTTATTCCGGTTATTAATCTAGCTTTACTATGTGACGCGCACAAGCAAGTATATAGACTACATCGTAAGAATTGGAACATTTCAAGTCATGTTTGTTTTACGAAAATGGTTTGAATTTGCCACCCTCAAGTGGGCTTAAAGATGTAGATTTGCCACCAAACATAGTGGGCTTAAAACATGATTTGCCACTCAACAAAGTGAGCTTAAAACATACACTCGTTGAATTGTTCCAATTCAAACAACAAGCCTTCATCCACAGGCATTTATGCAGTTTAGCATTTAAGCATATAGGCTCGTGGCAAGCATGTGAAACATGGCAATATGGCAATCACACTCATGCAAGTATGCTAAAGCGTAAAAACTTATCGAGTACTCCAAGCCAAAACAAAAGCTAATTAGAAAAATGCATGATCCTAACTATACAAAATGCCTAATGCAACACATGCAATATGAAATTAATAGGCTCGGCTACTAATATGGCATATGAATCAATTTGAACAACATGCGATTAAACACGTATTCAAAGACGATATCGAAATTGTGATGAAGTTTGAATGATGTGCTGAGCCTCGGTGCATGCAAGACAAATGAATGTATGCAAGCATGCGAGCATAAGATATGCTAATCAAAATATGCCCCTAATCTAACCATCAAAAGCAATTAAATAAAAGGGAAAAGATGTGGGGTTGGAAAACATGCACACGAGCGCGCACACTTATTACAACATTATGCCCTCAAGGCGACGATCCGAATGAATAAGCTAACTAGCTACGCTAAGCTAAGCTTAATTATTACAATACGAAACTACTTAACTAACTTATTCTAAGCAAATTAAATATTACAAAATGAATTAATTAGCTAAACAGTTTAACTAACTAATTACAAAGCAAGTAAATTAGTTACCACTAATTAACTAAATAAAGCAATTAAATGGCCTCGAGGGCGAGGATGCATGCATGCTCGCCTCCTCCGAAAATGCCACCGCCTTGCATTGTAGCCTCTGTTTGCACATGTTTGATCATTGAAAATTGCACCAACTTCCAGAACACTTCTACTCCATCTAAGGAACACACTGAGCAACTTTCTTCATTAATGGTCGGTTGGTTACTGTAGACGCGCCCGTGGGATTCCATCTAACAGTTCGGACTCAATTTGTGTCACGGTTCTAAATCTGAACCAAAGAGTCCAACTCTGGCAAATCGTTTTGAAGAAAAACAGATTTTGAAAAAGTAGTGCCAAACATGGACTGCTTTGCCAGATTACAAAGTCGCCACCTAAATATTTTTAAAATGGGAAATTTAGGGAACCCTGACTCGGTGCCGAAGGCCACGTGTCTGTCATCACCAAAGTGGTTTTGGCTTGGGAGCTTGGGTACGATCGGGGAAGGTCAGCTATGAGCATTCTTTCGCCGTCCAAGACCGCCTCTACTAACCGTGATATCCGCTTTTGAAAACATCATGTGCTCTTATTCCTAAGTATTAGCCTAGAATTACTATGTTAGCGACAAAGAAACAAGTATAGACTAGATCGCTTAATTTGGAAATAAGCATTGCATATCCGCCTTGTTTGGAAAATGCTTGAAATTGCTACCGCGAGTAGGCTAAAACACGGATTTCAATGAGTATTCCCAACTCAAGTAATCCAACCTCCACCCACAGCATTCAAGCTTTATCACATAAGCACTTAGCGCATGGCGTATACCGTCATGTTAACATTCACACGCATGCACATGCTAAAGCATAAAACTTACATCAGACTGCGGTCTAAACAAGAAACCAGCTTAGCAAAACATGCATGACCTAGTTTATGTTATGACTAATGCATCGTGATAATGAATGTAATCTAGACAGTTCGGCTATCCTAAGCATGGCACATGAAATGCAACAACTATCACGATTCAATTCGGAATTGAAAGTACGATGCAGCTTGTATGATGTACCGAGCCCGATGTATGTAAACAAATGCAAGTATGCACGCATGCATTGCATAAGGTATGCTAATTTAGATGTGGCCTTATCTACCATCATAAGGTAAATAAAAGGGTAGAAAGAAATGGGGTTGGAAGACATGCACCCACTCACACACACTTATTATAAATTTGCCCTCGCCGAGGGACCAAAATAATAATACAAATTAATTAACTATGCAAGCTAATTAATTATTACAAATTAACTAAATTAATTAACAAATTAACTAAGTTAATTAAAGCAAGAACGCCGAAGAGGGCTCAAATGCAGCAAGGCCGAATTGGTTTGAATCGACCGCCATGCACCTGATTGCCTCTGCTTCTCGCTATCCTCCTATGAAAATTGCCAAAGTCCTGTGAGTGCCTCTCAGCACTGGGAGTACCACCGCCAGTAGAGCACCACCGGGTCAAGAAGGAGGCCACCGCACTAGATGAAGTTATCGGCTGAAATTGATCACGGCCGGCACTAAATAGTGCCGCCGGCACTTAACACTCAAGTAACTCCGCAACCCACAAAGCAGTTAGAGGACAACAACATGCATGGCAATGTGATTCAAGGTATTTATGCACTATACACACCCCTTATCATGTTATTGACTCAAAGGTGCATGTGCCTCGATTCCCGGACCACCAATCACAAGATTTCCATGCATGATGGCCCTAAGAACAAAGAATGCAACTTTGATTTCAAATGCATGCAATGCAAACAAGCAAACAAGGGTGCTCAAACCTCTATCATGACTTGGTCAAGAGGCTTAGCATGCATGTCGATGCAATGAAGTCCTAAACATGTCAACTAGTATGCAATATGGCAATACAATGCAATCATGCAAGTAAGCATACAAGACAAGCATGCGAATCAATGGAAGGATGGTCTTATACATGAATTAGGCAACTCAAATAGTCCTAAAATTAGTGGTCAAAATGCTAAGTCAAGAGGGCCAAACACACATGCACACATGGATAAGTTAAGACACCAACACTTACATAATTAAGCAACTCTTAAACACATCTAAGAGGCACAAACATGGACTATTAGCATACATGAAAAGCTCTGAAATCATGCAAAACATGGTGCCAAACCAAGCTAAACAAGACCAAACAAAGCATGCAAATAGCCCGAGTGCTTGAAGCAAGGTAATGAGGCTTTGAACCACACTTGACAAGACCAATCATGGCAAGACTCGAGCAACCAAAAACAGGTTTTCAACATGTGAAAATACACCAAAAACTCACACTCACGGCATCCTAAAAGCTCTAAACACACAAGCATGCACAAGGCACCCTTGAATGCATAAAAGGACACACCCTTAAAGCATGCAAGAGATGACAAAAATGAACATGTGAGCATGGATTAGGGTCTGAAATAGCATGTAAGAGGGTTCCAAACCCTTGAAATCATGGAGGCAATGCATCCTACACATGCACCTACTTGAAGCATACAAGCTACAATGCAAAGGGGCTATACAAAGCATGCCAAGATTGACCCAAAAAACCTAGGAAAGACCTTATACATGGCAAAACAAGCACATTTCCAGTTTATGACCAGCCACAAAAATAGAAGCAAGATAGGCTAACAAAGCATGCAAAATTACGGTAAATAGAAGAGATTATGAAACAAGTGCAAGATAGGGGCTCCAAACAGGTTTGAGCCCTTCTTCAATGTTGAAGAAGCGCTCAAAATAAGCCTCCATACAGTTTATTACATGCGCAAAAACAGATTATACGCCAGCCAAATATACTATGCAAGAATCATGGCATACAAGGGGTAAAGAGATAGGTGCTAGATGCTATCATCAAACAGCCAAATACCCTTCATGAGACATGTAGAGGGGAAAAATAAGCCACTTTTCAGGCCTGTCAAAGGCCCAAAAATGGAAGCATGGTAGGCTAAAGAAACATGCAACAAAAAATAAGGACCCAAGAGGGTATTGAAGCAAGTCATACATGGGGGTCCCAAACAAGGTTGAGCCCTTCTTCAATGTTGAAGAAGGGCTCAAAAAAAGCCTCTTTGTAGTTTACATCGAAGCTCAAAAATACATGCAACTATGGCTTAGATATGAACCAAGAAAATGCTAGTTTTGGGGAAAAGTGTGCTTACCCTTGTAGACCAACAAACCAGCACCCCTTGGTCCAAGTTTCTGAGCTCCTAACCTCTGTAAATGACCTCCCAAATGCTGGAATGGAAGATGGAGGTGTTGTGCTAGGTGTTGTAGAGCAAATGATACAAGAACCAAGGTGTTTGGAAGCTTGGATAGGATAGATATAGAGAACGAGGTGGGATATATGTATCTATATCAGAATATATGTATATCCTCTGGTTTTTTGCTTAAGAATCTCCAACCCTAGCAATGGAGAGGAAGGCCTCTCTTATATAGGCAACAAAAGGCCAAGCTTAGAGGCTAAGCAATTCAAAAAGGGTCAAGGGGGGTCAAGGCTTGTTTAGGAAGCTTGGACAGCTGGTAGGCTTCTTGAGGAAGCCAAGACAAGGGGTCAACGCTTCCTCAAGAAACCTTGAGCAAAGGGTGCAAAAGAGGGGTCCAAAGGTGGTTAAAGGGTGCAAAATGGCTACATATATGCACGTGGAGCTGGTTCTGTGCATCCCAGCTGGCACAACTGGTATGCACCAGGCTTGGGGGGTGCAAGGTCGGCCAGAAGGTTTGATCATCGGCCAAAATAAAGTGCCGGTCGGCACTATATATTGCCGGCCGGCTAAATAGAGTGCTGACAGATGATTCCAAGGCCAAAAAAGTGCCGGTGGGTATGCAAATTGAAGCCCCGGAAGTTAGCTTTCCAATGGCGCAAACCTTGTATCAAAATTCCTCCTATGCAAAAAGTTATGCCCTTTTCCGTAAAGCCGCGCAAACTCGATCCAACCGGGATGATGCCCAGCTTCAATCAATCATATCTCCTCCACCCTGACTTGGCTCTAGGAGATTCTTGAACCAAAAATGAAGCCCCGGAAGTCTTCTTTCCAATGGTAGTGGCCTCATAGCTTAACTCCAAGTATGCAATTGAATAAGCCTGATTCAGTGAGGGCCGCTCGACTTTCTTTTACCCGGATTCATGGCGAACTTCTTCTCCAACCTATTTTCTCCCCTCCTCTCCTCTTTTCTTCAACTCCAAACCCCTAAACAAAGTGTTTTGAAGGGTTCGCCTCTCTCCTTGCCGAAGGAATTGAATCTTTGCCCTGTACATCTCTCAACACCGAGCAAACCATCAGTAATGCCCAAGTCTTGAGGGCGGTCAAAAATGGGGTGTCTACAGTTACCAATGGTGGCCGTCGGCTACCCCTGCCCTGAACTGCCTTTTTTTGCTGCAACAGAGAGCAAACAGAGACAAGTAGTGTATTCTCAAGGAATGTATTTACTGCTACCCTCCTTATCATCACACAAGCTTAAAGGAGTGTAACTCTTGGCCCTCAAACCATCAACCAAGCATTTTCCATGCATGATGGCCAAAGAACCAAGTTTGTACAAGTTCAATGAAAAAGTAACAAGACTCAACAAAACCACTACCCTATCATGCATAATCAATGGGTAATGGTGACTATGAAAATAGCACATTTCATCACTTTTGAGTATGAAATGTCCCGCTTTCTCGTGGTTTGAATTAACGTCCGATCTGAACACATGCAATGCAACATGAAAGATGCTTATCTTGCTTCTTTTATTTGTTTAATTTTGTTTACTCATTTTATATTACCGATTCATTCTTTAATCGATTAAGTCCATTGGTGAGTGTCTTCTAATGGAAAGAAATGTCAACCAAGGGTAATTTAAGGCATGAGAGAGATCATGCTATTGGTAATGAACCTCAAAGAGGATTAAACTATTAAGCATAACCTCAATCTTAAGCTTAAAGGATCCCAAGTTTGAAACCACTCTCAAACAAATGAAAAAGTGAAGCAAATAGGGAGGTTGCAGAGATGTTAAGTGCTAGAATTAGGCATGAAAAAGCATTAAAACATGTAACCAAGACACACAAATGATGCTTAAAGCCTAAAAACAATAAGCTAGTGAAGGAAATTGCACCACAACTATGCAATACAAGCCTCAATTGAATTAACAAGCCCAAAACAGAGCCAAAACAGGTCAAAACAAAGGCAAAAACATGTTGGACTTAAGCTAAAGTAAGCTAGAAAAATATGCTAAAATATGAGGCTAACTAGGCATGCAAACAAGACGCAAAAAGGGGAGGCTAACCCCTCCAATTTTGGACTTCAAAAGTAGGTTTTTGTCATTGAAAATCCTCTACATTTCAGTGGTTTAAAGGCCTAAAAAGTTTGATTTGAAGGTGATGAAATATGGCACAAAAAGCTAAATAATTAAGCAACAAGAAGGGTGGACCACCCTTAACACAAAATAGCCTCAAACCACCATTTTTAAACCATAAAAATAGAGTTTTTTGGAGTCCAAAACCAGCTCAAAAACAGTGTAAAAAGATGGCAAAACAAGTATTTAAAACAAGCTTTAAAGGTGAGTCTTATACCTCTTTAAGCACAACACAATTTTAGGCAACAAAACCAAGCAAAATCACTTTCAAGAGCTCCAAGAAGACCTCCTAGAACCTCAGCTCAAAGATAACCAACTTTGGTCAAGGATATATAGGTAAAGGAGAAGTGTATCTCTACTTGTATGCACAAAAGTTCAAGAGAGAGAGAAATCTAGAGAGAGAGAGGATTGTAGAGAGAGAGGCTCCTAAAATTTCTTCAACATTCAAAGTGTTCTAACCTTCAAAACAATAGAGAAGGCCCTCTATATATAGAAAAATGAGAGCTCAGGTCGAAAATATCAACAATACAGACAGCTAGAGCTTATGGGAGACAGTTGGATGAAAATATCTACAAAATCTGAGCTTTTTTCACCAGTGGCCGACATTTTTCATTGGTGGCCGGTCATCCACCAGTGGTGGCTGGTCGGCCACCAAACATCTGCTTCCAGGCCCAACTTCAAACGGACATAACTCATTCATCCAGACTCCTTTACAGGTCATTCTTGAGCCTAAATTGAAGCCCGGAAGTCTTCTTTCCAATGGTGAAAGCCTCACATAAAAATTCCAGGTGTGAAAAAAGATATGCCTCTTTTAGTTAAGACTGACCATTTCCTGTTTAATCGGATTGATGCCTAACTTCAACCAACCATATCTCCCTCATCTGGACTCGGCTTTAGGAGATTCTTGAATGCAAAATGAAGCCCCGAAAGTCCACTTTCCAACGGTGGCCTCATAGCTGAAATCCAAGTGTAAAAAGGATAGGCCTGATTTAGCGAGGGTCGCTCAACTCTATCTCTTAACAATTTATGCCCAATTTCTTCTCCCAACTAGGTTTCTTCCCTCTCCTTCAATTTTATTCAACTCCAAATCTCTAAATAAGGTGTTTTGAAAGATTTTTTCAAAAATTTCACCTCTCTTTCATGCCCACGTTGTCCTTGCTCTGCCATAAAAAGCTTAAACATTTAACTAAATGCGAGCCTCAAACATCAGAGAAACTTTTTCAAAAATATTTTGAAAGAGAGGGTTTTAAGGTTTAAAAATCATTTTGGTCAAAATCATTTTGGTCAAAAATGGGTTGTGAGGTTGGGATTTGGAGCTCCTCTGTCAAGAAATCGAACCTTGCATAACATAGCCTTCATCATCAAGTAAGCATCAGGGCGCCCAAGTCTTAAGGTGGTCAAAATGGGGTGTCTATAGCTGCCCTCTTGACAGAACTCCTAAGTCATGAAATGACGGAGTGAATGTCAAAGCCCAAAGATGACCCATTTTTGACAAGGTCAAGACTTGGACAAATAAACAAAATGCAATGCAGCTTGGTTGAACCCGAGGGTTGCTTACGATCCCTTGCAAGGAATCAAACCAAATAGTTCAGTGGACAAAATGCAAAATGATACACAATATAAAAAAACAATGTAAATGATATGCAATGTAATTGAATCATCAAACCACAAGCAGTGCAAAACCACAAAAATACCATAAAGGGATGGAGATGCAACATCAAACTACATTTAACATAGAAAAGGTGCCGGAACCCTCAAACCACAATTCTCTTAGTGGAATAGGCGTATGCACATGCAGAACTATGTGTTTCGTAGAGAAAGAGTACAAGTAATTGGGTGGGATGATATGACTGAGGAATGATCTACTGAGGAAAGATTGTGATCCTAAATGCTGAATGCAACAAGACAAAGCATGATGCAATGGATGCAGTGAATAAGGCGTAAATCGAACCACATTTTACCTAGAAAAGGCATGGACACAAAACAAAGTACGTCTAACATAGAAAAGGTGCCGAAACCCTCAGATCACAATTCTCTTAGTGGAATAGGCACGTACGCATTATCATATAACCATGCTTCAACACAGGAAATGTATGAGCACATGCCAAACTAAGCTTAACATGGAAAGGATGCATGCGATAAAATGGTATGATGTAATGGATGTAATAGATAGTGCAGTAGATGCAAAGGGTGACATACTCCAACCATGCTGGAATCGTGAGAGGAGGAAGAACAAATCTCAAACACGTTAAAATCGTGTGAGGAAAGGAACACTCAAACCATGCTGGAATCGTGAGAAGAAGTCCTAAGACAACTACTCAGGGGCGCGTTCCACGCAACCTGAGATAAATTCCAAACACGCTGAAATCGTGCGAGGAAATGGACACTCTAACCACGCCGAAATTGTGAGAAGAGGTCTAAAGAAAACCAATTAGGAGCGCGTTCCACGAATCCTGAGATAAATTCCAAATACGCTGACATCGTGTGAGGAAAGGGACACTCTAACCATGCCGAAATCATGAGAAGAGGTCTAAAGAAAACCAATCTGGAGCGCGTTCCACGCATCTTGAGATAAATTCCAAACATGCTGAAATCGTGTAAGGAAAGGGACACTCTAACTATGCTGAAATCATGAGAAGAAGTCCAACAAAAATCGTCAGGAGCGCGTTCCACGCATCCTGAGAAAGCCCCGGGGGACAACGATGCTAAATGCTGCTCAACGTAAAAGGATAAATGATACAAGATAACATAAGATGCAAATAAATGCAATAAGTGTGATGATATGATATATGTTACAAGCAATGTAGTGCATGATGTTCAGGGAATGCAATAAACAAACAAAGCAGTGCTTTAGCAAGCACCTCATGGGACGAGTGGCGATGAACCGCTCTACTCTAACGGGGATCTCCCCCTTTGTGTTCTTCGAACTCTTACCTTCAATTCACAGTTCAAAGGTCCTAAAATGCTGACAAGTAGCGACATCTACATGTAGAAGCCACGGATGACGCTTTTTTTCCCAATCATATTCACAACTTTCCCTATTCTCCAATGGGGTGTGTAGACTGATTTTTCACAAGACTCCTTCGGAGAGCTCAATTGGTCCTATAGTTCGGACTCGCCACTGCTCAATCTAATCTTGCAAAGTGCAATGCAAAACTAATAAACACCAAAGAGTCCAATCCGGCATATCATTTTGGAAAATCAATTTTGAATCAAATAATGCCAAAAATGGACTGGTATTCCAGATTACAGAGTCGCCACCTAAATATTTTATTTTTGAAAAAATTTAGGAAACCCTGACTCGAGCCCAAGGTCACAGATCCGCTATCACCAAAGTTGCCTCTCGAGAACTTGGGTACGAGAGGGGAAGATCCTGAAATGAGCCACCCCGCTTGCCCGATCAAAGGATCGGCCTCTACTAAGCATGATATGTTGTTTTATAAACACATGTGTTCTTATTCCGGTTATTTAACTAACTTACTATGTGACGCACACAAGCAAGTATAGACTAAAATCGCGAGAATTGGAACAAATCAACTCATGTTTGTTTTTTTGAAAATGGTTTTAAAGTGCCACCCTCAAGTGGGCTAAAACGTGGATTTGCCACCAAACATGATGGGCTTAAAACATGATGATTTGCCACTTTGCAAAGTGGGCTTAAAACATACATTTATCAAATTGTTCCGATTCAAGCAACAAAGCCTTCATCCACAGGCATTCATGCAGTTTATCAAATAAGCAAATAGCCTCATGGCAAGCATGCTATCATGGCAACACTCACATTCATGCAAGTATGTTAAAGCGTAAAACTTACAGTGTACTCCGAGCTAAAACAAAAGCTAGTTAGAAATATGCATGATCCTAACTATACAAAATTTCTAATGCAACACATGCAATGAGGCAATTAATAGGCTCGGCTACCTCAGATGGCATATGAATGCAACAATTTGATAACAAGTTTTGAAACACGATTCAAAGAATTATTGAAATACGATGCGCTTTGAATGATGCGCCAAGTCTTGCATGCAAGACAAATGAATGATGCAAACATGCAAGCATAAGGTATGCTAATCGAAACGTGATCCCTAATCTAACCATCGAAAGCAGATAAATAAAATGGAGAAAGATATGGGGTTAGAAGACATACACATCCACACGCATGCTTATTACAACATTATGCCCTTGCAAATGAGGGTCCGAATAAATAAGCTAAGCTACACTAAGTTAAGCTAATTATTACAAAACAACTAATTAACTATTCTAGCTAATTAATTATAACACAATTGAATAACTAGCTATACTAAGCTAATTAAAAGATTACAAAACAAATCGAACTAATTAATTACAACATATGTAAATAATCAAATACAACTAACTAACAAAGTAATGAATTGGCCTCGCGGGTGAGGGAGATATGCATGCCCGGTTGCTTCTTTCCCGAAAATCCATCGCCTTGCCTCCGGTTGCCTTTGTTTGCACCTTTTCTGTTTTCTGAGTATCAAACCAATTTCCAAACTGCTTTTTCCTCCAAAACAGGAACACTTTTGCACCAAAGATGGACTGATGGCCGGTCGGCCACAAACACTGGCCGATCGGCTACTTCAAGTGGCCAGTCGGCCACCCCTTTTCCCAAAATTCTGTTTTTGCTGCAACAGAGCCAAAGCAATGTATTTTTCAAGGAATGTGTGTATTGCCACCCTCCTCATTATTTCTCAAGCTCAAAGGAGTGTAGCACTTGGTTCTGAAACCACCAATCAAGCATTTTCATACATGATGGTCAAAGAACCAAGCTTGTACAAGGTTAATGAATGCGCACATAAGACTCAAATGGACATCACCCTATCATGCATGATCAAGGATGACGACGACTGAGAAACGTGACACGTTTCATCACTTTGAGTATGAAACGTCCCACATTTCTTGTGTTTGGATTAACGTCTTATCCAAACACATACAATGCAATACAACATGCTTATCTTATCATGTTTTACTTGGTTCATTTTGTTTACACATTTTAATGTTACCAAACCATTCTTTAGTTGGTTAAGTCCAATGTGAAAGTCCTCTAATGAGAGAGGTCAACTAAAGAATGATTTAAGACATGAGAGAGATCATGCCTTTGGCTAGGAGGAACCCTCAAAAGAGAGTTAAAGCCATTGAGCACAAGCTCTATCTCAAGCTTAAACACAATCATAAGGTTAACCAACCCTCAAAATAAATGGAAAAATGAAGAAATGAGGGAGGTTGCAGACTTTTTAGTGCTGAAATGGCATGGAAAATAATGCTAAACATGCAAGTAACACATGCACAACATGCTAAGAGCCCAAAACATTAAGACTAGTGAAGAGCACTACACTAGAAGCATGCAATACCAAGCTTAAATGTGCAAACCGGCTCTGGAAAGAACTTAAACATGCCAAAGCAGTGGCCTAAACATGCTGAGATAGAAACATAAAAGGCAAGAAAATCATGCGCACATGTTGGCTTACAAGCAAGGCACAAAGCACAACTCTCAAAAGCAATGAGAGAGTAAGATATGTGAGAGTGTGACATGAATATATGCACTGAAATCATATGCTAAATGATGCTATAACATGCAATCAACCCAAGCAAAGCATGTTAATGGCCTTAAAATACAAAGCTAGTGAAGCCATTTACACTACAACCATGCAAGGCTAAGCTCATATGACCAAGACCACCCAAAAAAAAGTTAAAGGATGCTAAATCAGTAGCTAAAACATGCTGAGATCAAGTCATAAGGACGTAGAAAAACATGCTCACATGCTAGGCCAATTACACATACAAACAAGACACAAGGAGGGGAAGCCACCCCCTTCTATTTTGGACCTCAAAACTAAGTTTTTACCACTGAAATTCTCCTGGAATTCAGTGGTTAAAAGACCAAGAAAAGGGGGTTTCAAAAGCTTTGAAAGATGGCTCAAAAGGCTTTACAAGCCAAAGAGCAAAGAAAGGAAACCACCCCCTAACTAAACAAGGCTCAAACCACCATTTTAAAACCTTAAAAACAGAGTTTTTTAGAGGTTAAAACCAACCTCAAAGCAGCATGCAAAGGTGGCCAAACAATCAATCAAAACAAGGTTTAAAAGAGGTAAGTCCTTACCCTTGAAGCACAGCAACAAACAGCAAAAGTTCTAAGCCAAAACCACTTTTAGAAGCTCAAACAAGGCCTCCAAGAACCTCAGCTCCAAGTTGAAAGTGTTTGGCTAAGGGTCTTAGTGCAAATGTGTAGAGAAAACTCATTTTCAAGCACAAAACAAGAAGAAAGAGAGGATTCTAGAGAGAGAGAGGGGAAAAATTTGCTCACAAAAATTCTAACGCCTCGAATGGGGGAAAGACCTCCCCTTATATAGAAATACATGCCAAAGGTTTGCTTTCATCCCTCCATACACGTGTATGGAGATGAGCATCAGTGATCAACAGCTGGCACAGCTGGCAAACAAATATCTGAAAAATGAGAAAAATGGTCGTCGGCCATCAATGTAGCAGACCAGTCACCACTGGTGGCCGGCAGGCACAAGTCACAGCTGGCAGGCTAAGGGGGTGGCCGACAAGCCACCCTCTCCTCCAGAAGCAAAGCAACAAACACTTGGTCCATAACCAAGCACACAACAGACAAGATAAGAGACTTCAAGGCAAAGCGCTCGGCCGAAACCTTCAAGAACTCAAAACGAACACAAGTGAGCACAATCACCGGGTGTTCAAATGTTAACATCCAAGTCTTGTGGACAGTCAAAAATGGGATGTCTACAGCTGCCTCTCTTTGACAGAACTCGGAAGTCATGAAATGACAGGAGTGAATGTCAAAGCTTAGAGACGACCCATTTTTGATAAGGCCAAAGACTTAGACAAACAAACAAGATAACAATACATAAGTGAACCCGTAGGCTGGGGCAAAATGCAAATAAAATGCACAATGCAAGCACATGGTCATGCAATGAGGCTGTAATGAAACATCTAGATGCAAATGTTGTGCAAAGAAATGCTACAGCAAACTCATACACAAGCAAGTGAATAAGAACCAAACCACATCTCATGCAGAAATGATGTAA
This sequence comes from Camellia lanceoleosa, assembly GCA_025200525.1. Taxonomy (NCBI): domain Eukaryota; kingdom Viridiplantae; phylum Streptophyta; class Magnoliopsida; order Ericales; family Theaceae; genus Camellia; species Camellia lanceoleosa. The sequence continues at coordinate 111,027,893 of CM045764.1, read as the reverse complement.
GAAAATTATGCAATCTTAACTGCGCATCACATAGGAAAGATAAAGAATCAAGAATCAGCAAGCACCCAAGGCGGCAAACAAGATCCCAACGCGTGGCACGCGCGAGGATAGAAGTGGTGCAAACCTAAGGATACATTCTAAGGTTCCGAGCTATAGAGAACACATGATAGTAATTGCAACACATCCAAATATTATGCAATTAAAGCAAAGGGCAGTATAAGCATTGAACTGGCCCATGCATGCTAACTAAAGATCCAAACGCATATGCACGAGAGGAAAAAGGGAGCGGTGCAAACACCGGAGAGCAGTATAAACATCGGAACACGTTCCAATGTTTCTAACCAAAACAAAGTGATATAAGCGTCAGGATACAGTCCAAACGCTTCGAACCGAGAAGGAGGTAGGTATAAACACTGGACATACCTGAGTGTTTCTAACCAAAGCCAGGTATAAACATCGGGCACCCGACCAAATGCTTCTAACCAATAGGGGGTCGGTGTAAACACCGGGCGTACCCGAGTGTTTCTAACCAACGGAGTGGTATAAGCATCGAGCACACGTCCCAAACACTTCTAACCAGAGGAATGGTATAAACACCGGGCATACCTGAGTGTTTCTAACCAAAGCAAGATATAAGCGTCGGGCACACGCCCCAAGGCTTCTACCGGCAGGGTGTCGGTGTAAACACCGGGCGTACCTGAGTGTTTCTAACCAACGGAGTAGTGATGTAAGCATCGGACGTACCCGAATACTTCTAACCAAAACAAGGTGTTCAAAGGACAGGAATGATCTTACCTGTAATTCCTCAATAAACCGTACATACAATATCGCCGGTCAGTACCATCTTTAAATAAACCGTACATACAATATCGTCTAGTTGCACCATCTTCAAATGAACCGTACATACAATATTGTCTAGTTGCACCATCTTTAAATGAACCGTACATACAATATCGTGCTTCTCGGAGGAGTTCAATCAATTTAAAAGGATACACCTCGTACGCACCGAGTACCACACACTGAGAACACAATCCAGAGCAGAGGCCATTTAAGCTTAAACATGTGTTTTCCTTGCACTTTCTTGAAGGACCAAGGCACAAAACAACAAAAAAAAACATCTGAGGAGAACACCTAAGGCCTGCCAGCCACTTTGGGAGGTCATCGGCTACCCATCGGCCACAAAATAAGGTCATCGGCCAAAAATTTGGCCGGTCGGCCATCGATGACAAATTCGGGGCAATTTTGGCATTTCACCACAGGCCTTTAAATATAGGGTTCTAAACCCTATTCCCTCATTTCTCCTTTGCCGAAAAACATCCCCCTTGTGCTCTAGACCACTTTTCCCCTTCGATCCGAGCTTCAAACGCGTTTTCGGACATCCCACAAACATTCGATTCGCGAAACCCTCTTAGTACACTTCATTTTGAACCGATTGAAAAGTGTTTTTGGTGCCCTTTTCTTGATTTCCATCACTTGGGGTTTGTTTCCCCCGAGTTACCCTTGGTTTTCATCCCCTCTTCTGGGCCTTGTCCTTTTTTTCATTTTTCCTCGCTCAGAGTTGACTTTTTGTTGACTTTTGGCATTCCCGCCCATTTTTCACACTTCATAATCTGCTCTTTCATCCTTTCTTGAGATGGGAGACGACATTCCACACGACGGAGCTCCCCCGGGGATGGATATGGATCCCGAGTTCGAACCCTTGTTGCTCAGTATCCGACCATTCGACCCGGCGACGTACCATCCTGAGGTACATGTGTTTCCTCCAGATAGTATCCGCCAGTTCAGGGGGTTCGCGCGAGGTGCACCAGAGGACCTCTTGCTACGCGAGCTGGAGTCACATCTATCCTACAGTGCCTCCGAGGTATATATTTTCTCTTTATCTCCTGTAATGCAGATTACATTTCTTGTATAGCTCACACTGCTTTCCACATGTTTATCCCAAACACACCTGCACACTGTATCTTCTACACTGCCTTGCATCTTTTTACCCTGAACATACCCTCACACTGTATTTCTTACACTGCCTTGCATTTGTTTGTCTTGCTTACAGGGAGATTCACATGCCTTTCGTGAATACAGGACCACCTCCGCGAGGGAGTGGTATATGGAGCTGCCTGACACAGTATGCCACATCATCGACGAAGCCAGCCAAGATTTTGCATGGGGCCTCACGCCTCACCGCAAACCGCTTTCATCGGGCACTTTAGTAGAGAGGTGGTGGGATACCACGGATTCCCTCCACTTTTCTACGGCTGGGGAGATGACGATGACTCCTTTTGACTTCTCCATGCTCATCGGCATAGAAGTAGGGGGTCATCCGATTCCTTACGACACCGACATGGGTGAGTGGGAGGCCGCCCAGATCTACTTGCTAGGAGTTCGCCCACCCATCTCCCAATCAAGGATGGTGCGATATACTTGGTTCGCCGATCATTTTAGAGGGACGACACCAACGACCCGCAAGGAGACTGAGTACTACGCACAGGGCTTCCTCATGTTCTTTTTTGGTACTACTTTGTTCACCGACCGGGCAAACATCGCTTGCCTCTATCTCTCGACCAGATTGGTGGACTCGCCAGATCCGATTCTACGATTAGGTGGCGCCGCTTGGCGACATTATATGGATACATGAGCTCCTTCGCCAAAGCGGCAATCGCTAGAGGCTACTTGAGGGCCTGGGAGGTACACCCTACCCTTCTGTTTTACATTTCAACTTCGCATTTCTTGTATACTGCACATTGCACATTGCACACTACACCGTTCACATATCAGATAACGTGATTGCACACAATGCTTACATCGACCGCATACCATCTCGCTTACTTTACATTATCTATACACCACACGACTATCCGCTTTCTACTTTATCTATATATCAGATACACCGTGATAATGCACCGCACACCGCTCGCTTTTTGTTTTACCTCAGACATCGCATTAATCGTATAACGTGACTCATCTGATATTTATACTCATTGTTATCCTTCCACCTTCTACAGCTATGGGTGTACACCTATTTCCCGAGGCTTACCCCAGAGCCAAAGGTAGAGATACAACCCATAGTGCCATACTCACACAGATATGACAGGAGGTGCCAGCGGAGGCCCTGAGAGTCATTTTCATTCTTTCACCGATTCTTCAACACCATGACCGCTGACAGAGGTAACTCAAATCTTGCAGTTATTTCAGCTTTGCTTCATATTGCATCTCTGATGATAGCTAACAACTTTTATATTTACTATCTGCAGATCACTTGGCAGCCGTGGGCAGTGATGCCTGACGGGGTCAGAGATTAGTTTGTGGGTGCTTGGGGAGGCCTCTCGGCTTCGAATCTTGCTCGAGGGTCTGGTTTGCTGGGCGTGGTTCTTGGGAGAGCAATTTCTACGACAAAGCCTCGGCTTGCCTGAGCTAGTGGTCCCGATGCCATCTCCTTCTTATATGAGGACTACAGAGGGGTATACCACACAAGAGATGATTGACTTCACGAGAGGTTGGATGCCGACTTCTTTAGACTTAAGGGCGATTACACTGCCTTCATTCAGACATATCTCATGCCGCCACTGATTGGCACTCACGGGGGTGAGAGGGCCAGAGCTCCAGCTGCGAGGGACAGAGCCTGGGGATCGAGGACTACTCAGGCCCACGCCCATGACAAGAGGTTCTCCCAGATGAGGCGGAGGGCGGGATGGCCGGAGCTACCCACCACATTGACTTGCTGGGGACCTAGAGAGGAGACTTATCAGGTTCCCATTGAGCCTACACCAGCTGGTCACGAGCTCGTCAGAGTTCGAGGCCCGACTTTGGTATGTATCATATTTTATGTTTTGCGCAGTTAGTTCATTTCAATTATGCTTTATAGACCACTGATCATTTCAACACATTTGCAGGCTTCCATAAAGTACATCGGATAGGCTCTCGAGCTGGCGGCTTTTCTGATGGGGATGGTTCAGACTAGTCTGAACCTTCTCACCAGATAGGATCCTAGTAAGTTTCTTTAGTTTGCACTTCATATTAGCATTTTAACTACAATCATCCCCATACTAATCAATACATTACACCAAAACATCAGATAAATACTCGCAGCCCATACAATCGCAATTCAACATTATACTCATCTTTGCATACCCTAACTGATGCATTTGACAAACTGTTCTTTTCAAGTCCCTTTTCAAATGCTGCCCACTGGCGCCCAAAGAGCCGCAAGAGACCTTCTGTCTCCGACAACAGGGAGGGAGAGACGAGGGACTCCAGCACACGGCCGAGGCGGAGCCAGACGTACTCGTGCCAAGAGCAATTCACCAGAGCCTATCCCGGAGGATGATGAGATAGACGAGGACGCGGAGCCAGCGAGCCCACAGTCAAAGTCATCTGAGGGTCGAGGCGACGGCACCGGCTCTGGTTCTGAGGGCGGTGGCGATGCTGATGAGGGCTTTGAGGAGGGGAGCGGAGATGGCTCTGGATCAGGCTCCGGTTCAGATTCAAATAGCGGGGCCGATGGCAACAGCTCTGAGTCTGCCCAGCCAAGAAAGAGGATGAAGAGGGCCTCTCGATCCTGAGGTGGCTGGTGCCGATTCAGATGTTTTTATTTTATTTCTTTTTACTAGTTGTTAGCATATTGTATAGCCTTAGGCAGTTTTATTTTCTTTAAAACTTGTACTCCTTGTAAAAAGAAACCATAATCGGAATGAAAACAGCTTTTGATTTAAAAGTGTTGCATTTTGCATTCTCAAAGATTCATCGTGATCACACCATTTTACACGAAAAACAAGATTGATGGAAAATTGAAATTTGTATTGGCAATTGCTTAATCAGGTAGTGGACCAACCGACACATGAGAAACAGAGTAAAACAACTCAATAAACAAAACAACAACTCGACAATCAAAACAAATACAACTCGATTAGCAAAACTACAACTCGATAAGCAAAACAACAACTCGATAAGCAATTCGACAAAATTCTTAAAGAGAGACGAAAGAAATGCACCAAGAGTGGAACAAAACATAGGTTCTTGGCATTTCAACACATAGATGGGCCAGAGAGCCAAATAAGAGGCCATTGGCCATATACAGATGCTGCCGGCTATGAAAAATGGTTGTCGACCACTAGTACTGGCCGGTCGGCTACAAAAATGGTCGGTCGGCCACCAATACCGGCCTGGCCACCATCGCACGTAACCTCCAGATTGTTGCCACCTGTCTTCCATTCAGCACCTTATCTTCTATAAAAACTCCAGCTTCATGGTTTCTTCATTTCAGCTCCATTTTTTCCCCAAATGGAACCATTCTTCTCCGGAAAACTCTCCAATTGGATTGCGACTTTAGATGGCTCGGAAAAATTGAATTTCTGAGGTTTTGGGCTAGACGCACTATTCCCGCTGAGCCGTACTCCGCTGTGTTTTCCATTCCTCCATGCTGCAGCTAGATGTTGGCACCCGGTTACACATGTGTTTAGCTTCGGTGGACAAGAGATGTGTCCAACAATTGAAGAATTTCAAGCTTTGATGGAGTTCCAACGTGATGAGGAGATCTAGCCCCAGTCTGGTTTTGGCCACATTCAAGCTTCAGGAAGGATGTGCGGGCTCACTTTGCATGATGCCCTATCTTTGGTTCACAACGGGGAGTTGGACATCCCAAGCTTGATTAATCGGTTTTCTAATGCCGCAACCATGCATCGCCTTTGGCAAGGTTTTCGGCAACATGCCCTCTACCTATGTATGTTGGCCCATTTTCTGCTTGCCCCTGGCTTTGGAGGGCCTAGCATTCACTTAATAGAAATTGCCCAAGGCTTGAAAGAGGAGAAGAGCTGTATTGGCATGACACTAGCCGAGACTTTGACGGGCTTGGATGCTTTCCACCATCGAGAGACAACCAAGTTTGCAGAAGTCCACCATCGCTACAAGTAATGTTTCCCACCCTTCTCACATGTGTTTCTCATTACTTGGCCCTCGTGCACCTTTCTATTCTTTAATCTCTCTTATTTTTCATCCTTCTCCAGGTATGGCTAATGGATAAGTTGAAAGTGGTTGACTCTTGTCCTGCATATTCAGCGTGCGGCTATTTCTTTCACCCATGGCTAGTTGACTTCCCAAACGAGGGATGGTGGTGCCATTGGATGTGTAGCAAGTCCGTTGTTAACATTGTTTGGCGTTGCCCCTGGTTTGATCTGCCTAAGACGAGCTACAGTATGTCCCGGCAGCCTGGCATTTAGTTGGTTTGTTTGACACTGTGGTCTTCTACTTCCCATTCCGATTCAGATGTCGGGCTCATCCATGAACAGACTTGCCTTAAGAGGGATAGAGTACCCACCATTTCCAACCGAGGCACACAGTTAGCTCAGATTCCACCGCATGGAGGACAAGAGAACTTCGCTCGCTGTAATTTCAATTCCGCCTTTCCGGCTAATGTATAGCTTGGCTTGAAGATGAGGCACAAATCGGGCCTATTTTGGCATCAAGCTTCCACAAGCTTCGAGGGGGCACATGAATACCGACTCAACTATGCCCCAAGTTTATTGCTTTAATCAGACTTCCAAGTTTTTTGAATGTAATAAAAGCAACTTCAATTTGTATCAAGAGCCTGAGAACTCCAGATTGAAATCAATAAAATTGAAGGTTGTGGGTAATCGAAAATTTTTGTTTGGTCCAAAATGGTCTAAGTTGTAAAAAGATTAATTTGAACAAAATCAACTTCTATTAAAACTTTTCAAAACCATTTTTGATATGGATCACAACCGACACACCTGCAATTTATCCTTGAGATGTACAACCCGAATCCAATAACTAGAAAGTTGCCCTTGTCCTAATAGCACTACAATCGAGATCACAACCGAACTATTGGATGCGTAAAAGACAAAGATGGCCGTAATACCACATGGACAGAGTTGATTTGGAAGTGTTTATGGTCGACATCGTAATGAAGTTGCTCACGATCCCAAAGATGGGAATCAAGACTTACGAGTTTGGTTCAGTTCACTCGGTTTTAACACTCTCCTTTTGCGCCTAACTTTTCCAAGGCCGCCATTCCGGGTTTTCAACCTTGCAAGCTATTTTTTCTTTTCATTTTTCTTTGTTCTTCATTTTTCTTCTTTTCTTCTTTTTTTTTCATTTTTGTTCTTTTCTTTTTCCTCTTCTTTTTCTTGCTCTAACTTTCGCTGGGTCACCCTTTCCGGTTTTCGCCTAGCAAGCCTCTCAAGGATAGAAAAGTGTAACTTTGTCCATGTTGATTGGTCATAGGATCTCTAAGCCATCTCAATTCAGAGAATGGTTGTCGTCACGATGATGTAGGAGTCCATCCAATCCAGTCTGGAATTGCCCTAGTGTTGTGAATAGGAGCTCGATTGTCCTTCAACAAAACTTCTTCTCTCTATTTCTTGGATTTGGCTTTCTTTCCAATCTTCATTGGTTTGAAAGACAACCCAATTTTTTAATCTTCAAGCACATTTGACATTTTTGCCCCTAGTTCAAGGGCTACTTCTGATCGAGCTTTACAAGTTTCCTTTGATCACATTTGACCTTCTTGATCTAACCTTCTTGCCCCTAGTCCAAGGGTTGCTTCTGATCCGGCCATACAAGCCTTATATTGTGATTGTTTGCTTGAACATTCTGAGTCAAGGTTCAAGGTTTGAAAGCAAAAGGGGACGAGTCTTGAGGCTGAGAATGATCCTAATTTGCACAATCTCAAGAGCGATTCCACACAGGTCTTCGCAGGACCACGCAAAACATTTTTTGAAATCTTTTAAGAAAGCGACTAGTCGCTCGCGCTGAAGACAATGTAGAACCAATCTGGATCAAGCTAGGATCCTTCTCAGTACTCACATTAACAAACATGATCTCATTCATTAAGGGCTTAGCATTCCTCTCTTTCTCTCAGTTGATCAAATTTTTGCAAATCCCAAGGAATTCCTTCCTCTTTGTTTTCACCACAGTATTAGAAAAGTTTTTGAAAAAAAAATTAGGTTAATGCAATGATTTCAAGGGACAAAAAAGTAGGTGAAAAGCACTGTCGTTTCATTCAGATCTTCTGGCACAACTAGCTCAAAGGCAGAAACAGACACAAAAGAAAGGGTGTAAAAGACAAACACAAAACAAGAAAGTGATGCCCGAGGTAACACCCCCGAAATCACCCGACTCTAATACAACATGACTCACATGATACAACAAGACAGACTCGACTGACTCAGTACCAAAAGACTGACTCAATACAACAGAACCGACTCAATACCCAAGTTAGAAAGTAAAGTAAATAGCATTCACAAATTGCTTAAAACAAAGGCGTACATCCACCACATCCGAGTAAAATGAGCGCCATCGACACCGGTTCATCCCCGATCACATAGTCACATTATTCCCCAAGCTCGCTGATCCAATGCCGATAGACTTTGCAGACTTGGTGCGATGATGACCTCGTTGTCAATCGATCTTGTATTTCATGGCGAAGACGAAAGCAACTGTCAGTGTCATGGCCGTTTTATTGATGGAAGGCCCAGTATTTAGCTGGGTCATATCTTGGTGGAAGAGGATTTGGAAGGGGTTGAGGTTCTAGGAGCTCTAGGTGCCCTTCCTCTCGTAGCATTTTCAAAGCTTGAGAGAGACTCATGTAAAGAGGATGGAAATTTCGGGCTTGGGGCCGAGTTAAAGCAGTTGGTTTTTGGCCATTGAGGGAAGTGGTGATAATGTCTACTGAAGCTGCACCGTATACCATCAGTAGTAGCATTGGAACCGCAAACAACATTCTTCTTCAAAGACTCATTATCTTCCACAAAGATCCCTTGTTTGAGGGCATCCTCGATTTGAACCCCCATTTCATGAAGGTCTGGAAAGGTGAACAGAGGTAGAACGATCATTTTTTGCAGCAACTTGCTATGCAGATTCTAATCAATCATCCTGATCTAATCTTTTTCGGAAGGCCTTGTAGTCACCATCGAGGCCTTTGATTTCCATCTCGTCACGAACTTTGAGAAACCCTCATTTGGCTCTTAGCGGGTGTAGACCACCTTAACGCCTTGGCCTGCGGCGAAGACGCGACATCCATTTTGTTCATTACCTACTATAGTTCGGACTCAATGTCACGATTCTGAATCTAATCTCGCAAAGTGCAATGCAAGACTGATAAATCACCAAAGAGTCCAAATCGGGCAAATCGTTTTGAAAAATTGATTTTTATAAAGAAGTGCCAAAGATGGACCGCTTGCCGATACGTAGTCGCCACCTAAATATTTTATTTTGGGAAATTTAGAAACCCTAACTCAGGTCAAGGCCACGGTCTATCATCACTAAAGTTGCTTCGCCGAACTTGGGTACGAGAAGGAAGGTCATGCAATGAGCACCGCCACCCGATTGAAAGATCGCCTTTACTAACATGATATGTTGTTTTTGAAAACACATGTGTTCTTATTCCTTTATTAGCTAGCTTTACTACGTGATGACAAAGATACAAGTATAGACTAGGTCACCTAAATTGGAACAAAACATCTCATGTTTGTTTGTTTGAAAATGGTTTGAAGGTGCTACTGCAAGTAGGCTAAGACATGGATTTGCCACCTCAAGTGGGCTTAAACTCAGATTTCAATGAATTGTTCCAATTCAAGCAATCTAACCTTCACCCACAGGCATTCATGCAATTATATCAGTTAAGCAAATAGCTTCATGGCAAGCATGCTATCATGGCAAACACTCACACTTATGCAAGGATGCTAAAGCGAAAAACACTCACAATGTACTCCCAGCTAAAACAATAACTAGTTAGAAATCATGCATGATCCTAGTTCATGTTAAGATGGCTAATGCAACAAATGCAAATGCAACTAGAAATAGGCTCATTATTCTAAGATGTCATGAATGCAATATTTGATAACATGTATTCAAATTGGTATTGAAATACAATGTAGTTTGTATGATGTGCTAACTCGTGCATGCAAAATGTATGAATGAATGCAAACATGCAAGCATAAGGATGCTAATTGAAATATGACCTAGAACTAACCATCGAAGCTTAAGTAAAAGGGAGAAAGACGGGGTTGGAAGACATTCACACACTCACTTAACACTTATTACAAAAATCCGCCTCTCGACGGAGGGTCTCAGATGAATAATACAAGCTAGCTACGCTTAAGCTATTCTAACTAATCTAATAATCTAATTAGACTAATTATTACATAATCAAATTGAATATTAGCTAAGCTTAATTAAGAATTTAACGATGAATTAAATTAGCTAATACATTAACTAATTAATTACAAATTAACTAACTATACAAAGCAGTTAAAATGGCCTCGAGAAGAGAGGCATATGCATGCTCGATCGACTTCGCTTGGAAATCCGTTGCCATGCCTCATGTTGCCTCTGTTTGCACACTTCTGCACCTCTAAAAATTATGCCAACTTTTATGATGCTTCTGAACCACCTCATGGACACTCTGAGAGGTAGTCGGCCAAAGAATAATGGCCATCAACCAATTTTGATGCTATCGGCCAATTATTGATAGCCGATCGGCACACTAGATAGCCGATCGGCCACTTCTTCCTGCAAACTTCTCCTTTTGCTGCAACAGAGCACAAACAGAGGCATGACAATGAATTTGCAAGAAAATATAAAGAACTACACTCCTTATCATGTCTCAAGCTCAAAGGAGGAGGTGCTCTCTCGAGCTACCAATCACGATTTTAATGCATGATGGCCAAAGAGGCCGAAGTTGCACAATTCAATGAACGCATGACAAACAAGACACTTGGACCATCACTTTATCATGGGTAATCAAAGGCAATGGAGACTAAGGGAGATTGGCTCATTTCATCACTTCAAGTATGAAATGAGCTAATCCACCTTGTGTTCAAACACAACACCATGTTGAACACAATGCAATGCACACATACAACATGACATGCAAAACTCTCATATAATCTTGACATGTTAAGATGGTATGCAAGACTCTATCATGCAAATACTCATGCACAACATGTTAAGGGGCCAAGAACACCAAGGCTAGTGAAGAGGATAACACTATAAGCATGTATCACAATGCTCATACATCCAAACCAACTCAAAACAAAGTAACATCATACCCAAAACAAAGGGCAAAACATGATGAAATGGAGACTCCAAGGACTAGCCAAACATGCATACATGTTAATGCAAGATTAAGGCACAAAACACAACTCTCCAAAGGCATTGAAAGGATGAAACATGGAGTACAATGGCATATATTCCAGCACTGAAATGTCATGCTAAATGACTTAAAATCATGCAAACAACTCATGTGATGCATGTTGCAAGGCTTAAGCATTAAAGCTAGTGAAGTGTATTACACTAGAGGCATGCAAGACAATGCTCAAATGGCCAAACCAGCCCCAAACAGACCTTATGCAGGCCAAAATAGTAGCGAAAATGGACTGAGATGATGGCTTGAAAGGTAAGAAAATGAGGCTCATGCAATGGCTCACAAATAAGGCATAAAGGTACAACTCTCAAGAGCACTTAAAGAGTGGAAAACATGGAAGTGTGGCAAAGATATAAGCTCTGAAATATCATTCCAAATGATGCCAAAGCATGCAAACATCACAAGTATGGCATGGTAGCGGCCTCAAAACTCAAGACTAGTCAAGGCATTTGTACTATAGCTATACAAAACATGATCATATGACCACGGCAGCCCAAAATAGTCCTAAAATAGCCCAAAATATGAATAAAATCATGCTGGAGCATAGCAAAAATATGCTAGAATAATGAGCCAAAACATCATGCATACAAGGCTAGTAAGCAAGATTTGCACTACAAGTACATGAAGCATGCAAGAGGTGACCAAACTAGCCCAAAACAGAGTTATATCATGTCCTAAAAGTCACAAAAACATGCTTGAAAAGAGCTAACACAATCCACAAAAAGATGCTACTTTATAGTGCAAACAAGGCATGGCATGGAGAGAAGAGGAGGGGGGACAAGCCCCTCCTATTTGGGACCTCAAAATAGGGTTTTTACCACTGAAAATCCACTGGATTTCAGTGGTTAAAAGGGCACAAAAATTTGTTTTGAAAGGCCTTGGAAGATGGCTCAAAAGCTATACAAGCTAAGGGACAAAAGGGAGAGACAACCCCCTAGCCAAACAAGGCTTAAACCATCATTTTTAGGACTGACAAATAGATATTTTCTCAGTTCAAAACCACCCCAAAAACAGTGTAGAAAGATGGCAAAACAATAGTGCAAGACAAGCTTAAATGGGGTAAGTTGTATACCTTTGAAGCAAAGCACACACTAGGCACAAAAGAGGCACTAAACCAAGCTTTAATCCTCCTTTTAGAGCTCAAACAAGGCTCCAAGTAAGCTTCAAGCAACCTTAACCCATAGATGGACCACTTTCATCAAGGATGTCTAGGCAAAAGAAAGGTATTTCTCTACTTGCATGCACAAAAGGCAAGAGGGAGAGGCTTTAGAGAGAGAGGCAGAGATCAAGCTCTAAAAATTGTAGAGAGAGAGGGAGTTTTAGTGAGAGAAGCTCTCAAAACTTGCTTAAGAAGTTCTCCCTCTTTGAATATGAGATATTTGGCTTCATATATAGCAATTCAAAGCTTTTGGTCGAAAATATCTAAATATGGGACAGCTGGAGGTTGTGTGGAACAACTTGAGGTGAAATATCTTCAAAAATCTGAGTTTGTCATTTCTTGGCCGATCGGCCATCTTTTGTGCCGATCTACTATTTAGTCACATTTTTGGCCGATCGCCACAAAATCTACTTTTCGTGCCTAACTTCAAATAGTCATAACTCCTCCATATGGACTCCTTTTATGGTCATTCTTGTGTCCAATTTGAAGCCTCAAGTAAGATTTCCAATGGTGGCAGTCTTGCATCAAAATTACAACTATGAAAAAGTTATGCTCTTTTAGTGAAGACTGCTCAGTATCGGTCCAACCGAATTGAAGCCCAACTTCAACCAATCATATCTCCCCATCCGAACTCGGCTTTAGGAGATTCTTGAGTGAAAAATGAAGCCCCAAAAGTCTAATTTCCAATAGTGGTGGCCTCATAGCTTAAATCCAAGTGCATAGATAGATATGCTTGATTTAGCGAGGACCGCCGACTCTTTCTTAGCGATTTATACCCAACTTCTTCCTCAACTAGGTTTCTTCTTCCACTCTTCTTTTCTTCAACCAACCCCTAAACAAGGTATTTTGAAAGATTTTTCAAAGATTTCATCTCTTTTCATTCATTTCCACTTTGTCCTTCGCTTTGCTCTAAAAGCGTGACATTTAACAAAATGCGAGCGCCTAACATTATAGCAACTCGATTTCAAAAATAAATTGTAAGAGAGGGTTTTAAGATCTAAAATATTTTTGGTCCAACAATGGGTGTGACATTTGGATTTGACGCCTCCTCTTGTCAAGAAATTGAACCTTTGCCCTGCATATCTTTTATCACCAAATAAACCATCAGTAGCGCCCAAGTCTTAAGGGCGGTCAAAAATGGGGTGTCCACAGCGGATGACTTCGAGATCATGAGTTGTGACCTCAATATGTGTGTTGTAGGAGTATTGAGCAATAAAGGCCTCAGCCAGCTCTTCCCAGTTTTGTTTCACAGAGTCCTCTAATTTAGTATACCAGATTATGGTTATCCCATACATGGTTCGGCCGAAGAGAGACAACTTCTAGGCTAGGGTTAAACCCATTGGCCTTAGGATATCAGAAAACAAGCGGAGATGCACCATTAGGTCTCCAAAGCCATCGAAGCAATCGATATGCTGCATTTTAAACCGCCCGATAAGGTAATCGCAGATTCAAGGTACCCATCCTCTAAATCCGGATAGAGTTCACTCCTTGTGCTAGTTTGAATAACTTCTCCGCTTTATTGACCTTAAGAGCAAATGGTCAACCTCAAATTCAAACGAGCTTCGGTTTGTTAAATAGGAGCTTTAGAGGCCTGTGTTGGGATTGGCTCACGGATTACCCCGAGTCTCTGGACATTAGCAAGATGTGGGCAAGGCTCTAGGTGTCGGGTTATCCATGGGAGGTGCATGAGATGCGTGCAACCAACCGCGTGGTCGTTGTTGTTGTAGCCGAAGTTATCACTTCGCCCGACAAGCCATGACTTCAAATGACGGATCAAGGCCATGCCGCAATGCCTCAATTGTCTGCTGGTGTGTCAGACCGTTCTTCCACACCGGGGAATACCGAGCCACAGGAATGGTTGATTGATCTCGTGGCCGAAATAATGTAGATAATCGCTCCCAAACTGCATTAGACCTGTGAACCGAGGTGTGGCCGTGGAAATTGCACTAGTGAATTTCGCCTCAACTTTTTTCGCCTTGTAACCGGTCGGGTGAGGTAAACACAGTTGCTTCAACCACCTCGACCTCGACAAAGTCTATCGATACAAGTCCAGAAAACGGAGGATATTAGAGCCTTCAAGATATGGTTCTAGGACTACCTTGCAAAAGAGAAACAGACAAAGATCTTAGCCTCGATTTCACTAGAATGAGATATGAGCATAGTCAATGATCAGATTCTTTCAATTTTGCCTCGAAAAAGATATTAAACTCAAGAATCGATATGCACACCCTTTACGGGCCACAGAAGCACATACCAGTTAAAGAGAGCCAAAACACCCTTATGATGGGGTAGGGTTACCTTGTCCTAGTTTCACAAGAACTAGGATAACTATTCAAACAAAGTGGTTTCACCACAATCCTCAAGATTCGGTAAGTAACCTTGCCCTAGTTTGGGAATACTCTAAGGCTTTCGATATGCAACTAGGTCGATTGGTCAAAAAGGATGCCTCAGCAAGACCACCTAATATACCTCTTGCTCCTGACACCGAGAAGTGAAAGAAAGATCAAACGGTACAGCGATAGTCCAGATCCAAGGTTTGTGTTACCATCGTGGCAGAGCCCACAACCGGTCACCCTTATGGCACGCTTAAGAAGCCTCCCAAGAACCGCTCAGAATAGCAGATGGCAAACACTGTGACTTAGACGCACCTATGCAAATGCAATGCAAAGAAACACATAAATGTAGATAAAACAACATATCATGAATTTGAGTCAAGTTCTCTAAATCCTCAAATGGTTGCTGTAAACTGGACTGACTTTCTTCACACCCCTTCGGAGAGCTCAATTGGTCCTACAGCTTTAGACTCTCACACGCTTCAATCTAACCTTGCAAAGTGCAATGCAAGACCGATAAACACCAAAGAGTCCAATTCGAAAATCATTTTGGAAAATCGATTTTGAATCAAATAATGCTAAAACTAGACTGCTTGCAGATTATAGAGTCGCCACCTAAATATTTTATTTTTGGGAAAATTTTGGAAACCCTAACTCATGCCTAAGGCCACGGTCTGTTATCACCAAAGTTGCCTCTGCTCGAACTTGGATACGAGAAGGAAGGTTCTGAATGAGCATTCTCGCCGTCCGATCAAAGGATCCTCTACTAAGCATGATATGTTGTTTTATAAACACATGTGTTCTTATTCCGTTATTTAGCTAACTTACTATGTGACGACACAAACAAGTATAGACTAAAATTGCAGAATTTGAACAAATCAACTCATGTTTGTTTCTTTTGAAAATGGTTTGAAAGTGCCACCTCAAGTGGGCTAAACGTGATTTGCCACCAAACATGATGGCCTTAAAATATGATGATTTGCCACTTCAAAGTGGGCTTAAATATACATTTATCGAATTGCTCCAATTCAAACAACAAAGCCTTTCATCCACAAGCATTCATGCGCTTTATCAAATAAGCAAATAGCCTCATGGCAAGCATGCTATCATGGCAACACTCACATTCATGCAAGTATGCTAAAGTGTAAAACTTACAATGTACTAAGCCAAAACAAAAGCTAGTTAGAAATATGCATGATCCTAACTATACAAAATTCCTAATGCAACACATGCAATAATGCAATTAATAGGCCTTGCCACCTCAGATGGCATATGAATGCAACAATTTGATAACATGCTTTGAAACACGATTCAAAGAATTATTGAAATACGATGTAGTTTGAATGATGCTACCGAGCTGCATGCAAGACAAATGAATGATGCAAACATGCAAGCAAAAGGTATGCTAATCAAACATGATCCCTAATCTAACCAAAAGCGATAAATAAAAGAGAGAAATATGTGGGTTGAGGACATACACACACACGCACGCTTATTATAATATTATGCCCTCAAGCAGAGGGTCCTAATAAATAAGCTAAGCTACCCTAAGCTAAGCTTAATTATTACAAAACAACTAATTAACTGTTTCTAGCTAATTAATTACAACACAATTGAATAACTAGCTATGCTAAGCTAATTAAAAATATTACAAAACAAATCGAACTAATTAATTACAACATATGTGAATAATCAAATACAACTAGCTAACAAAGCAATGAATTGGCCTCACAAAGTAGGGAGATATGCATGCTCTGCTGCTTCTTTCCCAAAAATCCATCGCTTGTTCTCCTGCTGTTTTTGTTTGCACCTTTTCTGTTTTCTGAGTATTGAACCAATTTCCAAACTGCTTCAACTCCAAAACAGGAACACTTTTGCACCAAAGATGGACTGATGGCCGGTCGGCCACAAAAGGTGGCTGTCAGCCACAAACACTAGCCGGTCGGCTACTTCAAGTGGCCGATCGGCCACCTTCTTTTCTAAAATTCTATTTTTGCTCCAACACAGAGCAACAGAGGCAAAGCAATGTATTTTTCAAGGAATGTGTGTACTACCACCCTACTCATCATTTCTCAAGCTCAAAGAAGTGTAGCACTTGGTTCTGAAACCACCAATCAAGCATTTTCATGCATGATGGTCAAAGAACCAAGCTTGTACAAGGTTAATAAATGCGACATAAGATTCCTAAATGGCCATCACCCTATCATGCATGATCAAGGATGACGACTAAAACGTGACACGCTTCATCACTTTGAGTATGAACCATCCCACATCTCTTGTGTTTGGATTAACATCCAATCCAAACACATGCAATGCAATACAACATGCTTGTCTTATCATGTTTTACTTGGTTCATTTTGTTTACACATTTTAATGTTACCAAACCATTCTTTAGTTAGTTAAGTCCAATGTGAAAGTCCTCTAATGAGAGAGGGATCAACCAAAGGATGGTTTAAGACATGAGAGAGATCATGCCTTTGGCTAGGAGGAACCCTCAAAAGAGAGTTAGAGCCATTGAGCACAAGCTCTATCTCAAGCTTAAACACAATCATAAGGTTAACCAACCCTCAAAACAAATGGAAAATGAAGAAATGAGGGAGGTTGCAGACTTTTTAGTGCCGAAATGACATGGAAAATAATGCTAAACATGCAAGCAACACATGCACAACATGCTAAGAGTCTAAAACATTAAGACTAGTGAAGAGCACTACACTAGAAGCATGCAATACCAAGCTTAAAAGTGCAAACCGCCTCGAAAGAACTTAAACATGCCAAAGCAAAGGGCCTAAACATGCCGAGATAGAAACATAAAAGGCAAGAAAATCATGCGCACGTGTTGGCTCAAGCAAGGCACAAAGCACAACTCTCAAAAGCAATGAGAGAGTAAGATATGCTGGAGTGTGACATGAATATATGCACTAAAAATCACATGCTAAATGATGCTACAACATGCAATCAACCCAAGCAAAGCATGTTAAAGGCCTTAAAATACAAAGCTAGTGAAGCCATTTACACTACAACCATGCAAGGCTAAGCTCATATGACCAAGACCACCCAAAATAGAGTTAAAGCATGCTAAATCAAGAGCTAAAACATGCCGAGATCAAGTCATAAGGAGGTAGAAAAACATGCTCACATGCTAGGCCAACTACACATACAAACAAGACACAAGGAGGAAGCCACCCTCCTATTTTGGACCTCAAAACTAAGTTTTACCACTCAAATTTCCCGAACTCAAGGGTTAAAAGGCCAAGAAAATGGGGTTTCAAAAGCTTTGAAAGATGGCTCAAAAAGCTTTACAAGCCAAAGAGCAAAAGGAGGAAACCACCCCCTAACTAAACAAGGCTCAAACCACCATTTTAAAACCTTAAAAACAGAGTGTTTTAGAGGTTAAAACCAGCCTGAAAGCAACATGCAAAGGTGGCCAAACAATCAATTAAAACAAGGTTTAAAAGAGGTAAGTCCTTACCCTTGAAGCACAGCAACAAACAGCAAAAGTTTTGAGCCAAAACCACTTTTAGAAGCTCAAACAGGGCCTCCAAGAACCTCAGCTCCAAGGTGAAGGTGTTTGGCTAAGGGTCTTAGTGCAAATGTGTGGAGAAAACTCACTTTCAAGCACAAAACAAGAAGAGAGAGAGGATTCTAGAGAGAGAGGGGGGAAATTTGCTCACAAAAATTCTAACCCCTCGAATGGGGGAAAGACCTCCCCTTATATAGAAATACAAGCCAAAGGCTTGCTTTCATCCCTCCATACATATGTATGGAGATGAGCATCAATGATCAACACCGCACACCGTAAACAAATATCCGAAAAGGAGAAAATGGCCACCAACCATCATTGGTGGTCGACCGTCATCAATGTAGCCGATCGTTATCAACATAGCCGATCGCTATCAAATAGCAGACTGCCACCACCGGTAGCCGGCAGCAAGTTGGCGATAGCCGATGTGCCACCCTCTCCTCCATAAGCAAAGCAACAAACTCTTGGTCCACAACCAAGTACACAATGCATAAGATAAGAGGCTCCAAGGTAAGGCGCCGAAACCTTCAGAACTCAAAACTAACACAAGTCAAGACAATCATCGGTGTTCAAACGATGACGCCCAAGTCTTGAGGATAGTAAAAATAGGGTGTCTACAAAGTGATGACTAGGTTTGTTCAAGATCTGCAATGAGGTGCATACATGCTATCTTAATCTATGGGCCGCTGCATGATTTAAAAGCCGAGGATACACCCTCGGGTATTCATACTAGACTTTAGTCTCGTAAATTCCAAACCTTTGTGTTCTAGTTATCACCATTCAAACTCTAGTTTCCAATTGCCGTCATAGCTTGGTCTCCTAGGAACTCATTGCAGACACAGCCAAGATGCCTCTAGTAGGGAATGTTACTTAGGGAGAGCACTTCTTATTGCCATTCTGGCTTGAAGCAGGCTTGATCTTGAGCTTGAGGTAGAGGTACACTCATACTTCAGAGCATTGACAAGGCCTGAGGAGGTACATCCAGAATGCAATCTCAGAAATTACTAAAGTTAAAACACACTAAGATGCTCAAAATTTTCCCTCTTTTCTTTTGCTTTGCCTGAACTCATGTAGCTTCAAATAGGTCCTTGTTCTATTGTTCCCCCGTGATCGAGGTTGAACCCTGCAGTTTATGAAAGAAAGGATCCTGTTTTGTACAAATGTGGAGAATGGCACAAAGACTCGAAAGCACAAAATAATTTATTTTTGAAATTGAAATTGAGAATGAGTTTTAATCCGGGTATTGAGCCTACAACTGACCACAGTAAAAAACACCCAACAAGGGAAAGACAAGGTAAAAACAACACAATTGTTGACGCTGAAATCAAAACGACTCAAAACAAGAATCGAGACAAACAAAAAACACAACACTCAGACATTTTGTTATCCATTAGTGGGAGACCCTCGATTCACGTGGAGCTTGTTTCTCCTGATATTGTTTCCACCTTTTCTCATTTATGATTCTCACATCACTGCACTCAATCTTTATTTTTCTCGAAAAAGCCCTTTCTCACTTTTTTCTCTCAATGCACATCTCTATTCTTCAATCTCTCTTATTTTTTATCCCTCCCCAGGTGGTTGATGGATAAGGTGAAGTTGGTTCTTGCCCCTAGTATTCTACTAGATTCTCCTTCTTTCACTTACAACTAGTGAGCTCTCCCACGAGGGGTTATGGTGCACTCAGATGCATAGCAAATCAAGAATCGACATCGCTTGATGATGCCCTTGGCTTAACTTGATTGAGATGAACTACAATATGTCCCACCGGCTAGGTATACAATTGATTGGTCTCATACATTGCGTTTTCTACGTCCACATTCTGGGTCAGACGCCAATTTGGGTGTGATCAAACCTGTCTAGATGAGGAGGTCGAATACCCCCGCCCATTTCAGCCAGGCTTCAGACTTGGCTTGGTACCTCACCGCTGAGGATGAGAGTCTTTTGGCCTCACCGTTAGCTTTGGGCCAGTTTTTCTCAAAGTACATTGATAATGGGGAAAAATAGAAAACCTAACTCAATTATGCCCCTAGTTCATCATTTTCTTGACCATTTTTTTTTTTTGGGTATTCGCCAGAGGTCCTAATAAGTGACTTATTGTCTAATACGCCCTATGAAAAAAATTGTCATAAAAAAAAGTCACAAATTATAAGTTTTAGCGACAATTTATAAAAATCATGACAAAAAAAGTCACTAATTGTCATTTTTAGCGACGAGGGGAAAAAAAATTGTCACAAAAAATATTTTAGTGACAATTTTACCAAGATTTATTTTCAATAGGACTTGATGAGAATTAAGTCTAACTATTAGGACCTATTGGTAGTTTACCCTTTTGTTTTCGCTTCTGCTAAAACAATTTTGACTAACACGAGAGTTAAATTAGCATACTTGTTCGATTTTCTAATTTGAAATCATGCAAGTCAGGTTGTGCGCACTGAAAATTTTCCTTTCTTTAGGTCCAAGAAATGGTCCAGTTTTGGAAAAATAAAATAATTTTTTAGAAAATTAGTCAACCTCATTAAAAATCCTCAAAACTGTTTTTACAAATGGCCATTGCTCAACCAACATGGAATCTTATCTCGAGATGCACAATTCATATCTGAATTTGATTTGTCTTACAGTTGAATCTTGAAACGAAATAGGACACCCGAATTTGAACGAAGACAAGCCAATTTGCACACGGATAAGATAGCCGAGTTTGAACAAGGATAAACTAATCAACATGGATGAGCCAAGCAGGCCAAAAATGGTTGGGACCGAACTTCAGGATGAAGTTTTCTACGTATCCCAAAGATGGGAATCAAAG